>VWZK01020666.1:216292-415929 GCA_013396935.1 Baryphthengus martii | reverse complement strand
CTCTGGAGATCATCATGTCCAACCTCCCTGCACAAGCAGGATCACCCTGAGCAGGTTGCCCAGGATCACATCCAGACAGGTTTGGAAATTCTTCAGAGAAGGTGACTCCACAACCTCTCTGGGCAGCTTGTTCCAGGCTCTGGCACCCTCACAGGAAAGACATTTTCCTCATATTCAGATGAAACCTCTTGGGTTTCAGCTTTTTAATTCTGGCATGGTGGCTGCAGTAGGTGACTCTGATTTAGCAGGGGAGTTGGGCTAGATGATTTCCAGAAGTCCCTTCCAACCCCTGCCATTCTATGTCTGTGTCTTTCTGGAGGCAATTAACGGTAATGCCACTCCAACTATGAGGGCAATCAGGACAGTGCACAACTCCAGCACCTCTTCTGGTGATTAGAAACACGAGGTTGTGATTCTGGATCCAAGATATTTGATCTGAAGAGCAGGAACATGGCTCTTCCTTTGTGGTGGATGGGCTGTTCCTTCTCTCTCGCAGGTCATGTTATATGTTCAAGCAGGAAACCTTCAGTTCCTGTGCCAGAAGACAAAAGCAACAAGATGGTGGTTTCCTGCAGTCCAGGAACTCCTCTAAAATGGTATTGCAGGCTGTAAGATAGCTGGGGACCTCTAAAAACATACCCTATTTTCTATTTCTCAGTAACATTTCTAACAAAGAAAAAAAAATAGTTAATTCATTTGCTTCCAAAAGAGGTTAATTTATTTCACATATATTCAGATGACCTTTGAGGGAGAGTGTGCCCTATGGATTCTGTAGGACTTCTCCACCCATTGATGTCTTTCACCTCTCCCTTTTTTCCTGTCATTAACACTGTTGTGGAATACGTGTTTGCAGCCCAATTAATTACAAACTCCACAGTTTCTGGGCTCTACCAGCAGCTCTTAATAACAGATCTACCTGGCTATTTCTTTCCTTGGAGGTTTGCCAGACCACAAGCCATCAACAAGGTTTAAGCATGTTCCCATGAACTGGAAACCATAGGCTTGGTGCTGAAGTGAAAAATGAGTATCATGGTTGTGAAGAACTGGTCATACGTGTGTAGAGCAACCGCTAAACAATGAGGTCCAGCTGCCTGTGGAGAAAGAGCAAGAGACACTGAGATGTTCTGCTTCATAGATCTTCTCTGGAAGGAGTGCTTAATGTCTGTATAACATTATATAAGCTTCCACTTCCTGTCTGCATTTGCTAGAAGCGTGTGTGCCAATGGGCTGTGCTGAATTTTTAGGCTGATCTTGCCTAACCAATTATCCAAGCCACAGATTTTTCCGTGTGTTATTTGCAGTATAAGCCACTGCAAAGAAGAGCAGGGAAATCCTTCCTAGTATAACAGATGGTGAGGAAGAGACAAGGATTGTTCAGAACATTGACTTGGAAAGCTAAAATCCCTTACTTGCAATCGCAGCATCTTCTCATTTAATTCCTAGTCAACTTAAGCACATTCAACTATGTTCCTGTTGCATCTTTTTATCATCTAGCTAGTCTAGTTTTAATGTCTAATCTTTGCATTTCATACTCATAATCTTCCAGATGAAGCCCTCCTTTTATAGTTTGTAAAATCATAGAATGATTTGGGTTGAAACGGACCTTAAAGGTCAGCAAGTTCCAACCTCCCCACCCTGGGCAGGGACACCTTCCACTAGCCAGGTTGCTCAAAGCCCCGTCCAACCTAGTCTTGAGCACTTCCAGAAATGGGGCATCAACAACTTCTCTGGCCAACTTCTTACAATGTCTTACCACTCTTACAGTGAAAAATTTCTTCCTTATATCTCATCTAAATCTACCATTATCCCTCATCCTATCAACCTTTCTCAGATCCTGAACAGTGTTACACAGCAAGTGCAGCTCTACAGCCTGTGGCAGCCATCTTTACCTTCGTCTCCAAATGTATATTTAATAACCTTTTCCCCTGTGCTAGCAGGAAATGCTCTCATGCTGGAGTAGGCGGAGGGCCCCGGTTTGCTTGGCTCCGGCCTGTTTTTATAGCGATAACTTTGTCAACAGCAAGTAGTGTGACAACACAAAGCGGTTGTTTGGCTACCTCTGCATCCACGGAGGAGACTTGCTAACTTGGGGTAGGATTTGTCCTGGGTGAGAAGTCCAAGATGCTGTCAGCTTTGCTGGGAACTGCAGACGGCCAAAGAGGGAAGCTTTAATCCTCCCTGCCCTGACGTTAGCCAGATATCAGGCACTGGAGTACACGGGCTGATTAGCGTGGGCTTGCTCTGTGCAGCAAAGCTTCCAGCATTAGTGAAAAGCATTGCTGCCTTGGAGCAGTATTTGTCCAGTTGGGGACCAGCGGAGTAGAGCAGCATTTTTCATCCTCTTTGACTGAAGGTTTCTGAACCTCTGCCTCTGCTGTGATATTCAGCATAAGATGAACAATTAAACTAGATACCATTGACCCTCTGCTACTTGCCAAAACAAAGGAGACCCAATGCTTGTCAACGTTTTCGTTAGAGGGTTGTTGATCCCTGGCCCAGGCTACCTAGGGCAATGGTAGGTTCCCCGTTCCTAGAGGGATTTAAAAGATGTGCAGGCATGGTGCTAAAGGATATGGTTTATTAGTGGACTTGGCAGTACTGGGTTAATGGTTAGACTTGATGATCTTAAGGGTCCTTTCCGACCTAAATTATTCTATGGTTCTATGATCTACCTTCTTCCCTGAAGACTGTGGTTTTATTCTGACCTATTATCCCTGATTTTCATTTTGATACTGATGTAGTTTGTGAGAGCGGAGTGAATTAGAGGCTCAGGAATATAAACCACACAAGCAATCACCAAAACAGAGGAGGGAAGAGAGAACTTTCAGTCTCAAAAGGGGATTCTCAATTACTTGACTGGGGCAAATGCTTCCACTCTGAGCTGTTCCAGTGACTGGAAGCCAGAGGAATGTATGGGCAAAGGGAAGGAGGAACAGATGGATGGATGGATGGACAGATGGACGGACGGATGGATGGATGAATAGATGGAGGGACGGATGGGTGGGTGGATGAAGGGATGGAGGTGACTGGCTTCTCATGTAGCAGGGAAGGAAAGAAGCTGCAATTCCCTATTAACTCCATCTCTGACCTTGATAACCACACTGGGTCCCATAGCTGTGGTCTCCCAGATGACTCTGTGTGCACATGCAAGGGAGAGGAAGCTCAATGTTTCCTCAAAGTAAAAAAAGTCTAATCTTGTTGCCAGCTTCATAACAAACTGTTTAGTGAGTTATGAGGGAGAGGGGAAGATCTGAGTTTATGAATGAATATTTTTTTAATTATCATTTTTTAAGATTCTAGTCCCATGACATTGGATTGGAGGAACCAAATTTCACCTTCCTTATCTCCAAATATTTTCTTCATCCAGCTAACCATTAAAGGCTGTAGAGTCTCCATGAGAAGGATTTAGGAGGAAATCTCAGGGAATGTGGCATTAACTGGGAAGACCACCAAAACTGCGGACAACAGCATTAGCACCTCTCTCACAGAAACTTTAGCAAATGATTTATTTAGAGAAGATTTGTATTTGCATCTGATTCTTGCCTTCTATTACGAAATGACTTTAAAATCCAAAACATGACTTGTAGCTGGGATTTAAACTTCCATTTGGCATCCCCTTGGTAGGGTACCTCTTCTCATCCCTGTGTGACAGTGTTACTCCTTCTGCAGAGGCAAGCCTGTGCTGCCTGCTCTGCATGCCCTGTGGGTGCTGGTCTGTGGTTGCAGTGAGCAATGGGCAGCAGAAGAGAATCAGTTTTCACCCCAGAGTGCTTGGGATGGAACTTGAGAAATGAGCAGAGATCCCCAGCTTTCCAGTCCAGCCTCCCTGCTTCTGCCTGCATCCAGGCTACAGAGAAAGAGAGAGGGATGGATGGATGGGTGGATGGATGGATGGATGGATGGATGGATGGATGGATGGATGGATGGAAAGTTACACGTGAGCTGCCTGCAGTCCCTGAACAGGGCCAGGGCTGTGGCCACGTGCCTGGAGAAGGAGATGTAAATTATGCCTCCTGCCCCCATGCACCTCTTGTATCCCATGCTCCAGGTGAATTCCTGTGTGTCTTTAGCCCAAGACTGGGAAACAAGATCTTGTCTTCACCTGTGTATGCTGAGTGTCTGAAATGATGGGAATCCTGATTGTGCCTGGGACTTTGAACTCCCAGAATGATACAAGTGGCAGTGATTTAGACATGCACTAATAGGGGGATTCAGCCTCCCAACTCATCTGACTCGTCCTGAGCTCTTAGGACAGCCATTAGCGAAGCATCCCCAGCCAAGGAAGCCCTGTGTGAAGTGAAAGGAGGTGCTGGGGAGAGGAGATGGGAGCTCATCTCCAAGATGCAGTAGGTTTGTCCAGTCCTAGCTGTTATATTTGCACAGGGAAAAATATAAATCAAGGCTGTGCTGGTCTATATCTGGCCAGTTTCAGTCTGGAGTTCCTGACAGGTGACCCCAGGGTACCATTGCATGCTCTTGGTGCTTATTTTTGACATCGTAATCCAAATTGACGTTCAGTGCTTGAATATACAATAAGTTCATTACAGCTAAACCCTCCGGCTCAGAGATTTCCTGTTGGTAAGTCTCGGAAAAATCAGGATTCCCAGTGGTATCGGGCTGAAAATGTTTGTAGATAAAATTCAAGTTAGCAAGTTATGCCAAAATGTTTTTGGAGCCGCAAACAGAGCTGTATTTTCTGCCTAACACCGTGATGCCTTATCCTTCCTTGTTGCTTGGGACTGGAGGTGGAGGCCCCTGCCCTTCACAGCTCCCAAACAGGGTGTCCGTACTGCTCTCAAGGGGAGCTCATTAAAAAGCAGTGGATGAATCCACAATCCTATGGCTAAACACATTGCTGGAGTGTGTTTTTGGAACTTGAACTGTTGCCTCTTGTCCCACTTTCTAAAGAGCAAGAGAAAAATCTGCACAGCATCTTACCAAAACAGTCTGTGATTAGCCATGATAAACTCCACAAGCAGATAAGACTTTAGATAACCCTGTTACCTCCATGCCGGACATATCTCCCAATCTTCCTGTGTCTCCAGGAGGGTTGCAACACAGTGGGGTTACTACATAAGCCCTTGACCTGCTGGTTAATAAGCTGTTATGATGAGGTGTGAACTTGGCCTGGGACTTGTCTGTCCCCATTTGGCACATGGACAGCATCTCTTCTGCTTCCACCTCCTCCCCTTGATGAAACTGATACCTTATAAAAACAGACACAGCTCTCTCTGTCCTATGGGTCTCAGCTGGGATTTTCAAACTACCAGTCGAATTTGAAGCTGGTTTTCTAATAAGATGAGGGGAAAACGTTGCCACATCCCAAAAGGAAAATGTGAAGTGGCTTTGTGTGGGAGTTGAGTGGTGGGAGAGGAGCTAAGAGGTTCCCCATCAAAGGTGAGCAAGAGCCAGTGATGATGCTGTTGCAAATAAAAAAGATGCATTGTCTGCAAAACACCAGCAAGATGGGATGCAAAGAAAAGAGTAGGAAAGGTCTCATTTCTACATATCCACTGCTGTGTGGTGAGAAGATATGTGTGAACACACAGCAATTGTGCACTTGGAATATTTTAGGAAAACTTTCAGAACCATAGAAGTAGAAAATATTGGAGGAGGTGATCCGAGGGGACTGTAATCTCTGCTACTGGAGGGTGTGAGAACAAAAATGTATAGAGTAACTACGACTGGAAGGACCAGCTTTAAAGTTTGATCTGAGGTTGCCCATGTTTGTTTTTTTTCAGGAAAGTTTTGAATATCTTCAACGGCGGCGATTCCCCCAACCTGGACCCATTTCCAGTGTTTGACCAGGAGCTTTTCCAAATGGGAATTTCTTATATTCTAACTTGGACTGTTTACTCTCTTCCCGTCACTGAACGTCTCCCAGGAGAGCCTGTCTCTCTCTAATCTCCACACTATCCACACTGGGAGTTGCAGTGATAAAATCCTGCTTTGCCTTCTACTCCCACTGCACACCCAAGTCTCAGCCTCTAGTTGCATGCCCTGAGCATCAGCCACAATCATGTTGGGTTCTTTCACCATCTGCTTGATACTGGGGAGCTGAAACTGGTCCCAGTGCTCTGCTTGAAGTGGAGATGGAGGGTCACTTTTGCTGTCTCCACTCTGGCTACCACCACCTACATTATGGTTGGTCTACATTGTCCCAGCTCCCTTCCCCAGTAGCTGCTCTCCAGCTCATGAGACCCCAGCCTGTGCTACATCATCGCTAAGTGATGTCCCATACCAATGTAATCCTGTCTCAGCATCTGAGGGTGGTCTACACGGCTCCTGAACTACTTTCCAGCTCCATGTTTTCATTCATCCAAATCACACATATCCTTAATTCCCTAAGAATTCAATAAAAGGCTCAGGAAAAGGTTACTATTCTTTGCTCCCCTGCTGGTTTTTAAATTTTACAGATCTTAAACCCAATTAATTTGCTAGTCACTGGAAATGTAGCATCCTATATGGCTCCTATGAGAAGAACATGTGATTAAAGTAGGATTATCACTTGCAAGAGCAGCTCAATGGCACAAGAATAAATATGGTAATGTTTTCTTCTGAAGCATGACACCTTCTGTGGAGAATCATCCATGAGCTCTGCAAAGAAAGCTATTAGCCACTGGACTTGAAAACAATTCCTTGCTATGGCCTGTTGCCAGCTTCTCTTGATAGGTTTTTGTTATAACAAATGACACAGAATGGCTTTTCCTACAGGCTTGTGTTGGTGCTACAAAAATGTCCAGAAGCAGCATCTGAGGTGGAGAGCCTTGTTTCTCCAGGGGTTCCCTGGTCACCTAGAATGGGATGGGGCTCTTCCTGGTGGCCCCATGTAGCCTTTCCCTAGGATGTGGGGAGCAGAGGCTGTTGTGGGGGTTGGCAAGGGGTGGATCCCCAGGTGAGAGAGTCCTGCAAAATTTTCTCTTTAAAAGTGACCTAAAGGAAGCAGCAGAAACCTGCCCAACCTAGAGGCATAGACCTTCCTAGTCCAGAGTATTTCTGATGACTCAGAATAGATCTAAGTCTTAATGTGTCGCATTTCTAGGACTTGTACATTCCCAAACTGGTCCTTCTCCCTGCCCCTATATCCTTCTTCCTCCTCTTCCCCAGCCATGTGAGGGGAAGAGGTTCACACTGCTAGGAAGGGAGCAGCAGGCTGCTGGTCCCCATAGCTTGATGTGATGTCCAGTTGCTGTTGCAGCTATTGCCTTTGCTAGAGCAGGATGTCTACAGTACTTCAAAAATTTTGCTGGAGCAGGACCAGGACAGGATCCTCTGTCCTCATCTGAATGGAGGTTCCTCCTGGGTGGCACTAACTGCCTGAGGAGCTGCTGCTCATCTCTGAGGAGCCGAATGGGAGCGGAGCTGGTGTGCCAGAGGGTGGCAACGATCTAGGAGCTGGGTCTGTTTCTATCTTGCACCTCTCAGCCTAGGTGGAAAAAAGCCGTGGAGATTTACTGCCACCTTGAAGAATTTTTGATCCTGGGAAGCTGGACCATCCTTCCCACGTAACAACCATAATGCTGTTACTGTCTGCCTTCCCTCTGTCTATAAGGGAGAAAACATAAGGGTTAAGAGCCCACCCAGTTTTGTTCTTCAGGAAAATGCTTGAAGCTCTTTGCAGGGCAGAGCTCTACCCAACAGGAATGGCCAGTCTTTCTCCTTGTATGCACTATACACTAACATCTTCACGTTTCTAATGGACCACTATCCATATACCTTGAGGAATCCAAGACTTACTTTCCATCTGAGGGGTGCAGTTTGTGTGCTCAACTATAACTTAAACCCTGACCCTGGGCAAGTCAGAGCCAAGGACACTGGCTGGTGCCACACAGCTCAGATGACAGGCTATGTGGAGAGGAATGGGCTGGAAACAGGAATTTGGTTCAGGTCCATCGTGTTTCCATCAGATCTCAGTTTATAAATAGTTTGGGTCAACCACGTGCCTCTTACTTTGACACTTCTGCGAGGCTGAGGACGCTTTGGGTTTTATACTTAGAAACTTTCCTTTCCTGGCAGCCCCCATCTCCCTGCCTGCCAGGAAAGTCCAGCACAAGAGTCAAAAAGGTGCCTGTCTGGATTTACCAGGAGCCTGTCACAGCCAGTGCTGAGCTTTCCCCAGGACACGGCCTGAGTAATACCAAGGAGACAGTAAACCAATGAGGGTCCTGGGTGCTGAGCTGCTCTCAGGGCTGGTTGCCAAATGAGGGAGAGGATGGGAGAGAAATTTCTCCCCCATCCTCAGCAGTGGGGAAGCAAGATGAGAAGTCAGGTAGGAGCGGTGCTTGTGAGGAATTGTTAAACATATGGAAATTGTTAGCTACAAAGTCACCAAAGCATGCAGAACTATCTTTCTTTGCTGCAATGATTTTTGCCTCCTGTCCTTGTGTGTTTCCTTGCTAAGCAGATGGGCAATGCAACACTCACCAGGCTGAATGGCAGTTGCATGGCCAGACTCCAGGGCTGAGGAGTGGTATTTGCTCCCAGAGCTCTCTTCTAGCAGAATTTCAGTTGATGAGCAATCCTTGCCATTGGCTGAGTGAAATGAGCATCACAGCAGCCATCTCCTGGAGGTGGTTGAGGACACTAAGGCTGGAGGGAAAGATCTTGCTTCCAGAGGTGTTTGCACTGCAGACTGCTGCAGTTTAACTGGTTTCTCTGGGCTCCAGTTAGAGCCAATGAAGAGAAGTGAGCATAGGGTCCCATTCTTGGGATTTCTGCTTTGTGATATAGCTTTATTTGTCTCCCTGTCATCTACAGAAAGAGCTTGGGAGCCACAGCACATACAGAGCCGCTCCTGCAGAGCTGCATCCCTAGCAAGGCCTAAAGGTCACACTTTCCCTAGGGGACAGGCTTTCCCTCTTTCTCCAGGATTACACTGTGACTTCACAACTCAGACGGCTCCTCCAAACCAGCTGTCAAGGTTTAGAGCTGGGCCAGCCACTAGATGAATGCGGACGCTCTCTGTTAACACCTTTCCCTCCCCAAAGAGGAAGAGAAAGGGAATAAGGGAGAGAGACTTATGGATGGGAAAGGAAATTAAAACAGCTTTAATGAAACTAATAACAATGAAATTAAATATATACAAATAGATAGAAACACCACTGACGGCAATGACGTCACTGTCACCACTGATGCTGTGGAGCACTGGGAAAGTCCCAGACTGAACCCAGTGGCAGATAAGAACTGGGTTAAGAAGGTGGATTCTGGAACTGGATTCAGGAACACATGGATCAGGATCAAAGGCAGAACGATGAAGTTCTCCTTGGACGCCAACCATTGAAGAAGAGGCTTGACCCTCATGACACCTCAGCTTTATACTGAACATGATATATATGGGATGGAATAACTTATTGGTCGGTTTAAGGTCATCTGTCCTGATTGCTCCTCCTCTCAGGTGCAGCCTTTTATTTTCTGCAGCCCCACAATGTGGTACGCAAGATCTAGCAGTGACCTTGGTCTTCACAGCAAACCTTGATAGTAACTCTAAACATTGAGCGTTATCACTGCTAGAAGCAGACACTGCCTGCAAAAACATATTGTTAACTTCAGAAAGTGCAGTTAGTTAGAAGAGACTGAGCTGAAAAGTGAAAACACTAAACAGAATTAGTTCTGTTCTCACTCAAACCAGGACACCAGCCTCCAAATCCCAATACTGGTAACACACAGGCTGAACCTGGGAGACAGGGTGTAATAGTTGATACACCTACCTCCAGCAGTGATGCCTTTGATTTCTTATTCTGAATGACATGAGAGCTTGAGAGCTAGAAACACTTGGAAATACTTTGGGTTGTACATACCACTTGCGTGTGCAATGAATTTTCTCACAAATGCTGAATTACAAGTAAGAAAGCAAGCTGGAATACACCTGGAAACTGAGAGGATGAAGCATTCTCCACAAATTACAGGAGACTATGCAATTTTGTCGGATTGTGGGTTCTAATCCTTCTCTTTAGTTGCACAATAGTTGGGTGTGATTTCTTAACATTATCCAAGTCCTCCCAGAAATTGGTCTGTTTCTTGCTAGTGGTCATGGGCAAGGAGAGAAGCTACATTGCTTTTCTCAAACTAGGTATTGCAGCAGGATTAGCTTCAGGTTTTTTTCAAGCCCAACATATTTGAAGGGTTTGGGTCAGGGATCTGCAGTCTACAACGTGTCCCTCAAAGGTGAAACGTGGGGGATTTGCAATGTCTTCCTGGGAACCTTCAGAACATCATAGAGACATCAAAGCAGCACCCAAGAATATCAACCCCAAGTCTTTCAGCCTGCCCTCACAACAGAGGGATTCCAGCCCTCTGATCATCTTTGTGGAACTCCTCTGGACCTGCTCCAACATATCCATGTCCTTTTTAGCTGGGGGCTCCAGAAGTGGACACAGTGCTCCAGGTGGGGTTTCATGAGAGCAGAGTAGAGGGGCAGAATCACCTCCCTCAACCTGCTGCCCATGCTGCTTTGAATGCAGTCCGGGATACTGTTGGGGCTTTTTGGGCTGCACTCATTGCATGCACTGCATTGTTGGCTCATGTTGAGCTTTTCATCAACCAGCAACCCCAAATCTTTTTCCTTAGGACTACTCTCTATCCATACTCCACCCATCTTGTATTTGTGCTTGGGATTGCCCTGACCCAGGTGCAGGTCCTTGCACTTGGCCCTGTTTCTGCTGAGCACAGTCTTGCATGATGAAGTGTTTCATGCTCAGTTACCACATGCATCTCTAAAATCTGCATGGCTTATTCTTCCCAAACAAAGATGGTGGGACAGCAAGATCAAATCCTTTTCTTACAATAGATAGCTATACACTGTCACATCTTCTACATTGCTGCAAGGACAGCCATAGCATTGGTGGTCTTCTGATACTCTCCCCAGCTAATTGACTCTCATCTGCTCTGAGTTGGGGGCCCTGAAGCAGAGATTATGCTGACTTTGTTGGAACTAAAAATCCAGCCTTGCTCCTCAACAAAAGGATACCTTAGTCATAAAACTTCTAGAGGACTTTAATGGAACCAGTAGATAGAATTTTTCCTGAGTGCATCATGTCTTTCTTCGAGTGGAAAAGTTATATCCAGAATTATTTCAGCCATGTGGAGAATTTGGCACAGATCAGCAGAGTAAAAGCAATCCCTGACCCAAAGAGCTTGAAGTCTAAACGTGAAAGAAGAAAGAGAAAGAGGATGCAAGTGACTGAAGACATGATGAAACAGAGTAAATCATTGAGGAGGAAAGTGTTCACCATACTTCTGATCCTTTACCAAATCCTCTGCAAGTATCTCAATGAATGAGAGTTTTTGCAGCTCTGGCTTTGCAGTTGGACATTACCCTTAAATCCAGGCACTGGAATAGCCCTGGGATTGTTTTCATTTCTGTTTAAAAATCAGAGTTCCTCATGTCTCCTGGGGTATTTCCTGGGATACCAGTCTGTCAGGCTGCAGAGACTATCAGTGCGTTTAATCATGCACGGAGCACTTGCAACTTCAGCTCTTTATTATTACAGGTGCACATCTGCACACAGGAAGAATTTAGGACTTACAGAGGGTAGATTTACCCACAGAGCGTGTGTTGGAGCATTATGTCTTTCTCTGCCTTCACTGCTTGGGGCAGGAGATATGGGGTGATCGGCCGTTTGGGAGCACACTTGGCTGCAGAGAGCACAGTTTGCTCTCTCCAGATGGAAGTAGGGAGAACAGTAATATTTTCTGTGGGAACAAGGCTGTGCTGAACTTGTAGTCTAAAGGTAAGGCTGAGCAACCTGATTTGACAGTAGAGCTGGTCCTGCTGTGAGCACAACCTCCAGAGGTCCTTCCAACCTCAGTTATTGTGTGACTCTGGTTCTCACTGCAATGATGACGGGAGGCCCAAGTAATTAGCTCATGTGCAAACTTCGCAAAGGGTTTTAAGGGGTGCAAAGTCCAGATGTGAACAAATAACTAGTGTAATTCCTCAGTAACTGATACTAGCATTGATAATATCGAATGTCTTCATTGATAATCTGGATAGAGTCTGCTCTCAGCAGGCTTGTGGATGGTACCAGACTTGAGTAGGAATGTGGCTAGTATGCTGGAGATTATGGCTGCTACTCAGGACAGGTGGGCAGGCTGGAGAAATGGACTGACAGAAACCCGACAAAGTTCAATAAGGACATATATGAGTTCTTACATCTGGGATGGAATAATCACTTGCAACACTGTGGCTAACTCCTAGGAGACAGCTTTGCAGGAAAGGAAGGACAAGTCTCTGACCTCATTATGATCTTGCATGGATAACTGGGCATTGCAGACTCTCCCTGGCACAAAGAAGCGGTGCAGTTCACCAGGAAGAAGTTTGAAGGCTTTCCTGGGTGCAATACCAGGAAATGTGCCATGAGATAGCTACTGCACAACAGAGGAGAATGGGCCCTTTCCCATCTGTTCATCTTGTCCTAGAGCCTTCCCCTAAGAACCGCACCTTCCAACCTCTGCCCTTTCACCTACAAAAATAACAAAATAATGCACTTAGCAAGGAGAGGAGGCTCTTCACCCAGCATGTTGGTCTTTGCCTTTCGTTATTCCTCTTAGTAGTGAAGAAGGAAGACAAAGCTTGGTGGACACCTGCAAGTCCTGCTTTCATACTCGTGTTCTGCCACAATAACACAACAGATGTGTTTCTGTTAACTCTCCCCATACAGTGTTGTCTGTAGGAGTTTTTCTCAGGGGCATTATGGTCCAGATCCATCAGAGACGTGTCAAAGCTCGGAAGTATTCCAGGGATGTGGATGCTCGCAGGGAACAGGGTGTGTTGTGTCTGAAATCAGAATGAACATATTTGTCTGGGTTGCTGCTAACCTTTGGATGCAGCTGGGGTGTTCTCCAGCCTTCATTGCACTGCTGAGATGCTGCTGAGGTGTCAACTGGAGATGCTATGTTGCTGAAACACCCAGGTTGCCTTCCTGGTGCCAGTCAAAATAAAGAGCTTGGCCTCTTAGAAAAGAGGCATTGGCTGCTGGCACTGAGACCTCTCTGGGGACAGTGCTGGAAGGGCCAGCATGCAACTGCCCACTGATGACGGGAGCCGGTGAACACCTCCTCAGGCTGAAGAAGTGAAAAATGACAGTAATTTCCTGCCCGTGCCAACTAAGCAGAAACTTTCTCCCGTGAAGTTTTATGAGGCTGCAGAGTCTGGAAATATATGAAAGCAGAAAGGACTGATCAGCAGAGAGGGAAAAACTGATTGAAAGGAAATTAACCTTGTTGAAATCTTGTGGAAATTTAGAAACTCCTCTAAAAACCCAGGCTGTAATTCTGACCCAACCCAAGAAAGCAGCAAAACCTCACCGAATCTGGCACTGTAGCTTTGCAGAGCCCTTCACAGAGACTTCGTGATGCTAAAAATGTGCAGGAACTGATGGAAAGGGTGGACATGAAGCAGATTGGTGCCTAGAGGCTGGCATTTCCCTGCCCTGATGCTAGAAGGCGTCTATCATAGATATCATGAGTTTTGTGCGGTCTTATATTGGGTTTGGGTGAGGTGGAGTTAATGTTCCCCAGAGCAGCTCTTATGGTGCTGTGCTTTGTATTGGGAGGCAGATAAGTTGCCAGTGTTGTGGCTGCTGCTGAGCAGCACTCACACAGCACCAAGGCTGGTTTTCCAACATCTTGCCCTCTCCCCCCTCCCAGTGAGATAGGGTGGGCAAGATCTTGGGAGGGGACACAGTCAGGACAGCTGACCCAAACTGACCAAAGAGTTATTCCACACCGTGTGACGTCAGCTCAAGTATAAAAGGGAGACAAAGGAGGAGGGGGGGGGGGTCATCTGTTTGTGAAGACGCTTGTCCTCCGAGCAACCACTATGTGTATCAGAGTCCTACTTCCTGGGAAAGACCAGACATTGCCTGCTGATGGGAAGTAGAGACTAAGATCTTGTTTTGCTTTGCTTTGTGTGTGCACGGCTTGCTTTTTGCATTTTCTTATTAAACTGCCTTTGTCATATCCCAAGGGCTCTTCCCATCTTTTCGTCTCTCTCCTTGTTGTGCTGAGGGAAGTAGAGGGGAGTGAGAGAGTGACTTGGTGGGTACCTGGCGCTCAGCCAAGGTCAACCCACCACAGGTCTCATGGTGTCTTCAGGAGCAATCCAATCACCAACGTTCCATAGGAGTTCCCTATGCCCTGCTCATTGGTGAGTCCTTCAGGGGATGGCATGGGGAGGATGTCTTACCCAACCCCAGGAGATATGCACTTAAAGGCACAGATTTCCTGGCTGCAGTCCAGAGGTCGAGGTGCATGCAGGGACATCCTCAAGCCCTGTCTCCTTCTTGTACCTTTCATCCCCACCAGCCAAAGACAATGGCTTTCTAAGAACTGGATCTTTTTCAAGACATCAGGATGCAGCTTTTTAAACCTCAACTCCCTCCCGGAGTGCTGTGCCCATGCTGCAGACCCAGGAATAGGAGGTTTTGGTTTGGTGTGGCCTCAAGGCACCAGCTGCTTCCCATGGGCTGGACAGGATGGGCTGAAGCAGCATCCTATGCAAGAGTCACTGGAGAAACACCTGTTCTGGAGTGACTCTGTTGTGTCCTTGTTCTGCTTTTGCACTGTGAGGGATATCATTGATGCTGGGGAAGCCAAGGCAGAGGGGCAAGGGAGAACATAAGTGTGAAAAACATGGCAAAAAGGAGAAAAAAAAAAAAAAAGAGAATACATATTCTAACTTGCATGTGGGTGTTGGTATTTGTTGCATTCAACTCTTCAAAATGCTGGAAAATGATATAATTGCACAGAGTGTGGTGACACGATTTTTGTGAGTTATCAAATGAGTGGCCTTTAGAAATAACCACTTTTCTTCTGTAATGTTTTGCTTTAAAATTACTGAGTTCTGATAGAAAAAGAATGCTTTTTGAAGCATCCACTTAGAGCTGTGGGGAGAATATAGACTTTATTTTCCAAGCAGAGGGCAGCCTGGGCTTCTTGCAGTCCCACAGCAAGTTTTATGTATGAACTCATTACTAACCTCCCTGTTAACCTTCTTGCCATTTCATAGATAACATCCCTGTGTCCTCAATATCTTTCCCCTCTGGATCCCTGAGTACAGGTTTATTATCTCTCCTTTAGAGATGGAGAAAAGAAGACATAGAGATGGGATTGGTTTGGTATAATAGTTTTTTACACCTCAACTACTTGCTGGAGGCTCCCTGTATTATTGCTGGAGACAAATGGACACTTCTATTAATTTCATCCTAATATAGATGATTAAAATAAGTCCAGCTTCAATGTATTTATGCAGTGTTTGTGATGGGCACCTAAGGGGAGACAAGCGGGAGAGCAGAGACAGCCATGCATCTATATGAGTATTTTTTCTCTTTACACATGCAAGATATAAATATCTAAATACTCACAGGATCTTTCCTGTACATGATGATGGATGGATAGATAACCTTTCTCCATAAAAATATATACAGTTAAGGATAAATTTGTCCTTGTCATCTCCAGCTTGTATTTAAAAATTTCTTTTCCTCATTTTTAATTTTTTTGTTTTCCCTTGGAATACTGTTGTGTGTGGAGAGATCTGACCTGTGTCTAACATAATATTCTTGGATGGGTTTTTTGAGTAATGGCGCTGTTATTGTACAACCTCCAGCAAGAACAATTTGCAAAGTGTTGCAAACTTTTCAAAATGACCTGACAACAGCTCTCCAACCAAAGTGGTTTTGCAGGGATCTGTTCCAGCATTGCCGGGCTTGGAGAGAGGGAGGCAAAAAAAAAGGCATTGGAGGTCTGTGCAAGCTGCTCTTCGCTTCAGGTTTGTAAGGTTGGTAAAGGAGATTGAGAGCTGATGCTGCAATTCTCTCACAGGGAAGCCACTCCCCCTGGGGCAAGAGAAGCTCAAAGTGCTGAGTGCTTTTGGAGCAGCCTAAACCTGGAGTTACAGAGTCATCTCTGTAATTATCTCAGAGAGTTTCTCTTCACTCATGACCATCCACTACATGAGGGCAGAGCTGGGATATGAGCACGGAGCCAGCAGACTTGAGTTCAGACTGGGCAAGGACTCTATAAAGAAGACAATCACATGAACATCTATGTTGATGCCTCTTTCAGGGACATATCTTTCCCATACCAGCCAGCCCTGCCATGGGGACTTTTCCCCAGTCTACTAAAATACAGGACCAATTACCATGAAACTGGGGAGAAATTGTACCTAAGGGGGACCATGATGAAAGTTGCTGCTGTAGAAACAGGTCTTTATTATATAGCATGTGCTGATCTGATGCATCAAGAAGCTCCGGTGTTATTTTTGCTGTCTAAGAATTTTAGAAATCAATTTATTCCTCCCTGTGGGATTTAGGTCCCCTAAGGGGCTAAACAGACAAGGTAGATGTTCACAACCAGGCTTTAAATCTGCTGAAAGCCAATTGCCTGCCAAGATTTATTGCACGATCCCATGGCAGGCAGGTCTAATGTGCAACTCCTGTACTGTCACGCCAATACTCACAGCGACGGGAGAAATCTGATATGGTGTCTAGGTCAGATGGGCTGTGATCCTAATGTTATATTAAGGTGCTTTGATGGTTATCGAAGGATTTAAGAGGGAGTTTGCTGTGTGGGTGGGATGAAGAGACTGTGCGAGAGAGGAAGAACAGGTTCGTGGTATGGAGAAACCTCCAGGGGTGTGGTGGGACCCAGAGTGGCAGGACCACTGATGATAGCACCCTGCAAAATTTGGTGAGGTGGTGATAGATGAATTTGCTATCTGAAATGAAGGCGTGACTGAAAGCATCACACAACACCCTCCAGTGTGTGCCACAGCTCTTGGCCCCCGAGGGAGGTCAGCATCTTTCCCACAGCCAATGGCTGCTGTGGGTCCCTCACAGGTTAGCAAGAACTGGTCACCTCTTCCACTTCACCCCTCCCAGTGCAAGTGTTTCTCTCCAGTGTGGCAAGTGGAGCATCTCTCTGAAGAGAAAAGGCTGAGAGATCTAGAGATCTGTTTAGCCTGGGGAAGAGAAGACTTGAGAGGGGATCTTCTCAGTGCTTCTCGATAGCTAAAGGGCAGAGTCAAGAGGATGAGACCAGACTCTTACCAATGGTGTCCGGAGACAGGACAAGGGGCAATGGGCACAATCTGGAACCCAGGAAGTTCCATCCGAACAGCAGGAAAAATGTCTTTCCAGTGAGGGTGCCAGAGCCTAGACCAGGCTGCCCAGAGAGGTTTTGGAGTCTCCTTCTCTTTAGAGATTCCAAACCTGCCTGGATGTGATCCTGGGCAACCTGCTTTGGGTGACCCTGCTGGAGCAGGGGGCTTGGACTCGATGATCTCCAGAGGTCCCTTTCAATCCCAACCATTCTGTAATTCTGTGAAATATGTGGATTCTCAGCCAGACTCTGTGGTGGGAGTGTCAGGCACTGCAAAAACACAGCACAGGTGAGACAACTATAATGAGGAAAAAAGGCTACCCTGTTAATTGCAGGTGAGGAACCAAGGACAGTGATGAAGCAAGTCATCTGGACTGGCAGACTGGATGATTGGAAATCTCCAGAGATAGTATGAATCTTTTTAATCATATTTCAATGATGGGAGCCCTGTGTTGATGGTCCACCTCACAGCAACTTCTGCCCATGACATTGCTCTATCCAGTGAGACTGAAAGCAGGGATTCAAGCATGACACCAAATTTACCTGGACCCACCGAGCTGAGTGACTAACATCCCATTTCTCCCCACTGAACAAAACTGTGGGCAGTAGATCTCCTGCCCACATTCCCTTGCAATCAGCCCTTCCTCCTTTGGCCTAACAGGCTCCTCTGGAAGCAGTAAAGTCGGCTTGAACCATTATTAAAATAATAGAGAGACCCCAGAGGATCTCTAACCAGGAGATGTTTAATAATTACTACCTCCAAGACTCTTGCTACTCCATTTGAACCAGGGTTTCTCATGCTATCTGAGTCCTGGAGCAGAGCTCAAGCCCGTTCCCACAGGGCTATGAGTGCCATGTGACTTAATTGTCCTCAATATTTTTCTAGTCACGTCAAGGGCTTCCTTGGAAATGTTATATAGCTGAGAAAGAGTTTATTATTTGCTGTCAAGGGGCAAATAACACCAGGGCATCTCTGAAGGCTTCTATAATGTATCTGCGTAATGTGAAGGTTAAAATAAATCAGTAAAAAGAGCCGCTCTCCTGAGGGCAATATACTGTAAAATATTTCATCAGAAGGCCTGGATATTATTGCACTTGTAATTAATCTTCCTGGTAATAGCACGGCTTGTTTTCTCCTGCCATGTTATCTCTCTCAGTGTTTTCATCGGCCGCTAGATGTCGGGGAAAATTCTTTCAGCATCAGTTTTGAGGAAATTTCTCCCAAAGTTGGGAGTTGCTGGGATTCTTCATTCATTTGAGGTCTAGAAAAATGCCGGGTGCAGTGGGGATGAGGAGATTCCTCAGCTACAGATTGCAGCTGCCAGCACATGAGCTGCAAAGCTGACCTGTGCCCCTACTTCTTCCCTTGGTTTGTACAGCTGAAGAGGCTGAGCACTGGTGAAATTTTACTCACAGCACTGGCCAACTTTCACCCACTGCATGCAAAGCATCTACATTTTCACCGTTACTCTTCCTGAATTTTACCTAGGTTTTAAACTCAGGCTTTCCTGAGTGTTCATAATGCTTCTGTTCTCAGATCATCATGCTGCAAGCATTCTGTGACTTGATTTTTATGACCAGAGGGAGTAGTTTATGTCTGTAAGATGAGTAATGGGGACAAATTTTGTGCAACAAATACCTGCCTACAAGGAGCCACGACTCAAGATGGACTTTGGGAGTCTGTGGCTGGGGAAAGGTGACAAGATATGACGCTTTGCGGGTGGTTCTTGCATGCAAGGAGACCATCTTGGTACAGATGTTCCTCTCCTATCATGTACACCCAATTGAGACATGAACCCCCCTCCCCGGGAAGGGTCAGACTCCTTCACTGAAAGAATTCAGCAGGAAGGTGACGAAGATCCGTCTGTCACACCCTGTCTCTGAGAGTAGTTGCAACACTTTTTTTTTTCCACACAAGACGAAGGGGGAACAAATGCAAACCATGAGTCCCACAAAACGGAAATGCTATTGAGATGTTTTCTTGTTAATTAACCTCCTCAGCCGTGCGCTTCCTGACTCTTGAGCAAGAGCTGATTGCTGCAAATAGCTCAGCTGCTCAAAGCCATGACCCTTCATGAGAAGGCCATGGTTGGTAAGAGGATGGTTGAAGGTCAAAAGTTAGGGCAGGAGGGCAGAGAGGATGCCTCTGACATTTGGAGACCATACAAGTCCTGCCTGTTGTGTCTCCTGGGAGCCATCCCTGCCTGCACTTAGTCTGCTTTTGCTTTTTAGCACAGCCTGCTGCAACTTGGAAGTATTTCCTGGACTAGAAAACAACAGGCTAAGGAAATCTTCCTGGCTCATGATGTATACTGGTTCATAAGTTGCCTCCTAATGTGTGCAGTCTTTCCATGGTAGACTAAGGTATGTATTGCCTTGTCTTCTTTGGAGTGTCCATCTTTGGGTTGGTGTGGTATGTATGAATTTTTGCTGCTGTTGAGAGAGGCTACAGCCATGGTTATGGTGCTGGGAGCCAGAGATGCTTTTTATAAACATAAATTAAAAGTGTGACCCATGTTTTTATCTTAGCAATGTGTTTGCTGCAGGCAGACACCCCGGTGCATCCCACCCCAGCTCAGGCAATACTCATCTGTCTCCTTCATCCAACTGGAAATGTTTCAATGAATTTCAGTCCTGCGAAATGCTGAACATTTGCCAAAAATGAAACAAAACAATCTTTGCTCTTTTCTGTTTTCTTTTCTATTGGCCTTACTGTAATTCAGCAAGAATTTTGTCCTTCCTCAGCAAGGACAAAATCTCATGTGAGCTGTTTGCAAAAAGACTTGATACTTAATGCTACTGAGAATGGGATTTAACTCACCACCTCCACACACAACCTGTTCAGCTAAACCTCTTTAACCATAACCAGTTCTTGTAAACCATGGTGCTCAGAGGTAGGATGTATGTGGGTGAACAGATGTCTCTAAACACCCGTGGTGGTTTGGAAGACAAGATGAACATCCTCCTGCTATTCTGCTTTACCTTGTGGTGTAAGTCTGGGTGGTGGAGCTACCAAGACTCCTTTTTTTTATGGGACATATAAAGCATATCCTGTGGAATTTCATGATCTTGGTCATTGAGAAAGCTTCAGGATAGAAGAAAACTCAAGAGACACCTAATCCAACCACCTACACCAAGGACCATGCTGTCAGTTCATAAAAACCCAGAGCAGAAATGAGTCCAGACGTTTTTCAGTGTATCTCTTCCCTTTGGAGCCAGCCTAAATATGCTTTGCTGCAAATGAAGCCAAGATAGTCATCACATTTCCTCCATGGGCTTTTCTCTAGGCTGAGTCATCACCACTCCATTACTCTTTTTTCATAAGTTGTATTTTCTCCAGTCTCTCCTCATCCTTGTTGTTCTGTGAGCTTTTCCTACATTTGCTCAGTATTTGACTGCCCTTTTATACGATGTTGACGGTGTTTAAAAATACGGTGTCTCATGTCTATGGTTGAATCCTTAAGATGAAACTTGTGTGGCCAAAGAAGGGCAACAAAGCTGGGGAAGCATCTAGAGCACAAGTATTGTGAGGAGCGGTTGAGGGACCTGGGGTTGTTGAGCCTGGAGAAAAGGAGGCTCAGGGGAGACCTTCTTGCTCTCTACAACTCCCTGCAAGGAGGTTGGAGCCAGGTGGGATTGGTCTCTTCTCCTGAGGAATAAATGATAGGGCAAGAAGAAAAGGCCTCCAGTTGTACCAAGGAAGGTTTAAGTTGGATATTATATAAAACTTTTTTTCCCAAAAGAGTTGTCAAGCCCTGAAACGGGCTTCCCGTGGTAGCGGTGGAGTCCCCATCGCTGGAGGGATTTAAAAGCCATGCAGATGTAGTGCTGGGGGACATGGTTTAGTGGTGTCTTGGAAGTACTGGGTTAATGGTTGGACTCAATAAACTTATAGGTCTCTTTCAATCAAAACAATTCTATGATTCTAAAATAAGATGAAAAGAGAGACAGAAAAGATGACTGAAAAGAAGGTGTTGTGTTTCCCAGGCCTGATCTAATTCATGTCCATCATTCTCTTCCTTTCTGGATTTAAGTTTCAGAATTTAGTTAAAGATTAAGCTTTTTTCCAATGTGAGACACAAGGTAGTAATTGTGTCTGTTAACTGGCTTGCAAGGCACAGTTGATTTCTTGCCCAAACATGAGGTGCCTTCCCCAGAGAAGCAAAGACCTGCCTCATTGCTTGGATCTTCTGTACTTTTCCTGGAAATCAAATGAAAATCACAGTCCGACGGAGGCTGGCAGGCTGTTGTGACAAAGTGAATTGGAACAAAAGATAATCACCTATTGTTATGCTGCAGAACTCCTTGACTGGTTGGGATTGCTCCAAGAGCCAATTGGACATGATGAATAGCAGTAATTTCAGAGCTATGCATATTCTCAGGATTTGCAGTTTTCCACATCTACAGCATGATGTGGAGGGGAGAAAAAGAAGGTTTCTAATCAGCTCCAAGTCAACAGCCTGGACTTCATCCTGGAGCTTCCAGCTGGTGAGGTGTTTGCAAAGGAACGACTCATGTCTGCAGCAAAGTGTCCAGTTTCCAGTCTTTGCTAGAGAAGTTGGGAAGCAGATGTCTCCATCTGGATTGAAAGGAGTTACACTTTCGCATTATCTTCCCTACAAAACCATTTCCTCTGAGGAAATTTTCTTTGCACGTGGCATGCTTTATCAAGGGGGTTTTCTTTGCTGTTACTTCTCTCCATATAGAACTGACACACCAAGACCCACAGCTGCACCCACATCTCTTATTGCAGTCTCCCCTGTAATGTAATGAGTAACACATTCAACAGAGCCCTGTCTTTGCAAGATAAATTCCCCCATTGAGTTGGACACTGGAACTCATTGAGACCAAACTATTCAAACAAACTCCATGTTAGAGCCAGGAATGTAAGAATTAATGTAAAAGTGCCCTCTCGTGGCAAATAGAGTAGGTATCATTTGTCATCATTTTGGAGAAATCCATAATGTCACTGGGATTGTGATTTGTCTATGGTTTTTAGTCCTGACATACCTCAAGCAGAGGAACAGCATCACTGTGAGGACTTCATGATGACCTAGAATCATAGAATAGAATCACAGAATGGTTTGGATTGGAAAGGACCTTTAAAAGTCATCTAGCTCAACCTCCCTGCAGGAAGCAGGGACATCTGCAGCTAGAGTAGGTTGCTCAGAGCCCCAGCCCATCTGGCCTTGAACATCCTTCCAGGGATGGGGCTTCACTCTGGGCACCTTGGGCCAGTGTCTCACCACCCTTGGTGTAAAACTTCTTCCTTTTCTCTAGTCTGAATTTCTCCTCGTTTAGTTTAAAACCATCACCCGTTGTCCTATCACAACAGACTCTGATAAAGAGACTGTCCCCATCTTTCTGATAGGTTCCTTTAAGTAGTCAAAGGCTGCAGAATGGTCTCCTCTGGAGTCTTCTCCTCTCCAGACTGAATAACCCCAACTCTCTCAGCCTGGCTTCAGACCAGAGGGGCTCCAGCCCTCGCATCATTTCTGTGGCCTCCTCTGGCCCCGCTCCAGCAGATCCCTGTCTCTCCTGTGCTGAGGACTCCAGCGCTGGACCCAGCACTGCAGGAAGAGTCTCACCAAGAAGGAGTAGAGACCTGCTCTAAATTATTCCTCAGGGCACCCAGAAGGTAGTGAGTTGGCTTCTCTCAGCCACTTACAGCTGGAAGCTGGTAGTGGCGGGGTCAGGGAAGAAAAAGTGCCTTCTGCACTCTAGAGTTAACTAGGACAGTTGTTGATCTTGCAGCAGGGTGGTGGGTAGTAACCTGGCTCTGGGGAACTCACAGCCAACAGCAATCTGTCGGAGTCTGGAGTTTCCTTTACTTCAGGTAGATCTGCTGGGGATTAAGTGTTTGCAGCTGCAAAGCAGAAACTAGACCTGGGCAACCCTCCTGCCTGAAGCCATGAGATGTCTTGAAACAACATTCTCTTTAGAAGAGCTGATTTAATAACAAAAACATAATAAAGCAATCTGGGGATTTTATTCTGCCTGTTCTCAGGCCTGTGATGCAGTGCTGCTTGCTATCTTAGTTGTTCCTGCACATTGTCTGAAGCAGTCACCCATTGCGTACCTAATTAATCAGAAATCTGGGTAGACCTGTGTCTCTATGATACAAGCTTTAAAAGGGGACTTTCAGGGATCTCCTTCCTTCAGTCTCTTCTTATTTTGAGAAAGGATATGGGATTTTCTTTGATTAGTCTGGAACAACCATGACATCTTCCCTCCTCCTGTTTTCTCTATCATCTCCCTTGTGGCATGGAACACAGATTTATGGCTGGGCTAGCTGGTCCTCCCTATGAGGAATTCACCACTTAGGGAAGGCAAGGGATGTCTCCCAGTCCAGCTCATCCATAAAGAGTAAGGCAGCTGGTGGAATGCTACAGGCACCTTGGGATATCTGCTACTCTTCTGTCCAGAGGAAGTCAATGTGTCCCAGGTGGAATGGTTGTTGCCTCAAATACCCAGCGTTGCCATACAGTACCTCAATCTCCATAATTTATGTTTATTGCCAATGACCTGTTGGTGGGTACAGCCAGGATCTCATCTTCTTTTGTGCTTGTATGATCAAAAGTGACTGAAAGGTACCACCTGAGCACACTTCTCTGGTGAGGGAGGATAAATGAAAGAATGTCAAGCCATGGTGCCACATGGAGACTCCTGATCAGAGGCCCTGTGAATGCATGGAGCAACCCTGAGGTTAGTTCTTCAGGACAGAAATGTAGTGCTGGTTACCTGCAGGTGTCATACAGTGCCTATTTGGAAGGATTCTCTATTACAGGACCTAGGACAAGATTGACTTGACCCAGCACTGGACTCTTAGATACATCTAGAATATAAATGGCGGCAATGCTGACAATGACCATTGACACGCATTTTCCTGGGTGAAGAGATGCTGCCTGTCATGATGATGGGGGTAAAAACCAAGTCCTGAGCATTGTTATTGTTTCAATACATTAGTGATAAAAAGGAGGAAACAAAATTGGCATGAAGTGTCCAGATCAGGAAGCAATGGGATAAAATACCTGTACTGCAGAGCCTGCAGTGGTCAAAAACGTCAGATCCTTGCCAGCACTTGGCTTAATGTTCATGATTATACAATAATACACAGCTTTGATGGTCATGTTTTTCAAATCCTCACTTTCTGTTTGTTATGATTATGCAAATTCATGAGCTGCCATTTTAGTCTGAAAGCTCATGGTGATCCAGCTTTGAGGAGGTTAGGCTAGACACCTCTGTAGGCCCCCCCAGTTGACACTGCTATGTTTGCATGATGCTCACATAATCCCACAACTCAAAGGGTTTGATCTTAATCCCAGCTGGGAGACCTTGAACAATTCATTTCACCTCTGTGGAGACCTCCCTTCCATGAGGGTCCTGCAGGTCCGTCAGGATGGGAAAAGTCCCCTCTGAAGGCACTGATCTCCATGGGAGCCTCAGGTTGCTACTGTAGTAGTTGTGATGGATAATAACACTATACTGGGGGCCACTTCATCAGGAAACACCATGACGGGAATTGTAATGACCATTTAAAGGCATTTTCCCCTTCCTCTGGTGGGTTATCAGGTTACAGGAAACAAGAGCAGTTCTGCTGCCTTATTATGAGAGATGGATGCTACTGTTTGGAGCTTTTGCCCATCAATCTCCTTCCCTGACACCCTCACTCATCAGGGGATGCGCTGCTCATTTGATGTGCACAGGCTTCCCAAAGCTCTCTTACTTAGCTCCCTCCTTGCTGGTGGATTTATCTCTGCTTTGCAAAGCACCAATATTTATTCCACTGCTTCCCTGAGCTTTCCCCTCCCAGCAGCAGGCCCACTTGCACAGGAAGATAGATCTCTATTTTCTTAAATGCTCAGGCAATTATGTTCATTCTGCAAGTGGTCCCGGAGGAAGCTCTCCACTCAACCTTGCTTTTGTCTGCAAATCCTTTTTCAATATGGCAAGTGCCTGTAGTTGACCTCTCCTCAACCCAGACTGCACTACAAATGCTGTCCAGCCCCCTGATGGCCATGTTTCAGGGGAGTTTAGCATCCCTGAGGCCTCCAGATAAGTTTCAGTGGAGTTTGTAACTCTCTCCCTATGCTTTCTCCCATCTCTCCCTTGAGTGAATGCACCTCCCGTTGCAGCCGCAGGTGGACACAACCTCTTGGATCCATGTCAAACCAAAGGGAGAACCAAGAAGACCTCAGATAAGACTTAGTATGGCATCCACCACTATCTCTCCAGGTCCTGACATCTCTTAGACTGATCCTTCTGCTTTGACTAAACACTTGCTCCCTGTCTGAGTTTGGGAGATAGAACTCAACCGTACTGCTCACGGGGACAACACAGAGGTTTTGACAGGTCTTGCCTTGGCTTCTCCTCTTCTTTACATTCCTGTCCATTCTCGCTCATCTATTATCAGCACTGATCTGCTGCATTCTCTGTGTCCAAGTGCTATAGGACGAATGTACCCAGGGTGATTTGCCCTGAACAACCAGTAGCAATTTTATTCATCTAAAGCCAGATTCTGCTCTCAGTGTGCAAACTCTTTGGCTGAGACTCTGCAATCTTTCTGTCTGATATCACCTATATTTTCATTGCTGGTTATTTTAATTTACCCAAGAGTTACAGCTACCCTCATAGCCTGTCTCTCCTTGCACTCACTTAATCCTCACCACCATGATCACTATCACAAGAGTTTCTTTTCTAAGTGCATTTTGGGTTGAAGTCATCTGGCTTGCTTTCTACTTGGCTCCCTAAAAAAGCACGACTTATACAATCACGTTCTGCACATGCCTGTGTCTGTCTGTTTATCTCTTCAAAAAGCATTAACGTTGTTGGCCAGTTTAAGCCAGAGAGAGAAGAAATTTCTAGTATGTTTTTGAGAACCCAAGCAAGCAAGAGAAAGAAATCCTGCTGATGCTTGGTGGAAGAATGGGCTGAGAGGTGAACACAGTCCTTGCTAGACATCAGGAAACTCAAATTCTGGGGGACCAGGGTCCTTCAGTAACATCCCTATGGGCATGAATTGCAGCATTAATACAATTTGCTGATCAAACTTTACAGCACCTCAGAGATGCAACCAATTAACCTTGAAGTAAACTGAGGCAGGATACAGGCATTTGAAGGATAAACAGCACAGATGTCTCATAGTGTTTCCCCATCTACATTTTATATCTATAAAGACTAGTGTGAAGTCAATTGGCAGTTTTTAAAATTAATAATAGCAAACGTAATTTTAAAGTAATAACAATTATTATTCTTAAGAGGCTGTCTGCCATGGTGGACATAAAAGAGATACCATATTAATATCTCATTCCTCAGACTGCACCACGCATGTTTGAAAGTGAACAAATGCTACCGAAAAGGAATTTCCAGTCTAGTTAGACCGGAAAACTGGCGCTTCCCCACAGAGACTCCTGTTATACATTTTGGCTTAACAAGAGCTTGGTATGATTACAAGGATGCTTTCCATGGCTGGCGTGCGGCACAGGGGCTGCTGCTTGTCCCAGCAGGGAGGTTTGTCTGGGTGTCTTGGCAGCCTTCCATGGTGCCACATAGTTTACATGCTAAAATATGAGTATCTTTTCTGTTGGGTGAGGACGTGGGAAGGAACAGTCAAAGGGGAGTCTATGATCCTCCCTACACGTTCCTGGAAGCAGAAATTAGACGTGGTGTGTCCCTGTGCTCTCTGGAAGTGAAGCGCTCCTCTTATTTGCCCTGGTGATGAGCATCCCATGTGTTTTCCTCCAGAATCCCCAGCTGATTCAGTCTGATATTAATTTAACAGGGCATTAGAGAAAATACTCCCAGTGGCATTGTGTTTTGCATCCTGTGGAGGCTTTTCTGTGTGATCCACGTTGGGGGCTGAGCAGTGAGCACACACCACAACCCTTGTCTGTGTGCGCTGCTATCCTGACAGGAGCTGATGGGATTAGTCATCTCCGAAGTGTGACTCTGGCTGAAATTTAGCCTCGTGCCAGGAAAGGATCCGTGGATTCTTGTGCTGGTTGACGTGCATTAACAAGGGATAGGTTTCACCCTGAACCAATGCAAAAGAGAAAAAGAAATGCACTTCTGTTGGAAGGATGAAGATTTGCAGTCTACAGCCAATTAGAAAGCATGAACAGGAGCTCTAAGGCAATGACAGACCTTGGTAAAGGCTTTGATTACATAAGTGGCCATTTTTCAGCTTGGTAAAAGGGATAAAGAACATCTCTCATGTCTTAGAGAGAGCAAAATGCAGCATATTTACCTCAATGAAACACCTAAGAAGTGAATAAGATTTCTGCTGTTGTTTTTTTGGTTGTTTTTTTTTTTCTTTCCCAGTAGTGAATATCACTATACTGGCAATATACTGTCTGTATGGCTTTCAGAAAGTCCTGATAACCCTCCCCACCAGCAAAACTGGACCGGTAAAATTATTTGGTTCTGTCTACATAGGTTTCTTTCAGAATTTCTACTTGTTGCTTCTTTTTTTTTTTTCATACTGATCGTATCTCATCTTTTTTTCTCCGGATGATGAAAAGATGTTAAAGATACAGTCTGAGGAAAGACTGAGAAACAGTGTTCTTGGGGCAGGAATCACACATGCATACAGACCTGGAGATAGACTGAAAGAAACTGATCCTTTTGTTTGATTGTTCACATTACTGATGTTTGTGAGTATTTGCTACAAACAGTCAGCATCCTACAAAAAATTAAGAACTGGCTTATGTCCCTTGTTTGTCTGCCTGGGTGAAAAGACTTTGTTTGATGTCTCAAATGCTAGCAGCAACTCAACAGGATGGTATGGGGATGTTTTTCTGGTGGATCAGCAGTTAGTGTATTGGCGAAGCAGAAAAAAGAGTTAAAAATATCAAAAACTGGGAGAGAAGAAGCCAAAAACCTCAGGATCATGATATGTAGAAACCCCATAGGGTTTGAGAATGTGACCTTGTAGACACACATGACACAAATCTTTCCTGTCTCTCCGTAAGGAATGCATGACTTGGACACCATGGCTGGTGTAGGACCAGAAAAGCTTGGAGCACTACAAGGGGAAAAAGAGAATAGGACACATGGATTTGCTCATCTACAAAGGCTTGGCTGGAAATGCAAGAATTTAAACAAACTCTCCAGCAGGAGAAATACACCAGGCTATCACAACAAACAGCAGGAGATACAAGTGCAAATTCACTCTGTCGTTGTCCTGCCAGACTCTAGTAATAAAGCTGGGATTGACGGAGGGGTGGTGGGTAGGAGGAGGCAGAATGGTCCTGGGGAGAGAGGTATCGTCAGGATGAGATTAAAATGGCCTTGACTTGTAAAGGGGAAGCAGAAGAGCGAGAGAAGATATGACAAATCTATAAAGTCAGCTGATGAGACACTTAGGACTTGCTCAACCTGTTGCAAACAGCACTGGAGACTCCTGGTCTCAACAAGGATTGCTATCTTTTGAGTAATGAGTAGCTATGAATCCTGAAGGATTTCTATTTTCTGTCTTGGGGTCTCTAGTGTCTATCAACTACATACCTTGCTGAAGCTTTTGCAGTGTTCAGGTTGCTCACAACTTCTTCCATGTAGATCTTCTAAGGTCTAATAAGGACCAAAACCATATACCTGCTTTCCCTCAGTGGGGACATTTATATTACCTCCCTCTTTTTATTTCCCTTCCTCCTCCACAAAACATGTTGGAACTCAGTACTTTGGAGACTGCTGCTTTTCAGTCAAATTAACTGGAAATTGGTGAAGGGGCTCAAAAATTGCTAGAGGAAAAGCAGACAGTTCGTCAGACAGATATATCCTCCCTGCCACATGCTTCAAGGATGACTGTATAAACGTTGTCTTCTTAGGGTGCCACAAATCACTCCCGCCTTTATCAATCCCTGGCAGCAAAGAGAAATTGCAGCCCTTGGTATTTCTCAGCAGTGGAATTGCTCTACTCGTATATTTCCTTTGCAATAGCCTACTTCTGCAGAATGAATTAGAGTCCACAACGTTTGATTTTCTGTAATTCCTTTTCTGATTGCTTCAGGGTGGTGGTGATTTCTATGAAAGAAATTGATACAAATGATGGGAAATTGTGAATGGTGTGGGCAGGAGATGCTGTAGATGCCTGTAATCTCCACTGTGACAGCCAGGAGAAAATAGCGAGCCTCACATGGAGATGTAGAATCTCTGTGTCCTCAAGCACTGCTGTCTGTATTGTTATAGAGAGGCAGGTTTATGGGTGTTTGATTTGACCGGCTTAGACACCAGGGAGGGTCAGGGTACTTGGACTCTGATCTGTCCCATGGATGGGACAAGTCACAGGGAACTGCTCTGCCAACAAGCTCAGTAGACACTTGCCAATGGCAACAGACTCCTGGTGGTAAAAAACCAACCGTGTGCTTCAGGTGCTGTGCCCTCCTTTGTCCTCCTGTAGCCCTGGAGCTATCCCTTGCCTGTCCCAACAGCTGTCTCCTTCTTAGGCTTGGGGCAGCTTCATACCCCTCTCCAGAGGACACTAAAGCTTAACATTTCCTCTGCTACTGTGAAGCTTTGATTCTGCCATGCCCATGCTGAGGAAGAGTCAACTTTGGGGTCCCCTTCATGGTGTGTGGGCATGGTCCATTTAATTCCCCACAGGTCCTCTGTGTCCAGCCCACAGGAGGAAGTGTGCAAAGGATGGACTTTCTTCCTCCTGGGACTCTTGCATGTGTGAGTAAGTCTGACTTTGAGAGCAGTGTTTTGCCTTTTGCTTGGCTGTCGGGGTAGACTTTGGGGAACCTGATTTCACCAAGGGTCAGGCAATGGAAGAGAATTCAGCAGATAAACGGGGCAAGACTCTGAGAAATGGAGACCTATCTGCAGAGAGGATGGGGAAGCTATGCCCTACCTTCCACATTGTTTCCTCTTGCCCTTTGCCTGCGATATTTACTTGAACCATAAACCTTCCAAGACATCAATGTTCTCTTAATGTGTGACCTCGTAGCTCAGATGCTGAGGGTCTTGAAATCAGCTGTAGCTTCTACACTCTTCTAAAGTAAGGCACGCTTCTAAAGCAGATACATCAAAGGAGCATTGAAGTGCTTCGTCTTCACACATCAGAGAACTGTAGGAGTCAGAGTACCTCTGATTATGGCCTGAAAAAGAGTTGCAAGCAACATCTCTCTCTGAGGTGGGGATCAGACCCATTTGTCCTTTGAACCTGGAATCTTTACACACAGATTTAAATGTTCCCTGCAGGGATGCCTTCGTGTCAGTGCATAATTATTTTCTTGGCAGATATTTTCTTGTCCATATGGCAGAGAAAGTATCAATTGCAAGAGAAGCCATGGAACTGGAGTTATTCTGCTGCACTGGAAGAGGCTGGAGAACTGGATTCCCAGGAAGCATTGCTGTGGATTGGCCTTCCTCTTTCCCTTGGGGCAAGACACACTAGACTTAGCCCTGGAAGGCTCTCAGTGATGACAGTGGGTGCTTTAGGAAGGGATGTGGAGTGAGTAAGTTCCCCACAGTGGTAGAAGGAGACAGAGAAACTTGAGACAGGAGACTGGTACTTGAGAAGGAGCATCACTGAATTCAGTTCCCTGTTTTCACAGACAATTTTCCAATGGTGTCCTGTACAAAGAACTTTTACTCTTGACTCTTCTTCTCCACTTTAATCATCCTATAGCACATGTCAGTACCAGTACACAAACTGTAACATGTCACAAGACAAGGTTAAGAGGGACCAAGATGTTGCTAGTTTCTGAAGGTTCCCACCGCAGCAGAGTCGTGAGGCATGCATGCCTCATGCCTCTGGAGAAAACGTGCTCACAGAGAAGCCTGCTGCACAAATGCTCTGGTTTTAGAGTGCTCTCATGGGAGGTAATTTTACAGCTCAAAGGAACCAGCAACCAGAGGAATGCTTGAGCCACAGGGAGAGGGACCACAGCTTTTTATGCATCTTTACAGCACCAACAGCCTGGTCCTGCTTGGGGTGTCTGCTGAAATGCAATCATGGTGGTCCTGGGATCCAAGAAACTAGTTTGGTGGCTCATGTCAGCTGGAAATGGGAACATGTTCTGTGATGCTGTGGGTCTTCAAGGATGGCTTGAGCTGCTACCCTGGGATGCCATTGTACCCTGAAGTGAGAAGAGAGGTCTCCTCTCTGTTTGGACCAAGCAGAAACAATGGTGGATATGATGGATCCTGTTGCAGCTTGGGGATGTCCTTGATCCGAGGCTGCTGTCTAGGAGACAGGAGGTCTGTCTGAACTGGATTTCAGCATTATTGAACCGTTGTGGTATGTCCCCAAGCTGTCTGCTGTGGAGCTGCATGGAGGAGTCCATCGTGGTGTCTGGCAGGCTGGAAGTGATCTTTGAGCTGCCAAATCAAAAACCCAATCCCAGAGAAGAGAAATAAACTCCAGGGGTGAGAATCTTCCTTGAGAGGAGGAAGGAGACAACCAGATGGTCTCTTGGAGTTTTCCTCCTTCCTTAATTTCTATAAACATAAAAAGAAGTTGGACAAGGCCACGGGTTTATAGCCAGTCTTGGAAGAGCTGATATCCAATGTTTAGAGAGAGTTTTGGTATTACAGTTGTTTCTCAGTGGGAGACATTCTTGTAAAGCTCCCCCGGATTTGGACATGGATATTGTTAAAGCAGGTGTCTTTGTTTTTAAGACATGCTGGAGCTCTGATGTTTCTTTTGTGTCTCAAATGAGTGTAAAATTGTCAGCAGGGCTCCTCTGGGCTGTTTGACCTCTCTTCATACAGGCAGAGCCACCTCCACTGGGCACTGCCTGAGGAGGGGTGAATTCAGGAGGACCAAAATAGCCCCTGAAATTTCATATTATTTGGCAAAAAGTAGTGGAGGGAAGCCCCTTTTGACTCTCAAGTAAATCTCCACCTATGCACAAAACAGCCCATGCCCCCCTCTCCTTTCTCCCTCCTTTGAGCAGAACATCTTCAGCCAAAGAGATGTCCATCAACCATCTTTTACTGCTTGATTTACAGTGAGTAGTAACAGATCACTGCATCTCTGGGAGAGGACTGTCTGTTCCTCTCACACCTTGGTCCCTCCTACCTCATGGTCCCTGAAGGAGCCACTTTGAAGAAACAACCCCTGGTATGTGCAGAGTAAACTGTGAGAGGCAGACTCGTCTTTCAGTGCTGGGTCTCTGAAGGTCGGTTTGTTGTTCAGTCTGTAGATCACTCCACATGGACTGCAACATGACAACCCCATCACAATATTTGTGAGGAATCGCTTCCTCTGCATCTTACATTACACTAACATCAACGCTTTAGAGTTGCAAAGGGAGAGTGGGGGTTATGTGTTGCTAGCTATAGGTCAAAAACCATAACAATCTGAATTCCTCCCTTTTTTCATTAAAAAAAACCAAACCAACTCAGAGTTAATAGACTGTGTCTTTACAGCTGGGGCTTGGGACAAAAGGACTATCCTGGCTTTGAAGCAATTAGATTGGTGTTCACGGTCTTCACTCACTCACATGTAGGCATTGCTATTGGACAAAGGCAAGGGCTGTCCCTCATGGACGAGCTGGAAAGAGTTTCCCCCAATTTCTGGTGATCTCTGTGTAAACTGAGGTTGCTTCATAACTCACAACAGTTTAATAAATGTCTTGTCGTTATCACAAACCAGTGCTAACCATCTGCTCAGTTAAGAGTGTCCCAGGAGTGGACACTTGGCCCCTGCCAACTATCGGCATAATAGACTCATAAACCTGTAGGCTTGAGGGGCGTGGTAGTGATTCAGACCTAGACATGTAGAACTGAGTGCCTTTGAAATGTCTATTCTGCCTTTGTAGTTGATGGAGAGCTATTTAGTCAATCATTCCTGCGGATGATATCCAACTGATTAAATGTAAGCACATGGTGGTGCTTTAGTGTCTAAAGTTACCTCCCCAGTTCAAGAGAGACAAGGAACTACTGGAGACAGTCCAGTGGAGGCTACGAAGATGCTGAGGGGACTGGAGCATCTCTGCGCCGAGGAAAGGCGGAGAGACCTATTTAGCCTGTAGAAGGCTGAGAGGGGATCTTCTCAATGCTCATCAATGTCTCAGGGTTGGAGGTCAAGAGAATGGGTCCAGATTCTTCTTGGTGGTGTCCAGTGACAGGACAAAAGGAAAAGAACACAAACTGGAACCCAGGAGGTTCCATCTGAACCTAATGAAAAATTTTTTTCCTGTGAGGGTGCCAGAGCCCTGAGACAGACTGTCCAGAGAGGTTGTGGAGTCTCCTTCTCTGGAGAGATTTCAAACCCGTCTGGACGCAACCTGCTCTGGGTGAACCTGCTGGAGCAGGAGGGTTGAAGCAGATGATCTCCAGAGATCCCTTCCAACCCTCACCATTCTATGATTCTGTGTTTCTGTGATTTTTTTCTCTGAATTGTCACTTGACTTAGCCATGGTGGAAGAACCAAAGATATCACCACTGTTGTGCCCTTTGACTTGAGTATGCGTTCACCGTGGACTCAGACCTCTATTTCCATTATTTTATATCATTCCCATGAGACAAAGACCAATAGGTGGCAGAACTCTTGGCTGTTACTCTGGCCTCTGTCACAAGCTCATGGAAATAACATAACCTCATTTTCCTTATCTGGCGCATGGCAAAGATAGTACGACTTTGCCTAGGGTTAGCAGCAGTTCTAATGAATGTTTGTGCAGTGTTTGGAGACACTCGGTTGAAAGGCACTACAGAGCTATTAAGTAGTCATGTTATTTATTGATACCCAAGTGGGTATCCTTAGCAATGTAGTGTGTAAGTAGTGTTATTCTAGCACTCCTGTTGACATACAACCTACCACACTCCCAATGTCCCTCTGGAGCTAGACATCCTCCGTGCAACTTCACGGCACTGCAGGTGGAGCACTCATGCACATCTTATTTCATAAAACATGCTCACCTGTTTTTTCACTCTTATGGACTAGTTTTCCCCCAGGAAATCCTTTCAGTCCATTGGAATTTGATCAAGACAGGACTAAAATAAAGTTCTGTTGAGCTACACTTATGGAATTGGACATGCTCCTTCTTTCTGATGCTCTTGAATGCCATGCTGTAACTTCTCAAGGGAAACAGGGCATAAAGTGAAAAGACTTGTATCCTTTGCAGTTTTTTTATTGGAATGATTTCCTTTTTTTTTTTTTTTTTAATCTTGTTTACTTTCACTACTTTTATGCCTGGTATAAGGCAGAGAAGCAGCAATTGGTGATGAGATTCTTTTAGCTTACTGACAAAGCCTAGGTTGAGATGAGTTATATCCTAAATTTGTTCTTGATGACATCACCGAGGAATTCAAACCTCCACTCTAGAGGAAAGCATCTTACTGTTGTTTTTTAAGCAGATGTTACCATCAGGAAGGGTGATTTTGAAGTCACCACCCATTTTAACATACTGGTTGCTCTGGCCCCTGTGGTGAGCTAAGTACCATTTTGAAATGGTTTGCCTCCTGGTTGTGATGCACACATTGCATCTAGGGCCTGAAACATGGAAAATACAACGGGAAGCCATGTGAAAGCTTTCTGGAAGAATTTTCAATACTTTCTACTCAGATATTTCTAGATAGCCTAGAAATACCAGAGAGAATTGCCTTTCTATCAGGGTTACAGTGGACTCAAATCCAGACAGACACTAGAATAAAGAATGGCAGCAAGGAGAGTCTGGTCACTGTGGATTTATGTCTCAAAGTTGATGACTTGTTAAATTGATTTATTTTAAGATTGTCCATTGTTTTCTGCTGCACCTTTAGCATTCCCATGGGTTTTTTTTTGTACAATGTGTCTACTACAGTCTTCTATGTACGTCATCCGCCCTGTAGAAATCAGGATAAAAATTAAGAAGAAATTGGTTAGACTGAATTCACTCCTTTCCCTGAATCTTTATTTTAATGAAGAAATAGGAACATAATTTATTTGGAGACCTTCAGCTTTCTGTCAAAGCCGGCTGAAAAATCAACAGGTGGAGAAATCCATGGAGGACAAATAGATGACAGCCTGAATGATGACATAAATCCAATTTTGAAGGGAAAAAAAAAAAGGGTTATATAATTAAATGGTAAAGTGAACTCACAAATGGAGTAGTTCCCTCACTTTATTTCCTGTACTGAATGGAGGGAGAAGCAAATTGTGGAAAACCTTAAACCAGGTCTCAATTTAAGGATTGAGGCTATCTCTAAAATAAATTTAATTTTCTTAAAATAAATCCTGATTAGACAAACATTTCATAGATTGCGAAGTGCTTCCTTTAGTACCAAGTGTATCTAATTTTTCCATCATGTGCCCATAACTGGAAGAAATCTGAACGAGTTGTCCAAGTGGTGAGGGAAGGGAGGATATTATAAAATCCTAATCACTGAATCTTTAGCAAATATCCTAAAGGAAAGGAGTAAAGGCTTCAGTGCAGAGCAGGACTTATCCTGGCAGAAGATAGCAGCAGTGTTCAACCTACAGAGCAGGATTTTAGCAAGGAATCAATGTTCTTGGAGTATTGGGACGAGGGCATGAGATTGACCATGAAACCAAGAGTACATACATTTCACTGCTGTGGTCCTGTGCCTGATAAAATAGGAAAAGGCCTGATTTGTGGTGTGTCATTTATTCAGAAAGACCAATGAGTGCTACTGTTGGTCACTTCCTTGCAAGGAGGAAGATAACAAGCTAGGAGGCAGTCTTGGGAGAGTGGGACAAGTAATACTGCAACAGAGAGAGACTTGAGATTTTTGAGTTGAAAGAGTCACCCTGGGGACACTTTAAAGAAAAGGCAATTTTGCCCCATACTGATCACCCAGAGGTGTTTCAAACTTCTGTTAGTCAAATATTTTAGAATTGGAGGCAGACCCTTGCAGAGACTGGAATTCTTCAGTTGGTTGCCCTCTTTCCTGGGACCACGGTTTTCATCTCCAGCAATGGGAAATGCTCTGGGTGCAGAGAACTTTATTTAAGTGCTCAGTAAAACAATGTTTGGACAGATAGGGTTACCTTGTTGCTCCTGGTATGCGAAGTTCATACCTTGTGTGGCACATTTATCACTCCCTCTTCCCTCTTGAGGGAGGGGGAAGGGAACAGTAGGAGGGAAAGAAAGTAGAAGACAGGAGAGGGGACCCAGACAAGGGAGGAGATTGTGTGGGGCACGTCTTCCCAGCCTGAGTGATTTATTTTTCTTCTGGGAAACATTGAAACTTCCAAGTTGAAATTAATGGGACAAAAACACTTTCCAGGTGCTCAGAAGTGCAAAAGTACAATAAATCAAAGTGGTAGTCTAAAGCAGGAAGCTCACAGCCAAGGAATAGAAAAATAGGCAGAAGAGTAGACTCCTGAAGTTGTGTCTCCTGTGATGTGTCAAACGATCTCAAAGCTCATGTGGTGCAGTGAGGACAAGTTTTGGGCTGCACAAGGGGCTTTCTTGGGCTGTTCCAGTCTGACAGTGGAGGAATCTCATGTAGGATCTCATTGCCTGTGTCTCAAGCTCAAGGACTGAGAGGAAAAACTGTCAAAGGCAGATGACAAATTCACCTGTTCTCTCCCCATTTTCACTCTGGGACCACAGACCTGTAGGCGAGCTCTCTGTTGAAATCCAATTGTCCTCCAAAATTACATTTACTCAGCTCTTCTTGAAGACCTACATAGCCAATCTTAGGGCAGACAAGTCCAATATGAACTCTGTCTCTGACTTCCAAATTTTCCCCTGATAATGAGAGAGATGAGGACCTTCATTAAGTTTATCTCTCTACCCTTGTACAGGGAAGCATGACTCCATCCAGCCTCATTAATGAACCCATGTAGGCTTTATTTTGTGTGAGATTGCAATACCTTTGAATCAGCAAAGTGTTTGGGAACATGCTTGGTTGTAAGCTCAAGGACATTGTTGTTTCATGGCATCCAACACTGAGCATATAGAATCATAGAATGGTTGGTTTAGAAGGGACATTTCAAGGTCATCTGGCTCATCCCTCTTGCAGTGAGTAGGGACATCTGCAACTAGAGCAGGTTGCTCAACCTAACCTGGAATGTTTCCAGGGATGGGGCATTGAACATCTGTCTGGGCAACCTGGCCCAGGGTCTCACCACCCTCAGCATAAAAAATTTCTTCCTTCTCTCTAGTCTGAATCTCCTCTCTTTTAGTTTAAAATCATCACCCCTTGTCTTGTTGCAACGGGCCCTGATGAATGATTGTCCCCATCTTTTTGATAGGCTCCTTTAAGCACTGAAAGGCCACAAGGTCTCCCCAGCACCTTCTCTTCTCCAGGCTGAACAACCCCGACTCTCTCAGCCTGGCCTCACAGCAGAGGGGTTCCAGAATTTGGACCATTTTTTGTGCTCCTGTGTTTGAGTGCATTGGTGATGTTCCAAAGGGATGGGTTCATTGTCAATTTATGACTGATTTCCTCTGCTGCCAGCTTCTGGGCAGCGTGATTGGCTCACTTGCAGTTATTGATCATTCCTGCTCAAGGGCAATGCTGGCCTTTCTCATTTGTAGCATTCACTTTGCAAGAGCTCCCTCAGTGCCCAATCACCCCAACAATGTTGACCTTCTTCTGACATTTCCATCAATGATCAATTTTAATTATTTATTTATTTTTATCCAAAGAACATTTTCTCAAGTACAACTGGGAATTTCATTAGAAGAATTTGCAATGGTATGTGGAAAATGGGTCATCTGAACACTTGAAAAATGGAAGCAACTAGACTGTGTTTCTGTGGAAACGTTTCCCCGTCTTTTTCATATATCATCTCCACCATTTTCAAGGGTTAGGACTGGGACAGCCACTAGATGAATGACAGATGCTCTCTATTAATCCCTCTCCATTCCCAAAGTGGAAGATAAAGGGAATAAGGGAAAACGACTTATGGATTGGAAAAATAAACCAGAACAGCTTCAAATTGAGTATTCTCTCTCAGAATTATATTCCCCTGAGGTACACATTGGACTTCACCATCTTTCATCATTGCCCACCAAGTACTTCCAGGTCCTTAAGCTAAAGCAATTCCATGAATGGGTTTGACCTTGCCTGAAGCAGGAAATATCCACTGAGTTTTCCTCAACTTATTTCTTCTTATTTATTTCTTCTCATTAATTATTTTTATCATTATTTGCGATTATTTTTTATTATTTCTATTGTGGTAACATCTGACAGCTCTGGGACAACTGAGGCCTGTGCTGCGCAAGGTGCCATGTGAACATACAGGAGAAATTTCATCTTGTCTTTCTTTTCTATTTATCTCAAACTGTCCTGGGCTTGGCCCTAGTGAGTGTATTATCAATTAGTCAACTTGCTGACAGCTGTAGTGCACAATGAGTCAGTTCTCTACTTGAGATGAGCCATTGGTCAATTAAACTAATAGTGAAAATCTCTGAGTATAAGAAAGGAAACATTTATGAGCTCATGTTAAGTGTGCGAAGGCTAAAGGGAAATAAAAGACCTCTACAGTTATAACAGGGGAAAATGAGAACCTAGACTCATTAATAAACAAAGAGCAGGATGTAATTAATAAATGCCTCTGAACCCACCAGAATATGGAATTCCTTTCTAAATATGTCATTAGTAAGAAAAATAAAGAGAAAAATTAATCTGATAAAGATGGGCTTGGAAACTTTAAAAGTACACAAATCATAGGATCTGGCTGACATTTATCCTGCTTGTTAAAGGGATTTAACTAAGGAATTGAGGAATCTATGGAGCAGTGGAAATGTAGCCACACAATGTAAAAGTAAATGGTTGTCATTTGGTTTTGTATAGGGCAGAAGTTTTTTCTGCTGTGTTGGTCACAGTACAAACACAGCACAGCGATATGGTCCCTGGCCAGATGGGAGCACACTATTGGTCCTGGCCCATGACATGATCCCAGGGTGAGATTTGAGACATAAAAGGAAAAAAAAGGGAAGATTTCTTGATCTTTCAACCTTTCGGTAAAAAGAGTCTGCCACAAAACCACCATATTGGTCAGATGTGTAGTGGGGAATAATGATACACAGAAAGGATGCACTTTATGGTTTAAAACTACTTCTATCACTAAGATAGTTACTTCACAACTTTTTCATGTTTTGGACCTCATGTTCACACTCACTTATGACACCCCTTTTCGGTGTGGGCCCCAAAAGCTCTCTCTTTTATCTTCTTGAGATGTACCCTGGGAGGGGCATGAAAGGACCCCACCAGCCCCAGATGTCAAAACACTTGAGTAGTGCTGTCTTATGAACATTTTCTCATGTGCCTTGGTGAATGCAGGCTCTGGCAAGGAGAGACATGTATGTCTGAGAAACCTGAAATGGGCAGCAGATGCAAAACCTGGCATTGGGGAACGACTGATGCCGAGTGAGGGATGACAGTCTGTGAAAACAAGGAGAAGCGGCTCACATTGGCTGCACTGCAGATGAGGGAATCTGAGGGGAGCTGCTTGGGGAGGAAGAGGCATGATCAAAGCAATGCTCGCTCAGGATGAATATCAGCAGGATAGGATGGTGCTTGCAAAGATCAGAGAAGAGGTTCCCGCACAAGGGTTTGGTGGTGCAGATGGGTTGAAAAGAGCATGCTACAGAGGCAGCGTCTGTAAGGCAAGGAGCCAGAACTGAACATAAATGCAGGGGATGATCTGACTCTCCAGTGGTTAACATATTTAAATCAATCAGTTGTTTTTCTCTTCAAAAGGCATGCCTTTGCTTGATCATGAATCATCAGTCAGTAGTGTGGATTGCAGTAAGATTTCGTGATCATAGAAATCGACCTCTGAACTGCAAATCGATGTATTTGCTGAAGTTCAGCACTCTGCTTTAGTCCTCCCTGTTTTTTCCCCTGCTTTTTTCGCTGGGAGAAGAATTAGCCCCACAACTGTCTCTTTCAGCTTTTTCCCAGTACACAACACAAGTGACAATATTTTGGCAACCCATATGGGATATTTTTTTAGCAGTCATGTTCTCTCTTTTCTGGACTTTAATATGTGTTTCAAATTGTCACTGCAAAATGCAAAAAGTAAATAGAGACAATTTAGACGGCTAATATACAAACCTGACAGAAGATGGAGAGGGGGAACAGTAACAAATAAATATAAATAAAGAGTCAAACTCTTAATAAATTACGTCCCACCACCAGACAACTGTAGCAAAGCAGCCAAATTAGCTGCCATGCCCTGATGCTGATAGTATAGATAAAATATTAAAACATATCTGGACTAAAGAGAGGCTCTCAGCAATGGTACAACAGTTTGCTTTCTGGCCGAGGCAAAAATAACATGTAATCATTTAATACAATTTCTTCAAATAAACTTCATTTTGAGATAATAGCTTCCAGATGGATGAAGGTTTATAAACATCTCTGCCACATGGTATGTTCCCACTGGGTAACAGAGAGGGTAAGAGACTGATTTAGTCACTGGGTCTATACCAGTAAATTAAATGTGCCCAGTGCTGATCTCCAGCCTCGAGGTCCATGCTGCTGTTCCTTTTTGCCATCCGTAGCCAAGTGTCTTCCTGTTTGGAGTCCCTTGCTTCTACTGCCTCCTGAGCTGTGCCTGGGAGGTGTCTGTGAAGCAGTCTGGTGGTCCAGACATGACTGGTGCCAAGAGCATCCTAAAAATTAAACTATTTGGAGAAGGGAGCTCTCATGCCTGCAAATAATCCCAGGTGCTGTTTGATTTACCCATATGGATACAGACTAAGTGAAACTTTGAAGAAGACCCCACAATGCTTTCTGCATCAAACAATACCCTCCTTGAAACTATTTTGGAAGCTCATCTAAAGCTTCAGGGCTGGATTATCATGTCCAGCTTTGGAAACATGGAAGCCCACAAAAAAGATCAAGTCACAAATGGTCATACTCAAAGCCCAGGCAAGAACCTGTTCAAGATGTCCACATAGTTGTCAGCTAATAGCCCAACACCCTTTTGGATGAAATACTAGCCTTGAGCTCCTTGGAGCCAAAGCTGCTAGTCAGGCTGTCAGTGTTACACATGTATTTGATTGCTTTGTTGGGTTGGGGCCCTGCAGAATCAGCACGAGGAATGCAAAGGGAACAATTGCACTTCGCGCTTAGCGTGAAGAATTTTGAGTGTTATTAATTATTTTTCATTTTGCTGGTTAGCATTAAGAGACAGAGGGCTGAAACAAATCCAGGCAGAAATCAGCCACAGTTATTAGTGTCTCAAATCATTGTCTTGTAGGCTTCAGTCTAGTTAAAACAACAGGAAAAAAAAAAAAAAAGTTAGACATGTTTCAGATGAAGGCCCCCAAGGTATGCAGGATTTTAGATAAATGACTTGGGTTGGATCCAGCGCTAATTATTTCCCTTTAAATCTTCAGATTTCCCGCCCCCCCTGTTTACAGGGGACTGTTATTTGTTTCTTTTGTCTCAGTTTTATCCATACCTCCCGCCGTGACAATACCTCCATAGATCACACAGATGAAATATAAATGATCCATGGAGACAGTTGGATTTCATAAAGAACCTGATGGAAAGTTGGCATGTTTCTAACGCACCCTGCTTTCTTTTTCACCTGGTAGGTTGGGAGAAGGGTCCTCAGCTTCCAGGATTCCACATCTTGGGCAAATTGGCTGCTGTGGAGTTGAGATCAGAGGAGCCACAGTTCCCAAGCTTCTCTCCTCCCCAGAAGTCCCTGCAGTCCCTAAGTTTCTACAAGGACTGCCATGTGGCTAGGTATTCTGCAACCAAGCTACTCTTAGCCTTCCAAAGCAGGACCTGTGGGAGAAATACAGCAATGGCTTGAAGCTTCAGCTTCCCAGTACCTTCGAATTGCATGTTTCTGGGGCTCTGGGGCAGCCTCTTGGTGGTGAATGGGCTCCAGGGGATCTTCTGTCCTGCTCCATACAAATCCAGCACATTTCAATGTGCTTAGGTAACAGCTGAAAGAAAAGATAGGCGTTGGGATGATATTTTTTAGCTTTGTAAACAGGTGTAAAAGGTAGATCTTGAGAAGAAGGGTTATTGGTGGATTACACCCCTAACTGGAGGTGATGAGACAATGATACTCAGTGTGAATCCTCCTGATTCTGATGCTTATCAGAAGATGGTGCCACTGCAGAAGTTTGCTGAGAGCAGATAAGAATCATGAAACTCATTTTAATATATTTCTTGTAAATGGAAAACAAAGCAAAGGACAAGAAATGGACATCTGAAACCATCTGAAATGGAACTAGACCTGAAGTTACACAACCTCCTTGCTCAGTATTATGAATACTGTGAGTTTCTTCCTGTACTTGACACTGATGAGGCCACACCTGCAGTGCTCAGTTTTGGGTACCTCACTCCAAGAAAGACATCAAGATGCTGTAGTGTGTCCAGAGAAGGACAAAGAAGGTGATAAAGGGTCTAGAAAGCAAGTCTTAAGCAACTGAGGGAACCAGGGCTGTTTAGCCTAAAGAAACAGAGGCTCGGGAGAGACTTTATTGGTCTCTACAACTCCCTGAAAGGACGTTGTAGTGAGGTGGGGGTCAGTCTCTTCTCCCAAGGAATGAGTGAAAGGACAAGAGGAAACGGCCTCAAGTTGTGCCAGGGGAGATCTAGGTTGGATATTAAGAAAAATGTCTTCCTCAAAAGGATTGTCAAGCCGTAGAATAAGCTGCTCAGGGAGGTGGTTGAATCACTGTCTCTGGATGTATTTAAAAGTCATGTAGATATGGTGTTTAGGGACACGGTTTAGCAGTGGACTTCGTAGAGTTATATTAATGGTTGTACTTGATCTTAGAGGTCTTTTTCAACCTAAATGATTCTATGATTCATAGGAAGTTCATATGGTACAGGTGGTGCAATGGGTACCATGTTTCTAATTCAATATCTCATCTCCAAATCCAAAGTTTGGTGGGCCTGGCTGCAAAGAAAAGGGGGAAGAGTGTTGTTTAGACTCATTGACATTTGTCTTTTCCATGGCAAAGTGTATTATTGCAAAGGCAGCTAGAGGTTGCTGGATATATGAAGGGAGACTCTGATGAAGCTTTTCGATGGCTGAATTTACTCTCTGCCAGTTTTCAGGAGCAGCTATAAAGGCTGCAGGGCTGGAGCACCTAAAAAATATCTGCTGTGTTCTCCTCCCTGTCAACTGAAGAGACAACAGAAGCTGAGCCAGCTCATCTAGGGCAAGGTGGGAGCTATGTTTCCAGTATGGTCAGCAGAACATCACCAGTTTCCATTTGACCCCAGGCTGAAATTCAGGACCACGCATAGATTATTTCTCAAAAACGTTTAACTCTAACTGTAAGAACAGCTGTGGATAAGTTGCTGTTGCTGGTTAGACATCAATGTGTTTCTCATCAGTTCATATTCCAGCTACATTCAACAACCATCCCATTAAATGTTAAACCCAGTGTGTTTTCATCTCTAATCCTTCGTGAGAGTATCAGCTTCACCACTGCCAAACTGGATCCAGGTCTTAGGCAGGTGGGAGAAGCCACAAGCCTATTGTGCTGCCCTTGAACTATATATCCCAGAAACAGTGTGGAGGTCTTGCTCAACCAGCACCGCATGCCAAGATCTCCTCAAGATTCCTTCTTCACCCTGCTTTGACATGGCAGATGCTTTTGGACACCTTCCCAATTCCATCAGGTCATTTCTCAGAAGGCTGGAAATCTCTGTTTCCCATATAGTCCACCAAAATAGAAACAAATATCATCTGCATTGGGGCTGAGCAGTGGAAGTGTGTATGTCCTGTTATAGATTCATGTTTACATTGTTACTGGGGGCAGATTAAGTGGTTTCATCTTTTTGTAGTTTTCTTGCATGTCCCATGGTTTTGCAATACAGAGTAAATACTGAGACTCCTTTTGAAAAGGAGAAGTGGTTAAGACGGGTCTCGAACCTCCTCTACTCGTTTGGGATTTTGCAAGTCAAAGGTTGTCTCTCTTCCACTCCTACATCTCTTCCATGACCAGGATTTCTCTTTTCTGTCTTTCTTTCCAGTTAACCTCTGCTAGGTGTGCACTCCCATCCTAAGCAGGACATGACCCAACAACGTGCACTCGCAGCCAGAAGCCAATCTCTTCCTGGGCTGCATCCAGAGTAGCGTGGACAGCAGCTTGAGTGAGGGGATTCTACCCCTCTGCTCTGCTCTGGTGAGACCCCCGCTGCAGTGCTGGGTCCAGCTCTGGAGTCCTCAGTACAGGAGAGACATGGACCTGTTGGAGGGGGCCCAGAGGAGGCCACAAAAATGGTTCAAGGTCTGGAACCCCTCTGGTGTGAGGCCAGGCTGAGAGAGTTGGGTTTGTTCAGCCCAGAGAAGAGGCAGCTTCAGGGAGACCTTTTTGCAGCCTTTCATTATTTAAAGGGGGCCTGTCAGAAAGATGGAGGCAGAATTTTTAACAGAGTCTGTTGCAATAGGACAAGACGTGAAGACTTCAAACTAAAAGAGGGAGATTCAGATCTCAGGCAAGGAAGAACATTTCTACACTGAGAGAGGTGAGACCCTGGCCCAGGTTTCCCAGAGAGGTGGTCGATGCGCCATCCCTGTAAACATTCCAGATGAGATTGACTGGAGCTCTGAGCAACCTTTTTTAACTGCCGATATCCCTGCTCACTGCAGGACAATTGGACTAGATGAGTATGAAAGGTCGCTTCCAATCTAAACTTTTCTGTGATTCTATGATAACAAGGGTGAGTACTGATTCTAATCAACACTGCTCTGAACTGAATGAACTTTTTCCTGTGTCTTATGCAGCTCCTCTCTGTTATTAAAGACTTCGCTGTTCCTGCAGTAACAGCAAATATGTGAAGATATTGCTTAATGAATGTGCAACCAGCCCAATGTATTTACTAATCGAGACACCGTCCCAAGAGCTGGCAGAAGAACTGAATTCTCTTGTTGAGTCAACATGTGGGCTATGAATATTGCTTTCCATTACATGCACACTTAACTGCTACCAAGTCTGGGCCAAGTCTTCAGCATTGCTGAAGCCAGACAAGTATCTGGATTAAGATTCTAGTTGGAGGGGAGAGTCACAGAATAAAAGAATTGTATAAGGGTTTGGATTGGAAGGAACCTTTAAAGGACATCTAGTCCAACCCCTGCTGTGGACAGGGACATCTGCAACTAGAGCAGGTGGTTCAGATCCCCAGGCAACCTGACCTGGAATGTTTCCAGGGATGGAGCATCGACCACCTCTCTGGTTAACCTGGACCAGGGTGTTACTCACCACCCTCAGTGTAAAAAATGTCTTCTTTTTACCTAGTCAAAATATCCCCTCTTTTAGTTTAAAACCATCACCCTTCGTCATGTCACTTTAGGCCAAGCTGTAAAGATTGCCCCCATCTTTCTGATAGGCCCCCTTTAAATACTGAAAGTCCTTTAGAGCTTCTTGCTTGGATGTTAAGTCTTTCATCAGTGAACTACTAAGCCCTAGTTGAAAAAGGACTCAACTGATCCAGTTCGTGCAAGAACCTTCTAACTCAGGAACTGGTACATCTCCTGCTTGCTTAGTAAAGCTTATTGCAGAGTGGAAAGGAAAGAGTTAAACTCTGAAGGACCACTGTGATGTTTGGAGTGCTTGGGAGCAAGGAATAGAAGGCTTTGCCTTGTTTTGTTTTGTTTTCATTGGAAAGCGTGAGAGTTAATTTTGGTCTTGATGCTCACTGTGCTACTGAAGGGGTCAGAAATTCACCAGCCAAGCTTCACCGGAGACCAGGGGGGAAAAGTAGTGGTATCTTCTGAGACATTGACCAGTGTGTGAGATTCCCAGCTGGAGGATGGAGCCAGGAGGAAGGAAGGACGTAAGTGGTAGAGGCAGCATGACCAGGTCATGCTCCAAGACTGACTTTTATGGCTGTCAGCTAATCTGTCTCTCTTTGGGGACCTCTAGCTCATGTTACCAGCAGTAGGAAGTGAGAATGATCAGTAACTAGAGGCAGACAATGGCCCATAAATTGGATCTCCTGATGGTTTGGTGGAGTCAGTCTCTTGAAAAGAGATACCTAGAGGGCAGCTCCTACTTGAACCAAATGCCTTTATCCCCTTTTCGAAGAGGGAGGCACACAATGACACTGCATCTGTAGTGTTAGAACCTGCTCTGTGTTCTCCTCATCAGAAAATTCTACTGTGCCAAAACATTCCCTTGAAATCAACATTTTTTTATTTTTTTTTGAAAATTTTCCTTCAGTGAAGCTTCATAATTTCTCAACTCCGCAGATGAATATATTCCCAAAACCAGAGTATCAGTCCTGGAGTAGATGATGCCTGGAGATGGCAGGGAAGTGGGTAATCCTGCTTTGGCTTCTAATGGGACCCTCATTGCCAGTTTCCCGCGGTGTTAATGACTGCCATTCCCAGTAAGCTGGGTTAGCTTTTCTTGTTCTCCTTCTAATGGTGCTTCATAAAGTATAGGGAAATATTCATTGGAGAATGCTGAGCGGGAAATTTCAGGAACCATCAGATAAACTGTTCATGAAAAAAATACCACAGACAATGTTAACAAGGGGAGATTTCATGGTAGAAGTTTGATTTGGGGGAGAAAAGGTCATTTTCTAATTAGAGACTTCTACTAAAAATTATTCTTATGTCTTTCCCCGCCTCTATTTCTTGTTCTCCTGCATAAACCCTCCATCATCTATTCACCCAAAATATGTTCTTGTTTCAGCCTTATGCATCCTCAGCATCAGCAAGGATGGCGCCTTTGAAGTTTGCACACTACAGTCTCTGCTGGTGGGAACTTTGCCTCTGTCCTTTAAGGGGACTTCACCTGTGGGAACCAAAGATGGTTCCTTCTCATGGGTATGCTAAACCACACAGGTCTGCCATACCTTGGCATGCGGGAGTGCATGAACATAGGCCTTGGAGTATGGCTCCATTTGGCGAGGCTGTGCCATGTCTCGAGCCCAGACTGCTTTTATGCAAGCCATTGATTGGGTAGGACTTTTAATTGAGCTTTGAGGTGCACCAGGGAACAACTCGGGTACCTACTTTCCTGTTGTTTTCTTCTCGTATGAAGAACAAAGATGACTTACTGTGTAGTCACCATCATTTACCTCCACAGGGCCTTTGAGCATCAGTCATGTGACTGGTGCCCAGCAGTGAGTTGGCCACAAGGTCTTTGGAAGGTTCATGGTCCTTGGACCATGGAAATGATGTAACACTACACATTTGGCAGAGTTGATGAAGTAGGAAGGATTCTTCAGTCTGGGTACATCAGAGTGGACATGCCTGCTAAGCTGCATGAATGAGGTGGTAAAAGAGCATGGGAGCTCTATCAGGATCACAGGATGAAGTCACTGCTTCTGTCCTGGCTTTGACATTAGCTTTCTGTATGACCCTGAACTACTCTCCTTAGATTCTTTATCCGTCAGACTAGGATAATAACTGGCTACCTCACAAGTGGAGTTTACAAGTGTACCTCTGAACCCATGGTCCCAGCAGTGTTATGGGGTGGTTGGGGTCATTAGAGATCTGATGGAGTTGGGTTTATGTTCTGCATTTGCAAGAGGCCATGGGGCATTACTCTGGGTGTCCTGGCAAACTTTCCAGCCTCCTTTCTGCTGTCGTGATGAAAGGGGACATGTTAGCCCTAGAAAATGTGTGTTAAGCAAGAAAGAAGAGACTTCTGGGAAAGGACTTCTTTTCTGCAAAATTAGTTTTGCTGAGTTTACAAGGTGTCGAAGGCTATTAATACTGCATGCTTTGGTACCATGAAATTGTAAACAAAGTTTCAATACGCCTTTCTGCACAGCCATTTATCAGCCCCCATCTTTTCCCTCTGGCTTTTTTCCACCTTCTTTTTTTTCTTTTTCTTTTTTTTTCTTCCCTCCCTCTCATTCTTTTGATTTGTCTCCTGGACTTATTCCCATTCTCTAGGTTGTCTTATTAATTTTGCTCTTTCTCAAAGAAAAAAAACAATCTCGTGGGCTGGAGACTTTACAACATTCTCTCATAGTCCTGGATTTAAAACGCTTAGCCGGGGGTCTGTAATGTACTGACATGGAAAGACTAGACATTATTAAACTAATAATCTAGGAATTTATATGAACTTCAGAGCTCTGCAATCTTTTCTAACCACATGGCATGGGTTGCTGAAGCATTAGCAGCCATTGGTGAAAAGCTACTGTGGCTGGACATGCCAGCTTTGTCAACACCTGGGAGCAGGCCTGCAAAGATAAATGAGATGAGGAGTTGGGTGGAGAGACGTGAGATACATGCAACAGCCCCAGGTGAGACTTGCCTGTTTCTTCACAGATTTGTACCTGCTGCGTTAGCCAGGGTATAGCCCCCAAACTATAAACTGGGGTGTCAGAAAATACCTTGCATAAAATGAGATTCTAGGAGTTGAGGAAGCAAGTGTATATTTGCCTTGTTTTCTACTTTGGCCACTGCTACATACCAAGTTAGATGAATCCTTGACAGAAACCAAAGTGGTTATGCTTGGGTTCTTATTACAGAATGAGCTGACTAAGATGAGATACTGCTACACCTCTCTTTTCTCATGATAAAGGCTAAACCCCAAGATTTTCAGATGTGACTGATGATTCGGAATATTTGTCTTGAAGGCCTTCTAAGGAATGATCTTTTAGGGGTGTTTATGTTGGGCTGGTTTAAGAATCAGTATCATTTGAAACAGAGCAGTGTTGATTACAGTCAATACTCACCCTTGTTATCAAAGAATCATAGAATGTTTTGGATTGGAAGAAACCTGTAAAGATAATCTAGTCCAGCCTCTCCTGCAGGGAGCAGGGATCCCCATCTGACTTGGCCTGGAATGTTTCCAGGGATGGAACATCAACCATCTCTCTGGGCAACTTGGGCCATTGTCTGACCACCGTCATTGGAAAATATTTCTTCCTTATCTCTAGTCTGAATCTTCTCTCTTTCAGTTTACATCATCACTTGTCCTGTTAATTCAGGCCTGTGAAGACTACTGTAAATCCTGTCCCCATCCTTCTGATAGGCCCCCTTTAAGTGCTGACAGTCTGCAATAAGGTCTTCCCAGGGCAAGGGGAAGATCCAGGACATAGATCCATCTATCTTGGTATCTAGGAGTAACTCACAGTACTTTCCATCAACTGCAACATGTGGAGGTGTCTTGCTGCTTGCAAATAATAATATCTCTGCCAGGTAAAAGCGGGTTCAGTGTACAGCATTCAGATAGGAAGCAAATTCAATCAGCATTCAGATCCACTGTGTTGCTCACTTTGCTGCCTGGGAAAATGTAATCCCTGGGCTGCTCATTGCATTCTCAAATGATATGTGAAATACTGCTCCTTGCTTTGGACATCTGGGCAGCTGCATTGTTTGGTGCTAGGCAGCCCCACACTTCATTCGGGAGGTGGAAGTACCTTCTTGGTGATCTGTGCATGGGTTTTGCAAAATTTTTTAATGTCCTTTGGGGTGAAAGCTGTCAGTGAAAAGAAAGATACACAATTATTTGAGTCTCAGTTTAAGGCAGACAGTTGACCTTCAGTAATGTGATTTATATCACTGTGTGAGCTGCCATCGTATGAGAAGTTTTTTTCCACTGCAAGGCATTTGCAAGACTTCCACTTCTTGCATTTTTTCCCTACCTGTCAGTCTGCTTATCTTTTCATTTTATTTAATTAGAAACACTGGTTTTGATGATACCTCTCCTCAGAGACTGAACACATCAGGCCAGTCTCTGTAGCTCAGATGGTAGAAGTACATTGACTGCCCCGAAGTCATCTGGGGGGAAACAAAGAGGAGGAAAAGCTTGCTATCTCGCTGTGATGGATTGCTAACCCATCCCTGGGATATTCCGGAGTGAACAGACACACAACCCATGTTGAGGATTAATTACTGGNGCTACATTTCTCTAATTAATTAAGACCCAGGCCAGGAAGGAGCAAAAAAAAAAAAAAAAAAAAAAAGGGAACTTATCCAGATAATCAGCACCAGCTGCCGTTTGCTGGGTACCTCCATCCTCCAGGCAAGCCGCAGCTGTGATTCATGCTACATCCCACACTGTTCCCTGCCCTTAACATCTAAACAATATGGCTTGTTCTGCTTTAGTACATGCCTATTTCTCCCTTAACACGTGAGTTTCCGGCTGCTCAGCAAAGCAGGCAGCCAGGAAAGATGTAACTCATCCATGACGAGGACAATGGACGAGGGCATAGGTGGTGGGGGAAAATTTCCGGCAAGTCTCCGGATGGGAGACATGGATCTTCTTTTCTGCATCAGCTCTGTGTCAGGGTAATTGGAAGCAACAAGGCAACGCTGGAAAACACTGTCATGGATCCTAAGCCTTTGTGGGAGTCACTCCTTGTAATATATGGGGTGCTTACAAGAAGCCGTGACAACTCTAGCACATGGCTGACATGCTGAGTCTTTCACGTAAGCCAGTGAGGCAGGAAAAGAAGCTGAAAAGTTTCCTGCAGTTACAGAAAGTCCCAGGGGTGTTTTAGAGGAGAAGAGGGCAAAGGGGGTAATGAAGTCGTGGTAGTTTCTAGTTGGGGAGGCCAAAATTCATTGTGAAACCTGACGTGTGCTTGCTAAGATAGCAGCAATTTAGGAGATGTTTCCTAGTCCCATGGGCCTGAGGCATTCCCCACCGCTGGCACAAGGGAAATGGGCATAGTTAACAGCAGCTGTAGGACAGTTGTGCCGCTTCAGGGGGACAGCAAGAGCTCTTGGAGTAGTACAGCATAGCCTTGGCTCCCACCAAGATCTGGTGAGTACACAGGCTAACACACCGCACATACCATCACAGGTTGTCCCGCTTCCCCTGCAACATCCCATGAAAAGATTATCCAGCCCTGAAAGATGCTGTCCAGGGCAGTGGTGGAGTCCCCATCCCTGGAGGGGTTTACAACCTGTGTAGATGTGGTGCTGAGGGACATGGTTTAGTGGTGACTTGGCAATGCTGGGTTAACAGTTGGACTCAATGATCTTATAGGACTCTTCCAACAAAAACAATGCTACGAGTCTATGAATGACGTTAACCTTGCCAGGTAATGTTGGGATTTTGTCTCCTTCTTTAGTAGTTTTCCTCCTTGAAAGGAAAGTCCCTTTTTGGGACTTTGGGTCTTGACAGATATGTGCTTTTTCTATATTTCTGGTGGTAGTAATCAGCCCAGACCTTACTGCAGCCTGCTCCACACCTAGAAATCTTATAAAGTCGTGGACATATAGTCTTCACCCTTCAGGAGAAAATGGACCTTTGAAAATCGTTTTTTTTGTCTGCGGAGGAAATCCCATTTACAGAGTCAGAAGCCCTAAACCCAGCCCAGGGAGTCACCCCTTTTCATCTAGTTACTGCATAAGGGCAGCCACAGGGACCAGTGGTTGGCATCCTCTTGCCTGGCACTCAGGACCATCCAACACAAATGAGGTGCCATGAGACAGAAGCAGTGTGCTTGTGGTAATCAGCCTCTGTGGAATTTTTCTGAATGCTATTTACTCTCACCTTACCTTTAAACCTTGTTTAGATTTTAGGACCTGAAGAGTCCATCTGATATATGCTTGTTCCTGTGTAAGGACAGCTGCTGCCGAGGGTGAACCCTACACACCACCGGTTTGCTGTAAATTGCACCATGTCCTTCTCCAAAATCATCCCTACTGCACCTCCCATGAGCACTGGGTGCTGGACACAGCAGGATGGGAGTTAAAACAAATCCATTCCAGGAAGATGAAAAGGAGGATCTCTCAAACAAGTGTTACATACTTTGGCTGGGCTGTAATCCCATCCAGGAAAGCTTACACCGTTTCCAATATCATCCTTTGATCACTTCTGTAGAGGTGGTGGATCTGGGGCCCCTGCTGATGATCTGCCGCCGGGGCCCAGCAGGGTTGATGGACAATGATGAATTGGTCTGAGGTAAGATGTCCTACTACAAAACACATGTGTTACACATCTTCCCTGCCTCCTGCCCCTTGAAAGCTATAGCAGAAACTGAGTTTCATCTCTTTTTGGCTTGAAACTAGTAAAAAACCCAATACTTCAGGAGAGGGTGTGATTGTGCCAGTATGCTGGAGCAATGCTCAGCAAAACTCATTCCCAGATGGATATGCAGCAGGTGAGTCGTGCTTGGAAATGACATGGAGTGTGCACCATGGGAATGCCCTATGTTTCAGCAAGAACAGGAAAAAAAGCTTCATTCACTACAAACAAGAAGGAAGCACAAGAAAACCAGTGATAGTGGGAAAGTGGTTGCGATAGAATGATGCAATGACTTCCCTTCTCATTTGAGTTTGTTTTGCGAAAATCACCCATGGCACGTCCATTTTTCCTGAAAACATAATGCTGGGCCTGATAAATGAATCCCAGTTGCACCAACTGGACCATAAATGCAGGTAATCAGAAAGCACTACCTCTCAGTGTCCTTGTACGAGAGGCAGAAATCTTTGGCACCTTCATTGCATATGGTTACGGTTTAGGGTCATGGCAGCCCACTACCTATAACAGACACTCTCTGCTAACGCTTCTCCCTCCCCAAAGGGGAAGAGAAAAGGAATAAGGGAGAGAGACTTGTTGATTAGAGAAGGAAACTGGAACAGCTTTATTGAAAATGGAAACATAATCATAAGAATCAAATGGAATATATACAAATATATACAAGACCAGTATTGAACCCAAACCTCCCCGATGGCATTTATGTCACCGTCACCACTGATGTCGTGGAGCAGGCACCAGGAAAGTCCAGACAGCGCCCAGCAGCAGATGGGGACTGTGTTCAGGAGCTGGATTCTGGTATTGGATTCAGGAACACTCAGATCAGGATCAAAGGCAGAACGAACAGAGTCCTCCTTGGATTTGAGTCATTGAAGAAACAAAGAAGAATCTGTGTAAGGATCCAGAGCAAGAGCCTCCAAGCTGAGAGCAAACGCCCCCAGCAGCCGAATATGATATCTGCGGGATGGAATACCCTGTTGGTCAGTCTAAGGGCCCCGATCTGTCTGCTCCTTCCTGCAGGTGCAGCTTTTACTTTCTGCACCCCCGCAATGTGGTACACAGGACCTAGCAGTGGCCTTGGTCTGCACACCAGTCTCTGGTACTAACTCTAAACATCAGGCATTATCACTATTAAAAGCAGCCACTGCCTGAGAAAACAGGCTGCTAATTTCAGTAAGTGCAGTTAGTTAAAGGAACTGAGCTGAAAAGTAAAAATCACTGCACAGAATTGTTCTGTTCTAACTCAAACCAGGACAACAGTATTCATGGTGAGCCTTCTTGAACAGCTGTGAACAAAGCAAGATGATTTCATCTCCAACATACTGAGTTGCAGTCAAATTGAGTTTTAATAGCGGAATCTCAAAACCTGTGGATTATCCAAGTGGTGTATTTCGTGGGTTTTTGAGGGTCTTTCTGCAATGGGGTCTCATGGTTTATTTCCTTATAGCATGACCTCTTGAATTTCCCATTCCCAGCACTCTTCAGGAACATCAGCTTTGTTCTCAAATTGTCCCAGGTACAATGATGAATTGCAGTGCAGGAGTAACCAAGGGTAGATAGGACAGTCTTTTAACTCCTGCTAAAGGTAGATGCTGGCTAAAGCCTACATCAACTAGGAGATGACGGTGACCTTTCCTGGGTACAACATATTCTTGTTTTCTGTTCTGGAGGCGCTTTATATGCCCAAGTGCAAGATGAAGTCTTGGAGGAAGCTGCCAGTATCCCTGATAGGGAAAGTAGAGTGCAGCAACCAGGCTGCAAAGCAAATAAATTACAGGAATGTGGCCTCTGCTGTGCTTCCCACTCCCTGCTGGCCTTTGAAGTGAAGAAGCTGTCTGGGAGCTGGAGAGAAGCCTCCTGCCTGCAATGTGGGCTGATACCAAAAGGCTACCAAACTCTTGATAGGAGAGGAGTGGGGGCAAGGGGGTTTGAGGAAGGGAGGAGAGAGGAGAAGGGGTTATATTCACTGTGAGACAATACTCTGTGGCTGCTCTGAAAGCTGAAAGATGACAACTACAGCAAGTCATTTATAATTTGTCGGAAATGTCTCCTTCTGACTACCCTTGCAGAGAAGAGGAATGGGAGCAGCTGTTGGCCTCAGCCCATCTCATATATTATTATCTGTCTTCAGGACCTGCTAGCAAGGCTTGTTTTTTGTTGTTGGCTTGCTTTTTTTTTGCCAGCATGGAATGTAATGGAATTCCTCAAAGTTTACTAACTCAGTCTCATCATAAAAGGAGATGTGGATGTGGACAAAGGAGTTGAAATTTTGTCTAGGGAATTTATAAGTGCTCAGAGAGACAGGACAAGGCATAGGGTGATAGATACAGGATGCTGACTTATGAGGGTCCAATTATGGTCACTCTAGAATTAGTGTTGAGGGTAGAAAGAGGGCACTGTGGGAACATCTGCTCTTTCTGGATGTGCCTATCAACCATTCTGCAAACCTTTAGGTCATTGGACCACCTCAGCCTAACACCCGAGCACTCTAGTGGAGGAGATTTTGAGCGGGTTTGGTAGCCTACCTGGAAGACAACTCATACTTTTATGTTACATGCATCATGCATGGCGAAATCAAACCGACTGGGTCACTCAGGGCCCCCGTGGATGTTGCTTAGATGCAGAGTAACTGTGTGGGCTGATGAGCAGCAGTGTTGGGCAGAAAGCACACAGGCCATGTTAGAGTTTGATATAGTGGATACAGCTGGCAAAGACAGTCTTCATGAGACATCAATTTCGTAAGTGAGAATAAAGTTTCAAGGATCATAAATCATGAAACTCTCTGAGTCCAATACATACTCTGAGGAGAGTACAGGTGATGCTAACACTGTTGTAGGCTAACAACGTAGAGCTGAGAGCAAACATCACCACCCCAAGGGGACCCTTGATATCTGTACACTAGCACAAACCTTTCCCAGTGACCCATTGTCACAAGTCCTCAGGCAGCAGGACTTCCTGCCACCCTCATACTGCTGACCAGAGACCTGATAGCTTTTGTGCCACTGTTATCAGTCAGGAGTGAGACAGCGGAAGAACTGGATTTAGCCATGAGTGAGTATAAATGCCACAGGAATTCATGGAAACTCCTCACAAAGCTGAGATTGGTCAGCAACATGGACATCAAATATGCAGTAAGAAAGGATTATCCAACGTTCCCCTCATCAGCCTCTGACTATATAAAAAGGGTTGTAAAGAGGAAGGGAATAAGCTCTTCTCCGTATCCTCAGGGAACAAGGCATGAAGTCATGGTCTTAAAAGGAGCCCTGGGAGAGCTCTGTTAAACTTGAGAGGCAAGTTGCTAACAGTAAAACCAGTTAAGGGCTGGTGTAGATTGCCTGGGGAGGCTGATTCTTGAACCAACTAAGGTCTTTAAAAACAGATTAGACAAACATCTGTCAGGAATGGCTTAGGAACAACTCATCCTGCCTTGAGGCAAAGAAAAGGCCTTGATGACCTCTTCTCATCCTTCCAGCTCTGTTTTATTTTTTTTTTAATGATTCTGTGACTTTACTTTCCTGCTAATCTGCACAATATTTCATGTTCAAAAAATATACCACTTTGTCAGGACTAAAGAGATGAGTGTTTTACAGCACAGATGGGCAGCAAAGATACTCAGGTTTTTACCTTCTGCAGAAGTTTCTTCATCACTAACATGCTCTTTGCAACATTCTCAGAAAGAAACATCTTGATCCTTCACCCTCACTGTTTTGATAAAGTCAGTCATGCAGTGCTGTGTTATCAGCATCCCTTTCTAAAGACAAGACAACGGCCCAAACTCTACCACTTCCGTCCTGCTTTATGAGACTACATCCTCCTTTGCAGGAACAGTAAAGGATGTTATCAAATGCTCCTCACTGAACTGTAGCTTCAGCTTAAAGACTCTGTTTCAGTCACTGTTGGCTCAAATCACCTTTGTAATTTAAGCTTGGATGAAGGTAGACCAATATGAATTATAAAGCATATCTTCCACCATCACTGTTTTTGAAAAGGAATGGTCTTAGAAGAGAAGCCAGTAACTTGTGTGAGGGTTGAGACCATGGTATGTAAGGAATTATACCATGAAAGAAAGAAGAATCTCTAACACTGATAGACATGATAAGCAGGGAAGGGGAGAAAGAAAATCATATCAGCCTTATTTTCTTAGAATCACAGAATAGATTGCATTGGAAGGAATCTTAAAGATCATCTAGTTCCAACCCCGTTGCCATGGACTGGGACACTTCCCACTAGTCCAGGTTGCTCAAAGCCCCATCCAACCTGGTCTTGAACACATACAATGATGGAGCACTTTACAAACGGGGTTCTTACTACTCAGAGGTTTTCTTGTAACCCAGTCTTCTTTTGGAATCACAGTGGACCTCAGGATGATCTTGGATAAACAGTAAGAATAATGTTAATGGTATCTACGTTTCAACGTGTAGAGGATAGTTTAGGATCTAAACCACTCCTGATAAACTCCTTTCATTGTCCATGGAGACAAAGAGGCAACTCCAGAGTGCAAGTTATCTGACTGTTTTCATCCACTTATATTAGCAAACTGATGGTAGACTATTTTAGTCATCCACTTGAAAACGACGTACATAGTCTTGGAGTGTCTATTTGTGACCGTAGACCTCCACAGGTCAGCTATGAATGTGGAGAGACTGTATATACTTGTCATGCATAGGTTGTTTTCCCCCCTGGTTTTTGTTTCCTCAGACTGAGGAAGTCCTCAAAATGCTTGCTTTGTTTATGTAGGGATGCCTGGCGTCTAAAATCTGAGGGGAAAAGAAGAACGAAAGTGAAATGTAGAAAAATTGTAGTTATCAGTTATTTTACAGGTTGTGGGTCCCACAAATGGGGGATCCATGGTTCTCCTGAAGGTTACTTATACAGTGAAGAAGAGGTGGTTCCCTGCTATCCCAAGCCCACTAATGAAGCAAAAACTGTCATTCCTTTACTCCTTCCTTCCCTTCCTGGTGAAATTTTCAAAGCTAGGAATTAGAGGAAAGCCAGAATGTTTTCAGGAACAGGGCTGGTACCAAAGGGCGCTGTGAGCAAGAGGTCCCTAATTCCAGACCACCCTACATGAGAGCTGTGCTCCAGTAAGTTTGTTGTTGTGTCTCTGCCCATGATCAGTAACAGATGCCATGAAAATAGCTACAAGAAACTCTGAAGTTAGTCAATAGCAAATAAAAGAACATCTGAAGAAAGTTACCAAACCATCCTGCTATGTCTTGTATTAAAAAAAAAACAAACCAAAACCAAACGGGGACTGAAAAAAGGTGAAACAGCCAACATTCATAGGATGTTTGAGTGCCCTGCCTGAGATGTGGCAAAGTGGTGGAGTTGATAATGTGGAGTTTAAAATATCTTCAAGTCACCTCAGGATGAGGACCTCAAAACTCTGAGGTACCCAAAATTGCTCTGCATTCTTACAAAATGTGGCCAGTGCTTTTTATTTCCCAAGGTCTAGTTTTCTTTCTTCTTTCTGACACATAATTCAACAATTGGGGAAAATCTGGGCAGGACCATCGGAGCATAAGCAGATCTCCAGTTGGGGAAAGAAATCAAATTTTTGGTGTATTCAGTTTCTGTCTGCTAGGTAATTAATTTAATTTTTTTTTTCTTTTAATTAGGTTGAGCCAATATGAAAGAAAATATTACCAAACCCCTCACTGATATATATCTTGGTGAGTTTGAAATGGTAGATCCCATTTCCTATGTTTACTGTTGCTTTTGATGTTACCTAATGAACGTAGATTCTCTTTAAAGATTCTCTTCAGGGGCTTTAAATCTGGAAACCATTTGACAATTAAGCCAAAAGACGCAATGGGGTGTGTTTTATGGACCCCATTAATATTTGCCTGAGGGTGCGTGCTGCAGTGTGGCCTCTGCCTTCACTCACCCATGCTGTGTATTAATGGTCTGATAAAATTCACTCCAGAGTTCTTTATTGTTATGATATAATTTATAAAAAAGGGGGGAAGGGGACAAAGGTTTGTTGTTCTAGTGGAAAGCCAAGCCAAGATTAGAAGACAAAAACAAATTACAACAAACGAGACTCCCTCTGATCACCCCCCTAACATGAATAGGAAATATCAAGCCTGCCACTTTGGAGTGGTCACCATGCCTGGAAGTGTGAGCTGCTGCAAGGCAGCAGCAAATCTGTGTCTGCTTGCTTTGCAAGCAAAATGGGCCCAAAAATCATTGCATCATAGAAAGCTTTGAAGCTTTGGGCTGAAAGGGACCTTTTGAGGTTATCTAGTTAATTCCCCTCTGCAGGGAGCAGGGACATTGCAACTAGAGCAGGTTGCTCAGAGCTCTGTCCAACCTCACCTGGAATGTTTCCAGGGATGGGGCATCAACCACCTCTCTGGGCAATCTAGGCCAGTGTTTCACCAACCTCATGGTAAAGGATTTCTTCTTTGCAACAAGTCTGTATCTCCCTTTTTATTTTAAAACCATCACCCCTTGTCCAATGACAACAGGCCCTGCCAAAAAATCTGTCCTCATCTTTCTTACATGTCCCCTTTAAGCAGTGAAAGATGACAATAAGGTCTCACTGGAGCCTTCTCTTCTTGAGGCTGAACAGCCTCAAGTTTCTGAGTCTGTCCTTACGGCAGAGGAGTTCCATCCCTTTGATCGTTTTTGTGTTCTTCTCTGGCCCCGCTCCAACATGTCCACATGAAAGATCCATGTCTCTCCTGTGCTGAGGACTCCAGAGCTGGACTCAGCACTGCAGGAGAGAATCATCATAACGGAGTAGAGGAGCAGAAGCCTCTCCCTTGACCTACTCTTTGATGCATCCCAGGATACAATTAACCTTCTGGGCTGTGAGCACACATTGGCAGCTCATGTCCAGCTTTTCATCCATCTGCACCCCCAAGTCCTCCTCCACAGGACTGCTCTCTGTCCCTTCATCTCTCAGCCTCTACTGATATTGGGAATTGCCCCAACCCAGGTGCAGGTCCTTGCGCTTGGCCTTTTTGATCCTCAGGAGGTTCACACAGACCCAGGTCATCAACATGGTGGGTGTGCTCTATGTCCCCGAGTATTTTGCCTTGTGTCTTCTCTGAGTGTCTCTTCTGTCTGACACGAACTATGGCAGGAAAGTGTTTTCAAGGGCTTTGAATTGGTGTATTTAGGACTAATCTGCTGCAGGGTGTTGAGTACTTCAGGAGGTGCTGAGAGCATGAGCACCATGCAGATCTGAGGTCTTTGTTTAGTTGCTTGCTACTGTGGATTAAAGGCCAACACCAACTGAAGGACATATCTGCCAGCAGTAGTCTGCATGCAAAGCCTGTGAAGTTCATGCAATGTTTCCGAGAGCTGTTCCACTAAGAGGACAAGGTGGGTGAAGCGAGCAGTTCCAACACTTATTAGGTTACTATAGTGCCCTGTTTTTGAGAGAGCCGAGCTCTCCAGGTGAAATCCAAGTAATGGTCCTGAATACATTGAAAACTCAGATCATCATGTGGACAGTGAAGTGTCTCTGTAGAAAAATAACCACAAGATCAGGCTGAGACTGCTAAATTTGGAGATGTAAGGACTTGACTCTCCAGGACCCTTCTGCTGGAATCATTTTCAAACCCTGTGTTCTTCCAGAATATTATTTCCATGAAAAAAAACTGCAGTGGGAAGGGGGATAGGAGCTTTTTTAATTCAGTCCACTCTGCTTTATTGCTCCTAAGGTACATGGCTGCAGACTGTTACTCATCGCAGAGTTGAGGACATGAATGGGCTTTCTGTTTGGAAAGCTTTCAGAGACGTGCTGAAGCTGGTTCTTATACAGCCAGCAAAGGGAACCATCAGGGCAAAACATGCCTGAAAGGAGAAATTGAAAACAGCCTTGGAAGAAAATATGTATACTTGTGGCATGACTTTTATTTATTATCCTGTGCTGTACAGCTCTTGCCCGAGCAGAGTTTAAAGCTTAGTGAAAACGCTGGATTTTTCTAAGCTCTACCAGGGTTTAGACCCTCCAGCAAATATATAAACAATGAACATTTTCAAAGTCTTCTCCTGCTAATGGTTATTCATAACTATTTTAGAGACCTGCTGTTCCATCTGACTGACAGCATTGAAAAGAAAAAATCAGATCCCAAATGCGGTCTTTCTATGCCATGATTTGCCTAGCAGCTGGACATAATGCAAAGCCCATTTTCTGCTCCTGTCACAGCTGGTTTGACATCTGTGTAACAGAGGAGAAGCAATGGGGATTGATTGGGCTTGGGAGATTAGAGGCTTTTTCTTCCCATGTCTCTGAAAAAGAGGGTGATGGACCAGGTCTTGCTAAAGGAGACAAACACATTTCACTGTTGCTGTTGGAACAAATGAAATCCTTGGTAGCAAATTAGGAAAAACAAGGTGATGCCTGACTCGAGGTGGGCAGATGTGAAGGAGACACTGAATGCCAGGACTTGGCATCCCCAGCTTTGTCTAAGTGAATGTCTCTGGGAAAAATCTCTGATTTTTTCTACACTTCCATCTCTCCCCATTGCCTACAGATGATAACTTTTCATCAAGCTCAGAGGCAGGCTGCAATTCCCAGGTCATTGGTATTGGCTAAAGTTGGGCATGAGGGACAGCTGATCTTATCTCAGTACAGTGGGATGGACCGGACAAAAACTGTTTTTTCCTCTATCTCTTGTGATACTGTGAAAATATCTGGAGGTAGGAGATTTTCAAGATTTGGCCTTTCAGGGCAGTGCTAAGACACTTTGGAAGGTTTCCATGGGTTTTCCTTTCATTCTTTATGGGTACCTTCAGCTTCCTAGGCTGGAAGTCCAGAACATTTTGAGTTGTTTAGGAGTTACTCAGAGCTGAGCTGAATTTTGTAAACATATTGACTCTAGTTTTGAGAATGGACTCAAAACAACCCTCCAAAACTACTGCAAGGTGTACCATGAAGTCTAACCAAGGTTCTAGGACCTGTCTGCTCATCTCTGTGTAATCAGTGCCTCAACACACTGGTTCCAGCAGTCTCTTTGTGAAAACCTTGTAGCAGAGCAGTTCCCTACGTGTTTTTGCTTTCCACAGCCAAATTCAATGCCAGGAATACAAAGAGCGGATCTGCTGGTAACCCCTAAAGCATCGCACTGAGTATGATCAGACCATGGTAAGTCCATGAACGATGGGTGGTTTGTGCCCTGAAGTTCAGTCATCTCTGCTCTACTACAGTCTTCTGTGGTTGATGCCTTCTAGTTTATTCCTGCAGCACATATGAAGTCTGATACAAGAGAGCCCTGCCCTTTCCTTCACCTGGGTCCTTCTAGCAAGAAGTGCACGTAGCCACCTTGCTGGCCTTATATTTGCAGCTGAGGAACTTCTGCTGTCACCAAAAGTTTAGCTTTGGCTTTAGCCAATACCAATGACAAGTTAGAAGAACCATCCTCATGTGATATGCCCCAAATGCCTACAAACTTGGGTCCAGTCCCTTCAAAGTCTCCAAAGCTCCCTCTCTTCCATCTCCTTTTCCCTGCTCTCTCCCAGTTGTCCCACCCAATCCTCCAGATGTTATAATCACGGAGAAGGACAAAGTTGCTCTTTCTAGTGATCTTAAAATATCTTTGAACCCTAAATTTACATGCTGACACTCATTGCCAGCTCTCAGTATGAGTACTACAGAGTGAAAAGCACTTCTCGGGGTGACAGCTCTGGAAAAGCAAGACATTTCTTAGCCTCTGGCCTGCCTTTTTTTTGTCTAAATTAATCAGTGGCTGTCTTGTATTTATTAATTTATTTATTTGTTCATTTATTTATAACAGGAGAAAAAAAACAAACAAAAATCCAACCCTGCACAAGGGAGGGAGAACATTTGAGATGAATTTCACAGAGGTTTCCTTCTTTGCCCTTGACTCCGCCCCAAGAGAATGCTTGGCTGAGATGATGTGAATGCAAGATTTTATTAAAAGTAAACCAGCATTATAGGAAAGGAAGCCACGAGTTGTTGTTAATGTCAACCAAACAAACCTGAGTATTAGGCAATATAAATATAATCTACATGATGATTCACATATGTTCTCTGTCTATCTGCTATAAACTGCAACACTCCACTCAAGGTATAAAACAAAGCACCTTTTTCTGTTTATAGGCAGCAAATATTTGTTAGGGCTTTTTGGGGGGGAAGGGGTTGGCTTTTTTCGGTTTTAAATTTATGATTGCCAAATCAGATGTGTTCATGTGGCTCCATGACCCAATCAAACCTGCCAGATTGTCAGACCTAATCCATCAGCCTCATGAATCGTGCCTGAGGTTTCAGATTAGCACAAACTTTTCTCTGGATTTCTGTAAGAAAGGTATGAATATGAAATAATACAGCCATGGCTTAAGAAGGAATGTCCTATGGCATATGACTTTGTGCTGAAATACCTCCAATGTGATGTTCAAAACTTTGGCATTTATGCCTTGGAGATATGCATGCTTCACTCAGTGCTCCTCTTCAATTGGCTTTCTGATCAAACTTACCAGGATGGCCAAAAGTGGAGAAGATGCGTTCAGCTCAATCCAGCTGTGTGACCACTGTTGTTTCAAATGACTCGGGAGCATGTGTCTGCCCAGTCAGTGACTGTGGAGGTAATGGAGCTGGAAGCAGAAGTGATGCTATCATTAAACTTTGTCTGAGTCAAGCTGTGGATGGCCAAAACCCTTCAGTCATGAGATCCAGTCATGGCTGTATGTGCTGCCTGCCCTTCCCGATGCTAAGTAGAAGTGTCTTGAGTTGCATCTGTTGAAAATGAAGCTTTTAATTTCATAGTTCATGCCTGCCCCCAAGACAGCCAGTTACCATGTTGCATCTGAGACCGTGCTAATTAATGCTGCAAAGATGCTTTCCCACCATTTGAAACTATTGTCTGGCCATCAGGTCTGTTGCTAAGACCTGTGAAAGTTTTAAACCTCCCTCACTCTGATGGGGTCAGATTTTCTAACATCAGTCTTGGTACATCAAATCTCCAAGGAAATTTGAAACTGCGTAAGAACTTAGAACTATTTCTCTTCAGCAGCAGTACAGCATGATGCTCTGAGAGTTTGCACTATTGGAGATGTCAGTTCTCAGATACTTCTTCTGAATGAGAAGGTAAAATCAACGTGTGGACCAAGCTTGATCATTAAAACATGGTATGGGAAGTATTAAAAGTCGGCATGTCCTAAGGGAAAATACCATCTCATTGTGGGGATTCATCTCACCCAACTTTAGCACCAGGATTAACCTCAAATAAGTGTAAATTATTTCAATATAGATATTCGTCCCTCAGTTGAGCATTCAGGCTTTTATTACAGTAAATGGAGATTCAGTCGATACTGAGGATAAAAAACAATAATAAATTAAGTAAATGAAATAAATAAATAATAAATCATAGAATCATAAAATGGCTTGCGTTGGAAGGGAACTTTAAAAGACATCTAGTCCAACCTACCCTGCAGGAAGCAGGGACATCTGCAACTAGAGCAGGTTGCTCAGAGTCCCGGCCAATTGCGTCTGGAAGGTTTCTACGGATGGGGGCATTGACCACCTCTCTGGACAACCTGGACCAGTGTCTCACCATCTGCAGTGTAAAACATTTCTTCCTTCTCTCTAGTCAAAATTTCCCCGCTTATTTTAAAACCATCACCCCTTGTCCTGTCACAACAGGCCCTGATAAAAAGACTAATAGGCCCCTTTCAGTACTGAAAGACTGCAAGAAGGTCTCCCTGGATCCTTCTCTTCTCCAGGCTGAACAACCCCAACTCTCTCAGCCTGACCTCACAGCAGAGGGGTTCCAGCTGTCGGATCATCTTCATGGCCTCCTCTGGCCCCTCTCCAACAGGTCCATGTCTTTCTTGTGCTGAAAAATAATATGTATAAAAACTATATGTGCTTGGTTGAGTTGCATCCTAAAATTCCATTGCCTGTACTGATTAGATTTTGCACCAGTGACTTGAGTGGAAACCAGATTTCTGTCTCAGAGGAAAACATGCACTTTGTAAACATAAAATACATGTTATAAATCCCACTCTATATGTTTACGTTGCAAGTAATTATTTGGACTCTTTGTAGTCAATAGAAGGAAGGAAGCACTTGCATGATATAATTCATTTTATCTCAAATAGATATTTAAAACAGATTAAATGATCTCTGGAATACATATGGACATTTCTCTTCTTCAACTAATATGAGAGTTCAGGACGTCCAGCTGGGATGGAGACATCTACACTGCACATACCCAAACATGGGTAAGATGAATCCTACTCAGTTTACCTCCTCAAGGCTGGGTTGCTTTTTGTCTAAATTTCACTCTGTACATTCATTGCTTCCTGAAAAGTGCTGTGTTACTGACATGGCTTGGCTACTGCCCTCTTCCCCAGCTGAATTACGAAAGAAAATCAGCAGCCACAGTCTGAGTCTAAAAGCTCTTCAGGATATATAATGCAGTATGAATTTAAGTTATTAGATGACATCTCCAGGAGCCACCTTAGTTTGACTTGAGAAATCTTTCTGTCTTTCAACATCAACACTTCTTGGACTGTGTCTCCTCAACCTCACAATCCAAAAGAATTTTCCAGCTTCCTTTACTCATTCTTTGGCATTGGGGGAGAATAATAAAGTAATGTTAAAAAAGGCATTCCTGTGCGAGCATCTGTGTGGGTGTGAGTGTTTGTATGTGAAATATTTAATAAAGCCATTGAAAGACAGGGTAAATGAAGACGCTTTGCATGCCAGATTTGATTTCTTTTGAGTTGTTTGGGCTTGGCAGTAATAATTACAGAAATCTTTACTTTTAGTTTAGAGAAGGGGTGTGAACAGGAAGGAAGGAAATGGAACTTTTATAATTATACTAATAAGAAAATGACCTAGTTTTATATGACATTATGTTTAGAGCTACTGCCAGGTTTTGTCAACAATGACCTGTAGTCATACCTATTTTTTATTTTTTTTTTAGTTTTAGGCATGAAACTTGAGTTTCTCAAACAGTATGGAGACTACAGTCCTAAAGTGGGGTGAATGGGAGAGGTGAGCTTTCTATACTGAGCATGATGAAGACACAGGAGGGAGAGGAGGTATTTAAGTTTCAGGTCTCGGTTTGCACAAATATAAATGGATGTAAATTGGGCCATGGCTACTTTTGAAGTGGAAAAATTGGCAGATGGCTTTGAAGCATCAGAGAAATGCAATTCTGGAAAACCTTTTAGTAGCATTAAAGGTGTGAATGGGAACATATGGCAGGTTACCTGTGACAACAACATTTTGATTGGATGACTCAAGAGGTCCCTCAGTCTCTGTGATCTTCTTTCATGCCTTGAATTATAGCATAATGGTTTTCCTTTCCTTCTGGCTTCTTGATTAGAAATACCAAAGGGACTCTGTGGGACGTAATGCTGGGACCTTAATTCTTTCCCTGTACTGAGATCTGAAGTTGTAGACCCTCATAATTTCCTTGGTGTTGGAAGGCAGAAAATGGCTGTTGTGGTTGTGCAGTGTAATTACTGGCACTGAAGCTCTTGAGCACCATGGCCCTTGAGCTCATTGCTGAGGCCTCTGCACATTCAAGTGTTGCTTTTGTACCATGACCATCTGTATGGTGGATTCATCTGGTCTTACAGGTAGCCTAGAGATGCTATTCAGAAAAAAAAGATGCATAGTTCTCATTCTCTTAACTTCATCCAGACTTACCAAAAAAGCAGCATATGTTCATGTACTCTTTTATAGCAAGAGTCAAGGCTACATTCTAGCCCCAAAGTCAACTTGTGAAACTATAGAGAAATAAAGCTGAAAGGCATTTCAAAGCATTACTTGGCTTATCTTTCTGGACCAAGAAAAGATCGACTATAACACTACAACTGTGTCATATAAATATGCCATTCCCAGCAGGGACTCACATTAAATGTCTACTTAAAAAGATGGTACTTAACAACCTGCAGTGTTGGAGAAGACAGAGATCTCAGACAACTGATTTCAGAGTTCTGCTCCCAGTCAGCAAGTTTTTCTCAGTGTCTAACCTGAATCATCCTTACTGCAAAGGAACCTCATGGTTTCTTGCCATGTCTACTCAGTGTCTTAACTATGCAATGCTCAAGGGAAGATATTGCTCTCTCTGCTATATTAAAAAAAAACACAACAACTTTATTACTTTATTTGGGCCAGAGTAGGACACAATAGATATCCTGGGCCAATGTTTCATCTTAAGAAGTCATTATAAGGAAACATTAGTATCCAGGGAACAAATGACAGTTGTACGAAAGGCAGAGAAGAGATAAGAATAGTGTCAATGTTGGGTAACAAGGATCAGACTGTGATGGCCTTAATACTATAGGTAGGCTCTGCCTCTCGCCTTCTCCAGATGACACAATGTTGTCGATGATCTCAGTAGCCCATAATGGATTTTCTCCTGGAAATGCTTCTGTTTATGGAGTGGAACACTTCCATTATGCTTCCTCATTAGAAGAAGCCTGGGCACTCATTTTTGAAAGCACCTTTGCTCAGTGGTCATTCCAGAGGTCCTGAGATTTGTACGTCATGCCAAGGATGGCTGGTTAGATCTTTCTTAGTTAGAGGTGTTTATGAATGCAGAACATCATCCAGCCAGAGCTGAACTAAATTTTAAAGTATATTTAAAACAATTTATTCATTCTTAATTTATAATTTGAATCTGTCAAAAAACATTATGCAGGGGGAAAGAAGGTTGCTTTGCATTTGGGCTTGTGCAGAATTTATGGCCCACCTTCTTCAAGAACAAGACGGAGACTAGGTGGCAAACTTGGGATTGCCTCCTGCTGGGCCAGGACTTTTTTTATTTAATTGTTTTTGAGGACTTAGAAAAAATCCTACCCCACCTTCAGAGAGGGATCAGCATTCAATAGTAACCTACTGCCCAGACTTTGCTCTGAAGTAACCCTCAAGGTCAAGTGAAACTGCAGACAGGGAGGATGCAATTGCTGCATCCCAGCCTTTGGCCACAGTGAACAAGGCACAACAGCAGCTCACTCCCTGCAGCCTTGTACGTGGTTCTGGATCTAGTCAAGCTTCTCCTCTCCCACCTATTCTGAGCTCCTTCCCCATCCACTGTAGGAAGTAGGGTCCCCCTCTCAGTCCCTTTCTTCCTGCCCCTTCTTGCTCCTTTTCTTTGAAGCTTGGGAGAGTGCCTCTCCTTTCTCTGATGACATGGAGGAGTGTGTCCTTAATCAAGCACAAATCTATCTGCTCAGCTCAAAGGATAGCACAATGAGCATGACAAAGACTTCTTCTGAGCTCGTGTAAATCCCTACTTCTTCTGGTTTCCCAGAAAGTGCCCTGGGAGGCTATGTGTGAAAGATAAGCCAAAAGTCAACACTGGAGGCTTGCAGAAGAATTTTTGGACAGAATGCAAACAATCTGGTTCACATCAGCCCTCTAGCATATTCATTCCCCTATCAATAACCAGACGTTCAATGCACAGCGCAAAGGCTGGTGAGTGACTCCGTCTTCCTGGATTACAGGAGCTGCTGTCTGCTTGTCCTGTGTCAGTGAGTGAAGTTTTGTAGATCAGCAGTGAGGCAACGAGAGTCCTAGTGTTTTCAGGACTCTTAGCAAAAGCTGTCTTGGCAAGTCTCTTACGTGCTGTATCTATCATGCATCCCTGAAGAATTCAGCTGCAGTCCAGAATGACCATGGCCATGTGGGAGAAGGGGATTTCAAGCTTCAGGACAGTCTAATTAATCACTGGGTTTGCAAGGGATTGAAAAAAGCCTGACCATGACTCTCAAGCCAATAAGAAATTTCAGGCTCCGAAGACTGAGCCAGCAAGTTGGGACCCAGCACCATGCTACTTGAGAAAGAAGGTAAGACAGTTCAGTTGTATGGACATGAAACACATTGTGCCAATCATGCTCAGGGTTGGAAAATTGTCCCTAGTTTATTTCATGAAGCCAAACAGCTGTAGCTATTGGATAGTTCAGCATGGAACCGTAACTCCTGCAGCGTGTGGGCTGTATATAAGGGATGCTGCTAAGAAGCAACTATCCCATGACCAGCTCTTTGGGCTGAGACACTTCTCAGTCAACATTTAGAAGCAAGTTCTTTTTTTCGTTGTTTTTTTTTTCCCCAAAAAATTTAAAATTTTCGCACCTAAAAGTCTTTTCAGTGACCTATCTGACTCCTTATCTCCAATTCTCTTCTGTTGTCTCCTTATCCCTATCATTGCCTTCCAAATTCAAAGCTTGTACTTCATGCTTCTCTATCTTCTTCCATTCACCAGTGCACACCATCACCCTCCGAAATCCTTGCATATGCTAGTGACTTCAGCATAGGTATTTATGCATAATCTTAGCTCAAAGTTCATGGCAAACTGTGGGGTAGTCACTGCAGAATGGCTGATATGTAGTCATTAGATGAGTAGAAGGGTTTCCTGGACCTTAGAGACGTGAATCTCCAAAAAGTTGCTTAGAGTCTTTATGCTTAAGGCCGGAACTGTGTTGTGAGACTTGTGGGTTGTAAACCAGGTGCCCACCAAGCTGCTCTATCCTGACTCTCAGTAGGACAAGGGGGAATAAAATAAAATGGGAAAAGCTTCCTTCTTATCTTATGGAGAAAAGAAGACTCCAGGGAGACCTTATTGCAGCCTTTCAGTACATGAAAGGGGCCTATAAGAAAGATGGGGACAATCTTTTTAGCTGTTGCAACAGGACTAAGAGGTGATGGTTTTAAACTGAAAGAGGGGAGATTTATACTAGATAGAAGGAAAAAGTGTTTTACACTGAGGGTGATGAGACACTGGTCCAGGTTGCCCAGAGAGGTGGTTGATGCCCCATCCTGGAAAACATTCCAGGTGAGGTCAGATGGGGCTCTGAGCAACCTGCTCTAGTTGCAGATGACCCTGCTCTCTGGAAGGGGGGTTGTACTAGATGGTCTTTAATGGTTCCTTCCAAATCAAACTATTCTGTGATTCCAAAAAAATTATATGTCAAGATAAAGGAAGTTTAATAAACCAAAAGCAAAAGCTGCACATGGAAGCAAAGGAAAACAAAATATTCACTCTCTATTTCCCATTAGCAGGTGATGTCCAGCTGCTTCCCAGAAATCTGCATTTCAGTACACATCATAGTTGCTCCAGAAGACAAATGTAATACCAAACATCCCACCTCCAATCCCCATTCTCTTTTCTCTTAGCTTTCATTGCTAAGCAGATGTCATATGATACAGAATATACTTGGGTCAGTTTGGGTTTTCTATCCTGGCTATCTCCCCTTGCAAGATCTTGTCTACCCCCAGCCTGCTGGTGAGGGGGGAATGTTGGAGATACAGCCTTGATGCTGTGTGAGCACTGCTCAGCTACAGCCAAAACACTGGTATATTCTTAACACCTTTCTAGCTACATATACAAAGTACAGCACTATGAGAGCTCCTTTGGAAAAATTGACTCCCTCTCAGACCCAATACAGGGGGCATGAGCAACAGCAAGAAGGTAGAAAGTCCCAGAGTAGTAAGGATTTTTTTCTGGGTAATGGCTGCTGAAGAGGTCCTGAGCCTCTTCAGGCAGTCATGGTAGGAGGGGATGATAGGGTTAGTCCCTATCCAGATTACTTATTCTTGACCCAGCATGGTCATTCCTGTTAGTCTGACCATTGGGACTAAAGGAAAGCAGAACAGCTTACCTGCTTCTAACAGCCTCCCTGCTTCTAACTGCCTCCTGAAACAGGGACTCACCGTCTAAAATATGGAGCAGAAATGATATTCCTGAGGATGGACGAGGTAAACTCATATCTCATAACCTTTGGGAGAGCAACAGATGATGGCTTATGTCAGGATAGCCATTTACTGCATCCACAGCTACCTAGACAGCACTGTACAATCTTAGCATAGAGTCTTGGTCTAGACCTAGGGCTTTGAAATCTTCAGCTCAGCCTTATGGGATCAGCAGCAGCCATATATTGTGGTAATGATGTACTCACTTGGCACTGCTCTTCTTATTCCATTGCTGGGGTAGCCACATATGAAGGCAGTTTTCTCAAGGTGGAGGGGAAGCATCAAGTCTTTCTGTGCTGTCCAGACTCTGGTAAATAAGAATCGCAAACTCTCACTTGGATTTCCATGTGGTGAACACAAAATAAAAATAAGGGTGACCCAGGAAATGGGAGACACAAAGCTTGTTTCCAGATAGGCTGTGTTGGCACACCATGAGAGGCAAGTCTGAACACATTTAACCTTGTATTTGTCCTGCAAAATAGTGTTGAAGGCATCTTAACTAAATACCCAAACATCACTGTGTCTGTCCTGTCCTCAGAGGGTTTGGAAATGCTTTCAGTTACCACAGGCTCTTGCAGCATTCACAGATCAGAGGTCTGGAGCTATCTGGTCTTGCAAATTGCCCCATAGCCAGAGACTTGCTTTCACAGCCTCAGTACCTGTCGGCTTCCCAAAGTTGAAGGGATGAGGAAAGCATCTTGGGAAGTCTCAAGGTAGCAGATTGTCTGGAATACCCGAATCTAGAAGCTAGAATATTCTCATTTCATTGCAGGAAATCAGAGAGTCCAGGAGGACCTGTCCAGGATACATATTCCTGTCATAGACTTTTCAACCACCCTCTGTGTATCTTCAAATCCAAGACTTATTCCACCTTGCCTTGATATGAAGGCTATCAGCATTTCCAAAGCCCCATTTACACAATTCTTGAAGCCTAGAGGAACTAGAAACCTGACATGTCAGACAGCAAAGAGTTAACTTTAGCTCTAGTGCCCTTGGCCCCACAGAAGTCATACTGTAGATCAGCTCCAGAGCTAGAAATCAAGCTTCTTGTCTTCAGGCAGCCCATATGGGTGTACTACCTCAAAGCAAAATGATGACATTGAGCAGTTCACATGATAGGACTCCAGGAGCAGTAGAGCTGGAAACCCCACCTCTCAAGCACTGTTGGCAGGAAAGCAAACAAAAAAAAATAAATTAAAAAATCATCAAAGCACAGAGGAGTGAGTAGAAGAAGGAAACTGTACTGCAAAAAGGCACAGATGAAGCACATGTTGCATTAAGAAGTTGCACCACTGAACAAACCATCCCTGCTATTTTCTGCACTGGCGTACATGGTGCATGTGCTAATCATCATCTTCGTCTCTTTTCTCTTCGCCATCCCCCAGTTATAAACTGGTAACACTTGTGGAAAAAAAGTCAGTCTGTTGGATCAAGCTAAGGGGATAGGTCCAAAAGACAAAATGTTGCAAGGCTGAAATGAGGAGGAAATAGCAATGGAAATAGAGGAAGGACCGTTGTGTTATGCAGCTTGGAAATCAGCACATTTATTAATGTTCTTGCTTCCCCCAGTCTTGTAAGGCAACAGTTATATATGTTTGTCATCAGAGCTTGACTGCAGCTAAACTTGACTGCAGCTGAGGTTGAATAGCTCCGAGAAAAGTAAACAGAATGATCAAAAGATACACCTACATCTGTGTCTGCGTGCTATCCCTGCAGCCACATATAAATAGGTGTGTAGGCAGAAGTCGTAAGTGTGTCTATGCAGTATCTACTACAGTGGCTCCATAATTCTTCCTTGCACCCTTAACCATGGCAGCAGGGCAATTATTCCTGATTCAGGAGGCAGTTTCCCATGGAATTATTGGTCCGCGTCTCTTGTCTGTGCATGTTGTGATTTAACTTCACATCTCCACAACCTGCAACAGGAAGTGGAGATTCAATTACCTAGTAGCCTACATGTCATAGAATCATAGAAAGCCTCAGGTTGGAAGGGACCTGCAAAGGTCATCTAGTCAACCCCCTCTGCAGGAGGGGGATGTCTTGCTTTTCTCAGAGCTATTCAGCCTCAGCAGCAGTCGAATTTAGCTGCAGTCAAGCTCTGAAAGAGCATTAATAAATGTGCTGATTTCCAAGCTGCACAACACGATGGTCCTTCCTTTTTTTCCCATTGCTATTTCCACCTTATTTCAGGTTGCTCAGAGCCTCATCAAGCCTGACCTTGAATGTTTCCAGGGATGGTGCCTCCTCCACCTCTCTGTGCAAGCTCTTCCAGTGTTCCAGTACCCTCACAATAAAGAACTTTTTCTTAATGCCCAATTTAAATTACCTTTCTCTAGTTTAAAACCACTGTGCCACATCCTATTGCTACAAGATCTTGTAAACAGTCCCTCCCTAGCTTTCTTGTAGGCCCCCTTCAGGTACTGAAGGGCCTCAATAACGTCTCCCCAGAGTCTTCTCTTCTCCAGGTTGAACCACTCCAACTCCCTCAACTTGTCCTCGTAGGAGAGGTGCTACAGCTCCTCTGACCATTTCTATGGCCCTCCTCTGTTCCCACTCCATCAGGTCCATGCCCTTCTTGTGTGAGGGCTCCAGAGCTGGACACAGTACTCCCGGTGAGATCTCACCAGAGCAAAAGGACAGAATCACCTCTCTCCGTCTTCTGGCCATACTTCTTTTGATGCAGCCCAGGATGCAATTGGCCTTCTGGACTGCAAGTGCACACTGTTTGCTCAAGTCCAGTTTCTTGTCCACCAGTACCCCCAAGTCCTTTTCCACAACATTGCTCTCTCCTCATCCTCCAGCCTGTATTGATGAGGATTGTTCCAACAATTGTCCCAGCAAATCAGAATCATAAAATCACAGAATCATAGAATCATTTAGATTGGAAAAGACCTTTAAGATCATCAAGTCCATCAGTAAACCTAACACTGCCAAGTCCACCAGTAAATCATGTCGCTAAGTGCCACATTATATGTCTTTTAAATCCTTGCAGGAATGGGGACTCCACCACTGCCCTGGGAAGCCTGGGCCAGGACTTAACAGCCCTTTCAGGGAAGAAATTTTTCCTAATAGCAGGATAGATATAACAACCCTGGACACTATTTATTCCTTCCTGGTGGACCTCATTGTCAGACAATCATCTTGGGAATGTTTAGTTTACTAGTACAGATGTAGTTTATGAATCTACTTGTCTTCCTTAGCTGAACAAGAGAAGCTCTTTAGCTGTGGTTCATGAGATGCACTCTCTGGTATCTTTGTACCTCTTCAAATATGAACTTATCTTGACTGAATTTGGATGACCAGCACTTTACAGCAGTTAGGTGATGTCTCAGCCTTTCTCCCTGCAATGGTATGAACACTTCCTTGTTTCTACCGGAAACATCTTGCCTATGATTGCAGTTGTTCTTTATAAGGTCACTGTGCTCAGATAGACTAATCCAATTTCTTTGTTTTCCTCTACTGTAACCTCGAACGAACTTCCACCTTAGCTTTTTAGTTCAATCTCTTACTCCTTGTTACTGTCAAAATTCACCCATTTTTCTCACTCAGTCTTCCTCCAAGGTCATCCAGCTCTTCCACATCGTATCAAATCGTATCGTATCGTATTGTATTGTATCGTATCATATCGTATCGTATTCTGATTCTACTCTGCAACAGCAATAGAGTCATTCAAGTTTGTGTCATCAGCAGATCTCATGACCAGGCGCCTACTTTTTTGCTGCCAAGTTCATTAAGGAAAATATTTAATAAGATTGGTCCCAGGACTGATTATTAAGGAACATGATGGAGTTTCTCTGGATTTACTCAGAAGTAACAGACGGCAAATGTTGGCCCCAGATGGTATTTTGTTCAAAACAAAATAATGACTTCCATCTGTCTCATCGCTTTCCAAACCGAGATCTGTGGAGCACTTGCTGGTGGTCTGTAGAGTGCTGGCTCTTTGCAAGGTGCTGGCTCCTCCTTCTTATTTCCAGCGGCTAAATTCTACTAAATGATGCTAACCCTCACAGCAAATGTTTTCCTAATATTATTTTCATGTGTAGGTAACTGTGGGAGTTGCTGGCGTGACCACATGTAATAGGAAGGGGAGCTCACCTGTGAGATAATTCCAGAACTGGGATATTGTTCAAATGAACTAAGACCTGGGGAACTTATATGTATCAACAAAGAGTGTATTATTTATGTCACAGTAGCCTCAAGTAGTCCAAAGCAGGGATATGTCTACAAATAGGCTGAGCCTTGCACAGACTTCTGCTGAAGGCAATCTTCATCTCAGAAAAATTACAAGCTGGTTTACCAAAGGGAAGAAAAGCAGAAGATGGGTGAACAGAGGAGAAGAGCACATCCATCTAGGCACAATTATCTCGTCACAATGAGCATTCTTGCTTCCTCTGCAGCTGACACAGCTATCATGCCATGCAGCTGCAGGTTGTGCAAACGTGCCTATCAGGACACAGTTAACAACCATCAGAGATTTCACATTGTGCATAGCATTTTTGCACATCTTGAGGGCTCAGTTTGATGACACCCAGGAATTCACACACTAGAGCTGATCCGGGCACCTGCTGCTGTGAGGATAATAACTGGTTTGCCTGGAGCAGATGTAAACTCTTGGTAAGAACCTGTAATAGCAAGTTTGAAAAACATCTGATAGAATACAAAGCACAAAGCTCAGTTTAGGACAAAGACATGAACAGATGGAATTCTCTGTTCCTTTTGGTTTTTTGATTGCAAAGATTGTGGACCAGGCACTGAGTCAGTATAAAATCTGCCACAGTGCTTATATGGTAAAAAAAAAAAAAGGTCATCTTCATGGTTAAGATGACAAGTATTGATGTCAATGGCAGAACCGTCCCAACAGTACAGTGAAAAGGGATTGATCCATTTGCGTAGATCTGCCCCTAAAACTACGTGTGCAACAGCTTCTCTTGAGATATATTCTCTGATGGTGGTTGTACCAGTGAAGTCTGTGCACTTTCAGCACCAGGAGAGCCAACTTCTTGTTGCAATATTGATTTCTTCTGTAGCGTCAATGAGCATTCAGTTAATGGTTACGGACTTAAACTCAGTTTACTGTCATTACATCCAGTGTGAAAAGAAAACACCACAATGACAAGGGAAATAGGTTGTTCTCATAACTACTAACCTACCTTGAAAATCCAATGGCATCAAAAATCCTAGAGGAAAGAAAATGTATCTTTTACTACATGTCGTAATGGTTTACAAGCCAATTGCAAAGGAACAAAGAAATTTAAAAAAAAGCAACTAAAACCAAACAAACAAAACACCACCACCACAATGATAATTTATTGCACAGGTTTTCCTTTCGTCTGCTTTACTTGTATCTTACACTGAGGTCTGGTAGCAGTGTGTGATTGTTTTTTTAACTTCTGAAGCAAGAGTTGCTTTCTGTATCTTCAGTCTGAGGCATTTCTCAATTGTTGTGCTGCTTTGGTATGTAAGTTCTTGATTTTTACATTCCAATTTGTTTAGAAATGTGACCTGAGATCAAGTCTCTGAGGTGTTAAGCCCTGAACTTACTCAAGTAAGAAGAGAGTCCTTGCCTTGAAGAGCCTATAATTTCCTAGACAGACAGATTTCTCTACACTTTGCAAAGCAGAACTAAGAAATGGAAAGATTAATTGGCTTCTCCAAAGGTCAAACAAGAAGCCTGATGCAGAAGCCAGATCGATTTTTTTTTTTTTTTTAATCACAGCACTGTGCTAGCGTAATTTCAGGCTTTTTCTCATGTTCCTGGCTTCCCCAGAGAACTTTCTATCCACATAGAGTTTACTTGTCAGTGGTTGTTTGGACACCTTCATAACTGTCCTTAAACTACTGGGAGAGGAGATAAAATTTCTGGTGATTTCTGTCTTAATGAGTTACTTCCATCTTACTGATGCAGCCACCGAAGTCCGGGGTGGAAGAGCCAGCAAAATCACTGCGAAGCTGAACTAAATAAGTGACTAATCAATGGACTAAAATCCCTCTAAGATGTGTCTACCATCACAGCAGAGGCAAACACCCGAGGCAAACACCCTAGACCACTGGAAAAGGGATTAGAAAATTATTCCCAAGAAAGACCCAACAAGATCCTCTGGGTAGATCGCTATAACTACATCCCTCCACGTTCATCTTTTATTTCTTGACAGGAAAAGCTTCTATGTGGAAAGAAACTTAAATTGTTCAGTTGCTTTCCCACGGATAAACTGGAACTGTGTGTTCCTGGGCCTCTGTACTCAAGAGAGGATGACCAAAATGACTAGATGCAGGTTCCTACTCAAGCTGTTTTTTTTATAGACAGCTGAAGCTAAGAAACGTGGGGCTGTTTAGCCTGGAGAAGAAGACTGAGAGGGGATCTTAATGCTGAACAGTGTCAAAAGGGCAGCGGTCTAGAGGATGGGACCAGTCCCTTTTCAGTGGTGCCCCAGGACAAGGGGTTACGGGCACAAACTAGAACGTAGGAAATTTCATCTGAATATGACAGAAAACTTCTTTCCTGTGGGGGTGCCAGAGCTCTGGCACAGGCTGCCCAGAGAGGTTGTGGAGTCTTCTTCTCTGAAGATATTCCAAACCTGCCTGGATGCGATCCTGGGCAACTCTCCACGTCCATGAGTGTTAGAAAAGGGATTGTATTTTGTAATCACCATGCAGAAAGATGACCAGAAGAGAGACAAAATAAACTATTCTGTCAGTTTGGAGTACATGAAAACTTTATTCACTGTATGGCAAGGTATCCACTACATGTTACCAACTAGGCTGCTGTCACATCATCCTCAAATCCTGCCGGTCTCCTAACCAAGTTGTTCCCCTCTTTCAGATCAGCTTCAGTGGATCCCTATGAAAACAATCAGAAAAGTACAGAAATGCGGTGGCACAGTCATATTCAATGCCAACTGCAGGGATCTTACTCCTAGTATCATGTCTCTTTGGAAAGCCTCTAGAAGCTTTTTCCTCAACTGAAGTTGCAATGATTGAGAGACTAAGTAGGATGGCACTTTGAGCAGACTGATCTGGTGGGAAGTGTCCCTGTCTGTGCCAGGGGGTTAGAAACTAGAGGATCTTTAAGATCCCTTCCAACACAAACTATTCTATTCTACTGGGAGACACATGTCTCTGACAAGAGGGAAGACCCAGAAGAACAACAAGAAAAAAAGAAAGGGCAGGAAGTCTGAGGAGTCAAAAGTAACAGCGAACAAATCTTTATTCAAAGAGTTTTTACTCTGGAGTCCTAGGACAGACAGATTAAACTGCAGCCAGTGGATCCAAATTGATGAAAGATTTGTCCCACAGTTTCATTGGCAGCAAAGGCCTTTCTGCTACAGAAAAGGGCAGTCATCTTTTATCTGAACTGCCATGGAGTAATTTTTCAGGATCACTCAAATGCAAGCTGGTTCTGGGATTTATCTTTAGCTGATGTTGTCCTCAGTCATAATCCCTCAGACTATCATCCATGCAGGATACTCAGCATCATCCTAGGTAATATTCTGTGATTAATCTTGGGTGAGCAATATCTGAATGAAGTTAGTAGGTGAAAACACAGTACTGGAGCACCTGTTTTGTCTCTGTTCCAATGTTGATGTGCAGCAGTTTTGTTTCAACGGCAGCCTGTTTGGCTCAGCAGGCCATCTGTGCTGAGCATACTAAATGCCTATACATTCTGCAGTTGGTAAAATCTCACCTTGAAAGCCTTTCTCAGTTTTTATAATGCACAGAATTAGAAATGTTAAATTTTAAGGGTACTGCCTAAAAGAAGTAGGTTTTGGTGCTGGCCTTGATCAGGCCTGAAACTGAAAAACTCAGGAGTCAGTGCAAATGTTCCTCTTCAGTCCAGGCATCTAATGGAAATGTGCATGGCTCAGAGGAAACAGATCCACCAGCTAGCACATGGGTTTTGGCTTTGCAGAGCCCTTGGACTAGATAGATATTGTCAAGTGTAAGTCAAACTTGCCCAGTTAAGAGCCCAGTTAAAGTGGCAACAAACCCTAAACAGTAAATCCCACCGGATATATTGGCTTGGATTTAGGTATATGTTCCTAAAGCCGTGTGGCTTATAGGTAACTAGAAGCATTGGATGGTTCTAAATACATCCCATACCTGAAAACATTCAACTCCAGGCTGGATGGGGCTCTAAGCAATGTGATCTAGTTGCAGAAGTCACTGCTCACTGTGGGGATTTGGACTAGATGACCTTTAAAGGTCCTTTCCCACCCAAAACATTCTATGGTTCTATGATTCTGCATCTCCTTGCATGAGAATGCGTAAACTAATGGCTCCTGAGCAGAAGTGCTGGTACATCCCATCAGTTCTACATGACCTGCACTTCAGTTCATGAAGATGTGCACATATCAGAGACCTAGCTCAGGATGACATATATGCTCACATTAAACACCCTTTCATGGTCATTTCACCACCAAGAAGAAATGAGATATTTTACTGCACCAGTCAGGCCTACTGGATGAGAACCCCTGGGTGTACCAGTGTCCTGTCCTCCTTAGCTACCCGGTGATTATCAGTCCCGTGTGTTGTGAATATCAATGAAGTTCAAAGGAGCTGGATGTCATCCATATTTCCACTCATTCTCTGGGCGTGTTTGAAGCTATACTTCCTCGCTTAATTTCCGTGAGCCAAATTGTTTGCACTAAACTGGCAAAAGATAAATCCCAGAACTCATACTTTGTTTTGACATCTGCGTTAGCAGCGTGGTGGTGTTTTGGTTTAGTGCTGTGTGTCTATGGATTTCATGCTGCCTGTGTCTTCTCATCATTATTCCATGTGGTTTTGCAGACCACTGGAGCTATGTTGAAAGACGCAGAGATTTGTGGTCCAGGTTTCCAACTTTAGCACCTTGCCTTTACTGAGCTGATGACAGATCATGCTCAGCAGAGGACAGCAAATTCCCAACATACATACTCTTGAAGCAGAGTCTGCCCATTGCCTGCTTGTAGCCTGATTTGCTTGAGGGGCATGGCAACTCTCTGCAAGAGTCATCTGCAACATAGCTTTTCCTTGACTTAAGGGAGCACTGACACTCGCTGCGAGTCATAGAATCGCATAAATCGCATGATTTATGTTGGAAGGGACCTTTAAAGGTCATCTAGTCCAATCCCCTCTGCAGTGAACAGGGACATCTTCAACTAGACGAGGTTGCTCAGAACCCTGTCCAACCTGATCTTGAAAGTTTCCAGGAATGGGGTAGTATTCTAGGAATGAGTTGCCAAAGTAAATATCAACAAGGTCTGATGCTGTCAAGTTTTTTCAAAACTACAGAGGATTGATTAATCTCTGTCAGAGCCCTTCTGTTGCTGTGGCAAGAGAGGGACAAAGAAGCAAATTTGCAAGTAATGCACCAAAATCAAAGTCCTGGCATAAAACTGGTTGTCTGACTTCCACATAAACTGATTTATAGAGAAAAATTAATCTCACCTAACATAGGCACCTGCATGAAAGAGTTCTCCATGCAAAGTAGTCACCCCAGGCTCCCTTTATAGTCAGTGAAGGGAAACAGAGCATGGTTCTGACCTAATAGAAATGTCTACATGAAGCTGAGATGAATTGCACCTCAGAAGAGCCTGTTTTTCTCTCTTGACTCTAACGTCTAGGGAGCACGGGATATGCGGTTCAGATGGAGATGTCCGCAGGCGTGGGACTGGAAAGCCAAGTAAGATGGATTTCCCCACAATGAATTCCCCTGGAGTGACAGTGAAGGCGCTTACCGGCAAAGCACACCAGATCTTAGCTCTACTATTTTAGGAGTTAAGTGCATTCTTTGTGCTGAAAGGAAAAAAGACTGAGCAGAGAGGAGGCAGCACATGGGAAAACACACTCACTCTACTCATAGGCAAAAAGAAGACAAATACTGTCCTAGAACTGAAAATCAGAAAGTACTTTGTGTTAACCCAGCCTGACCTTCTCACGGACACTGTCTGGAGAGACACCACTCCCCTCAGCTCAGGGTATATAAAACCAAAGACAGACAATGGATCGGAGGAAGAAGATGCTTTAATGAAATATTCTGATCCTGTTGTATCTTGTGATAACTCACTAACACGGTGCATTGCCAATTGCATTTTAGAATAATAAAACTCTTCCCATTTGCAGTTCCCCCTGGACATTTTTAATCAGCTAATTTCTCCCAGGGCTACCCAGGCAGGCCAGAGTTCAGGCAAGATTCCCATTAGAAATAGGAAAGACCTGTCTGATCACTGAGTTTATCCAGCTGTGTAGTTTGCAGTGAATAATGACCACTGGGGCTTTAGCAAATTGTGGGGGCAGTGGGGCAAGGGAGGGAAGTGATGTCTATGAATCATCACAGGCCTGCTGTCTATGGAGACTAATGATGGTATTTCTTATTGACATGGTTTCTCCTTATATGTTTATTCATTTACATGATCATGGCAACTTTCTGCCGTATTCCTCTGTTAAGATTTTTCCTTCATGTAACAAACCTATTGGCAGAGCTAGTTTTAGGGGAGAAGATACTTTTTGGGACCAGGCCAGGTGTAATCTTTTCTTTTAGAATAATTGCACTGTATGTTGGAGTAAGTTAGATTAATTTCTTCTTTGCATGGACTATGCAAGCTCTTAGCCAGTCATCCCAACGAAGGTCTGCTAGAAGGGTTTCTCTTCCCAGTAGCTCCAGAATTTTCAAGCAGCTGCCTGTCTACCTCAAATAACCCAGGATGAATCCCATATAAGATTTGATTCATGTGAAAGGTATCTCACTTTGGGGGCTCCCCTATGAGCTTGTGTTTAAAAGTCTGCGTGGTGTAATCATCACCTGATCCTTTCTCTGTGTTGCCCTGCAGAACAAGGACGATATAGTCCTTTCAAGAAGCCAACAATATTGCATTAAGTAGAGTATGACCAGAGGTGGAGAGAGGTTCACCTCCCCCTCTGCTCTGCGCTAGGGAGGTCGTCTCTGCAGTATTGTGTCCAGTTCTGGGCTCCCCAGTTCACGAGAGACAAAGAACTACTGAAGAGTGTCCAGTAGATGCTAAAAAGATACTGAGGGGACTGGAGAATCTCTGTGCCAAGAAAAGGGTGAGACACCTGGGGCTGTTTACACTGGAGAAGACTGAGAGGGAGTCTGATCTATTCTCATCAACATCTCAGGGGTGAGGGTCAAGGGGATGGGGCCAGATTCTCACCAGTGGTGCCCAGCAACAGGACAAGGGGAAATGGGCACAAACTAGAACCCAGGAGGTTCCATCTGAACAGATGGAGAAATTTCTTTTTTGTGAAAAAAGTTTTTCCTGCGAGCCTGACCCAGGCTTCCCAGAGAGGTTGTGGAGTCTCCTTCTCTGGAGAGATTCCAAATCTGCCTGGATGTGATCCTGGGCAACCTGCTCTCAGTGACCCTGCTGGAACAGGGCTTGATCTCCAGAGGTCCCTTCCAACCTCCACAATTCTGTGATTCCGTGATTCATATCCTGGCAGGTTTTAAAGCCAAATTTCAACAAATATGATGAATTGTCACAAGTTGTCACCACCAGGGAGAAAAAGTACCTCATCATCTCCTGCACTAGAAAAAAACAATTCTAGGTGTTGTGCTAAGTCAGGCAACAAAACTGAATTTAAATGAAAACTTTTCCTGAGCTCTTTTGCAGGAACATCAACCCCTGTTTCCTGAGCTCTTTTGCAGGAACATCAACCCCTGCAGTGACACAAATGGTTGTGATGGCCCCAGGGAACAGGTGGGGAGGGGATGGGGAAAAGCATCCATGGCAGGAGGAGCACAAGACTGCCACTCTCCACAGCAGAGCTGGCATAATATGTTCACTGAAGGGCTGAGGGATTTCGTCACTATCTCAAGTCACTATAGATCAAGAAAAAACAGGCATATATAATATGCCTATTGTTTTTTGAATATATATCAGTGGTTCTTTCTTCACTATTTGCAATTTCAGAGCTTATATTTGTGGCTTCACTAAGCCAGCCTGCGAGAAACTGTAGAAAACAATGTGGGAATTGAATATAAATGGAAGTGAAAGAGACTGGAAACCAGCCAGCATTAAACTGGCGGTGATCACCCCCGATTCCCCTTGTGAGCTGAAAAATGTGAAACAAGCATTGAAAAGTGACACATGGAGTACTCCCTTTTAAACATTTTTTTTTCTGTAGTTGATAGTCTAGGAGGAGGTATCTATTTTTAAAACTTATTCTTTTTTTTCTTTTTGTAAAATTTACTCTTTGAAAAGTTTCAAAACTGGGCTAAACTAATGTCTCAAAACTGCTAGTGAAAGAGCACTCCAGGTGCAAAGGGGAGCTGGCAAAGCTGAGTCCAGATACGAACAGTCAATCATCTCGAAACAGATGCATTTGATAGAGATGGGAACAGAATTTTAAAATCAAGTAATAGGCTTATGTCACTTCTCTTGTCATGTTGTAATTAAGGAATGAGGTATTCTGTGCAGGAGGGGTTCGTTTTGTCTCTTTTAATAGTCTGTGAATGCTCACGGCTGGTTCTCATGTGTATCGCAGGGCACAGCTAAGGCTGCAGAGTGTAAATCAGTGGTCCTGGCTGAGTGCTTGTAGTTAATCCTCTGCCATGCTTTGGCCCTCCTGGTACTTGTGTGGTCTGTTCACACAGCGTTTAAAAGTAAAATAACACAACATCAGTGGGACAGACCCACAGCTAACATCAAGGAGCCTGTTTTTGTCAACCTTGTTTTACTCTTGTTCCAACTAAGCTATTTATAAGGGTCAATGCTGATTTAGTTGCTATCTTTTAGAACTTTTTTCATTAGGCTTGTCGACCAAATTAAATCATTTACAACCACCAAAGGATTTTTGTTTGTTTGTTCACGTGTTTGCTAGTCTTTTCCTCCAAAAGAAAACATGAAAGAAACAGAAGAAGGTGTAAAAGGAAGAAATTGCAATTGGACCTGAATGGGGCTGAAAGTGGATGATATTTCAAGAAAAGATAGAAAAAAATTCATAGTTGAAGGCCAGACCCAGCTGACAGGGAACTTTTTGGATTTTCCCTTTCAAATAGAAGGATTGACTTCAATGACATTTCTCCAGCCCTGATTTGGGTCAGCAGAGTTGCATGTGAAGTGCATTTGACAGAGGATATTTTGATTGGAAACCTCCCACCTCTCCTATGTTACAGCCTAAGAGAGGAGGCATAGAAAAATGTCAGCATGGATACTCCAAGAGCAGCTTACTGTGAGTCTAGACCAAAGTCTCAGCTGTGGGAGACCAAGTGTGCAGTCAGACTGCACCTTTAATGACAAAAACAAGGCAAGAAAAGAAACTTGGGCGTGCAGGAGGATTTCTCTAGGGAGCTTTTCAGTTTACACCAGTTGGTCTCTGCACATTTTAATTCCTGGGAAACAAGTTCACCTCTGGTGGAAGCAGGCACAGGGCCATACATATCCAGGCTGAACTTGGTTCCTCCTAACTTTTGTTCTTGTTATTTGGAGCAAGAGGAAATCATCAGCAAATCAACTACAAAAATGGTAAGTCATCAGTAATTTTGGAAAGTGCAGAGGTCTGGTAGATGAAGGTGAAGTTTTGAGTATAAGCCTTGGCTGGGCAGTGTCAGCAGCAGATAATCTCCTGGCACCAACCTCTTGCTGTGTCTCTTCAATCAACGCCTCTAGCCATCACCTGTAAGATGTGACCCCCATTACAGCAATGCTGTTGGACAAAAATGCCCCTTTGGCAGACACTGAATTTGAAGATAAGACAAAGGAAAGTCCAAAGTCAAGTGGGATATCTTCAGCATTCAAAAAGTAATCAGTTGTTAATACTGACAGAAGGTGATAAACGCTTCTCCCCACACAGAGATATTTTGGGTCTCAGTTTCTCTGCATGAACTTCTAGCTGGAAATTACTCCTTCCATTCCTTCCTAATTGCTATTGACTAATGACTGCCTGACTAAATGAAGATTTTCCACCCAGGCCTTTAACCTCAGTCTTTATCATCACTCTGCATTATTAGAAAACTGGTAAAATGCAATGCCCATGGAAAGGGCATGGAAGAGACATCTTCTGCTCTGCATAAAATACAGACCTTTTCCATCTGCATCTTGAACTGATCCAGAAGGCCTCTTGCATGGAAGTGCAGTATTGGTCCTAGTGAACTTCCTCTTCTTCACTATGCCATACCCCTTGAGATTTGCATGAGTAGGGTGCTCCATGGACTTTAACTCGAAGAACACCAGAGCTCCCAAAGATGTCCCAAATCCCAAAGATCTCATCAAATCACTACTTGGGGAGAGCAGATATTTCTCTCCCTCTTTATATTAGAAGGATCATTTCAACTTTGGACTGGAGAATGGTGCCACAACTTCTTTTAATCAGGTCTGGATTGAAAGCATGCAAGCATATCCCAACATCTGAGAAGACTGGAGATCAAATAATGGTTTGCCAGCTTCAGCTAGGAATTTGCTAGCATTTCAGGAGCTACTGTCAAGCGACCAGGCACCAAGAACTTAGCTAGACAAGATAACAAGATGGTTAGGTGGGTTACATTTGAGATGGTATATCTGGTGTACTTCATTAAGTGCTATCCTGATGTCTGCTTTGGTCTCCACGAAAACTTGGTTGTATAAATACTCCTGCAGAAATTGAGGTGTGAGGTCACACGTGTCTTCTGGTTGTTTTGCTGCATGAAAAGAAAACTTGCAGTGGTGTGAGATGTTTATGAGGTGATATCTATACCTGGGAGACATGAAGAGAGGAAGAAAGCTAAAGTTCAAATGCACAGATAAGTAGCCTTAAAAAACTTGCGAAATTCGCCTTAAGGATATTAAGTCACTGATCACCCCAAATTTCTTCTGTATTTGCTACATGAGTTTCTAAAGCTCTACACTGTGCTTTAGACAGTTGTTTATATTTTTCATGGTGATTGTGTTAGTGATAGGAGTGCCACAGTAGTGTAGGGAGATCAGAAAATGCAGTAGCCAAACTTCTAGAGGAACACTACAGGCAAGAAGCAGGAAAGGGGAAAGGTGAGGATGGAAATATGTATTTTGTGTCTGAAGTCAGGTAACTGGCTTCCATCTGAAAGAAAACAGGAACTAAACATGATTATGGATCTACAGGGAAAAGGAAGGAAAGGAGAAGAACACTGGAGCATCACCAAAAAATAAAAGCTACTGGCTGTGAGTTGAGATAATATCTGGGGGAATTCGGTTATGATCAGCATCTGCTTTGTATTCAGTTTCACTTTCACCAGCATCTTCACTTGAGATGGTTAGAAATGTTGTCTTTCCAGCCATAAGAGTGTGTGTGGGAGTCAGTGCTCCAGTCCAGTGGGTGTCAGCCAGGTGGGTGAGGCCAGATGCAAGGCTCAGATTCACAAGTAATTCCTGTTGCCTTGCGAAGGGCGGACAGCTGGGAGGGAGGTGGGAGTGTGCTGCTTTGGCTGGAGAATAGATGCAGGATACTCTGATCTGTACATCATCATGCTGGGAGTCAGGAACTCCTGCTAGCTCTGACAGTTCCCTGTTCTGCCAAACACATGTCAATGAAGGCAAAATGTTCAAAACTGGCTGCTTAAGATGTAGGCCTCCACAATGACATGGCCTGAACTTCAAAGGAGCTGAGTAACCAGTAGGTTTCATTTGTTTTGGCACCTCTGTAATGAAACAATAGAAAACAAGTATTCAAAGAGCACTTTCAAGAATTTGTTTAGTATTCTTTGCCTTTTCTGCCTCAGATTCTTCCCTAGTAAAAGACAGCTATGCTTGCCTTTGCATGGGAACACAATGAGGAGCTGTATGTGGGATCTTAAGGAAGGGACAAGTCACATTTTTGTCTTGGGTTCATGGAACAGAAGGTAAACTAGTTCAGGCAGCAATGAGTTAAATCTCATGACTGCAAAGAGAAGAAGCCCTGTCTTGAATGACAGAAGTGATGGTGCGAAGAGAGTCCCATGAGGCATGGTGGCAATGATGGGGGTGTTGCATTACTGCATTTGTGGCTTAAAAACCAATATTTGTTTTGCAGCTGGGACAGGTGAAAAGCAACATGAACACTTAAAAATGAAAGGTAACTGTTTTGCTGAGGTAAGGGCAGTCGACTTGGGGCAGCATAGCTAAAGCATAAGTCTTTGCAAGACATTTTAGAAAGGTGTAGTTGGGTATGGAGAGGCTAAACCAGAGACAAGGATGACCAGTATCTTAGACAGCTGACAATATGATCAGGACCAACCTGGATGAGGCTTAGATCAACCTGATCTATTGCAAAGTGTCCCGGCCTATGGCAGGGATTTGGACCAGATGATCTTTGAAGGTCCCTTCCAACCCAAATCAATCTGTAGTGCTACGATTCTGTGATCTGTGGCCCATTTGTACAATTTGCCCAATGCTGTGCTGAGGAATCCATCAATGCAGAGAAGTTCCCTCAAACACATGGTGATTTTCTCCTGGGTGAGCAGAAAACAGTGATCTCCAGACCTCAAAACAACAAAGTCTTGAGATATATCTAAAGCTGGGTAAAAAAATAAATGATTGTGCCATATCTCTTAAAAAGCCACACTAAACTCCTGGATCTGGACATATTAAGGTTTTGGAAGTGTTTAACAATTTCTAAGGCTAACCTATGGCTTTTGCTTTAATAAGAGACTTTTTCAATCATTGAAGAAGCATCACTTTGGCCGTCTGTCAGCTTAAGAAGCTCTGTGTTTCGTCTGCCTTTGACTGGGGGGAGAAAATGAAAGTATAGCAAGACAGTAGCTGTGCTGCATCCACTGGGGCTGCTGAGCCCCAGCCAGCCTCACAAAAGGCTGCAGAGGTTTCTCAATTGATCATGTGTGGCTTTTCTCGCCGAGAAATGGAGAAGAGTGATTTTTCTCGCTGACTTTCTCCTCTCCAGAAAGTCATTTGCAAATAGCTCATTTGGCAAAATGTTGCAAGTAATCACTCAGGCCTTAGAATAATCCACCAGGTTAGGGATTAGTGATAAATCCTCTTGAAAATGAATGGCTGAGGAACAACCCAATTAACCAGAGTCTCTTCTTCAGTTCAAGGGCTGAGCTGTTTGGTGGTGGGTTAGGTTGAAATCTTCCTCTACCTACTTGTAGATCTTGGTACCATTATAGAATGGTATTTGACGGGAGGGTGAAAGGTGATGCCCATAAAAATGCATCCACTGGTACGTGCAATAGAAGTCTTAACTGACAGACATGTCCCCTGAGCAGAAGTGTCTTGTCATGCAAGGATGAAGACCATCAAAGTGAAAATAGTCACTGCTTCTGGTCTACTTTGTCTCAACAACAAATCAAGAGGCCGTTTCCTTCTTCTTTTCTTTCTTGGGAAGAAGTTGCCTTCTGCCTTGTGTTCCTATATCCTAAAATTCCTTGGTAACTTCATGCCTAGCATGTGAGACAGATATGTCTCAGGCTTTGGTTTGGGAGACATAGTGTGACAGGGTCTTCTTCTTGGCCGCAGCCAGGGGATACAGTATCTCTGGATGGGGATCCTCTAGGCAGCACATCGGTGTCACCGTTCTTCATGCAGCGTAGGTCTGCAGGGGCCTATACAAACACTGGATACCTCTGGGCACAGCTCTTCTGAGATTTCAACCTCAATGAGATAGCAGTGTTGAGTGTTTGGGTACCTTTGAGGGAAGAGAGGACAGGATCCTGTCTGAATGTCTGTTACCTTCACTGCCCAGAGAGAGCTCTGGGTTATGGTAGGGAGAAGGTCAAGTCTCGCTTAAATCTCAAGAGGGAGAATTTGGCAGCCTCTTCCCTTAGTGCTCTCCCAGATATATGTCATCATCACAGAAACACCATACTGTTTTGGCAGCTCCTGCTTGGGGAAAAACTTGTGGGCCTGGGAAAAGTGGGGCTGGAGGATGTGAAGTAGTACAGAGTAAAGCTCAAAAAGGCTTGGGGGGAAGAGATATGGGTCAGAAAGTCACTGAAACCTCCTGTATATTTATCTGAACCTTCCTGTATATTTATCTGAACCTTCCTGCTCTAAGCAATAAATGCAAGACTCCTGGAGTCCATCAGCTGTATGGCTCACCTGGGCTGGTTTTTTCATAAACTTTTGGGTAAATGGGAAAAGGTACAAGGCAAGTCTTGGCTTGCCCAAACCAGGACGCTGTATCCAGCCTGGCACACTACCTACCCTGCTCCAGAGAGCATGGGGTGGGACAAAGGTGATCACATTCTTCTGGGTGAGACTTGACATGTTCAGTCTTGGCAAAAAGGAGGCAGGAAGTGCTCCCAGGATGGGTGTAAGCAGATCCCACTCTGGGACCTTGTAGATTGTATAGGGACATGTTGATCATGGTCAGCAGATGGCAGAGTGGGTTGGGAGCTGCATTTTAAACCTGGGGTCACCACTGATGAGAAACATGGATGCCACGTTCCCAATACATCAGAAAACAACATAACCATGGAGGAAGGGAGATGGGAGTGAATACCAGATTTACAGCCTGACTGTGCTCTGGGAGGTGCAGAGGTGCTTGGTGAGGGCTGCTTTGATTGAAGACCTGACTTATCTTGGTTGTGGAAAGGGACTGATAATGTCCTGTTCAAAGACTGCATTTCAAAAATGTGAGAAATACTAATAAAAGAAACGTTATTTTACCATTTAGCTATCAATCTGCACTTTTTGGAACTGTAATGCTCCAGGTAGAGTTTTCATTTCTTTCTTTTTTAATATTGGAGATCCATCTGGATTGCATTTAAGGACTCCCAGATGACCACACTCCCATACACAGGGACTATGTGATCACATCCCGCAATGTCTGACTCGAAACAGGTCACAAGCATTTGCGCTATTTTGAGGAAAACATTTAGTCATGTACTTTGGTCTTTCCTTGGTCCAGGCTGTGCTCAAAGTGTAGATTTATGTATGTTCCCATCTGAAAGTGGCATATTATATACTATCTTTTGGTAGACATGAGTGGAGAGCATAGTTAGTGCCAGAATGTATTTGATCTTTCATTTTCATTTCCTTTGCAATTTTATTCCCATCTTTCGTAAAATTCTGTTCTGCTTTGATTTTGCGATCAGATCCCCCAAGTCAAGTGAACAGTAGCCACCAAGACGACAGCTGCTGAAATCATCCGTCCTGCTAGTTGAGCCCAAATGGACTCGCATCAGCCGGTGTAAAGCCACCCCAATCCATCGGGGAGATGGAGTAATATAACGAGAAGGGATAAAATCACCCCCTCATCCTTCAGGGTTTCCAAATAAACAGTGAGAAGGAAGATAGGTTCTTGTTGTATGTGTGTTATTTGGGTTTTTTTAATGTGATTTTTTTTCTCTTCAACAATTCAATAGTCAAAAATGTGTTTTGTTTTTTTTTTAAAAGCAAACAACAACAACTATCCTCTCCAGTTTCAAGGCGGCTTAACAATGTGCAAAGCTTATGCCAGAACATGTGTTATTAGCAATAAAAAAGTCCTTTATTTGTCTCTCTGGGGAATTTCTTTCACACTCACTTTTAAAAAAAAGCTATCTTTATTTCCCTTCCCTCTCTCTCCTCTCCTCTCTCTCTCACACAACCAGATCACTTAAATAAAACAAAGTTTTATATTCATTGCAGGCAGGGATTCTTGCCAAAATCTGTGCCTCTTTTTTCTCCCCCACTCGTTTTCTTATATACAGACCAGTGATGAAAACACAAAAAAATCTGAAGCCTATGAGGTGACAGATGAACAAGATGTAAAGGCAAATTCTCCAAATGGCGCTGTGAAAAAATGGCTTTTACTGGCAAAAAGGAACATATTTTTGCAAAGGTTAGAGGAATTTTTCTGTTTCTGTTGGATTTTTCCAAGGCTGGAAATTTTAGTTTCAAGAGAAGATTAAGACCCTGCATTTTAGATGTTCCAGATGATTCTTTTCCTTGATTTGTTACTTTGTTTGTGCGGGATTTTTCATCAACATCAAGGATCTTCGGCTCCATTTATTTTATGTGCAGAAACCTCATCTGCATGCATGTGGTTGCCAGATATGCAGCGGAGATTGGCACTATTGACAGAAGGGCAAGGAGAGTGTTGGCTGTGCATTTGCCCCAGAGATTTGCTTCCAAGGATGACCTTGAAATCCTAGTTGTATTAAACTGTCCCACATAGGTAGTTTTTTCCTGCTCTTTGTCCAACCCCCAAGAACTTCTGTATGGTACACCAGTGACCAACACGCCTGTCACATTAATTTCTGTTAGACTATGCAATTAAAAGCTCAACTTTGTAAACTCAGAGGAGCAGATGAACCATCACAAGTGGAGGAACCTCAGTACTCTCAGGATTATCAAAGAAGGAGAATTAGCCCATGTTTCTGCTGATAGTCCTGATGTGAAACCCCAAGAGAAGAGACACAGGGGCTTCTTGCAAACTGAAAGAGCTTGCTGCCTACAGAGTAAAGGTGTCCTGGTTTGAGTTAGAACAGAACAATTCTGTGCAGTGATTTTTACTTTTCAACTAAATTCCTTTAACTAACTGCACTTTCTGAAATTAGCAGCCTGTTTTCTCAGGCAGTGGCTGCTTTTAATAGTGATAATGCCTGATGTTTAGAGTTAGTACCAGAGACTGGTGTGCAGACCAAGGCCACTGCTAGGTCCTGTGTACCACATTGCGGGGGTGCAGAAAGTAAAAGCTGCACCTGCAGGAAGGAGCAGACAGATCGGGGCCCTTAGACTGACCAACAGGGTATTCCATCCCGCAGATATCATATTCGGCTGCTGGGGGCGTTTGCTCTCAGCTTGGAGGCTCTTGCTCTGGATCCTTACACAGATTCTTCTTTGTTTCTTCAATGACTCAAATCCAAGGAGGACTCTGTTCGTTCTGCCTTTGATCCTGATCTGAGTGTTCCTGAATCCAATACCAGAATCCAGCTCCTGAACACAGTCCCCATCTGCTGCTGGGCGCTGTCTGGACTTTCCTGGTGCCTGCTCCACGACATCAGTGGTGACGGTGACATAAATGCCATCGGGGAGGTTTGGGTTCAATACTGGTCTTGTATATATTTGTATATATTCCATTTGATTCTTATGATTATGTTTCCATTTTCAATAAAGCTGTTCTAGTTTCCTTCTCCAATCAACAAGCGTCTCTCCCTTACTCCTTTTCTCTTCCCCTTTGGGGAGGGAGGGGGGCTAATAGAGAGTGTCTGTTATAGGTAGTGGACTGCCCTGACCCTAAATCGTGACAAAGGGACTCATGAGATGCTTAGGAAAAAAGAAACTCTGGGGTTATGGGAGTCTTAAATAGAGTTTAAGGGAAAGACTAAAGCTAAAGAAAGGGAGGAGAGCATTAGCAGTCAATTATTGGAGTGGCCAGAGTTCTGGTTTAGATGCTGGAGACACCAAAGCATTTGCAAGTTGGCTACTGCAGGAAATCAGGAACCCAAATCAGCTTCAGGGCAAAGCCTCAGCTCTGGTGATCAACTGCTGGTAAGACCATGAGACTGGGCCAGCTGCTCTGCATGTTTCTGTGCATGAGGCAGCTGTGAGACTGGGGCAGCTACTGAGTGCCTAAGGCCAGTATATATGCATATATATGTCTATATTTTCCACCAATGGGCTTTCATTCTGTTTAGTCAGAGAAGATGAAGCCATTGGGATGAGATTCAACAAGGCCAAGTGCCAGGTCCTGCACTTGAGTCACAACAACCCCCTGCAATGCCTCAGGCTGGGGCAGAGTGGCTGGAACTGCCTGGCAGAAAAGGACCCAGGGGTGTTGGTTGATAGGCAGATGAAGATGAGCCAGGGTGTGCCCAGATGGTCAAAAAGGCCACCAGCATCCTGGCCTGGATCAACACTAGTGTGACCAGAAGGACTAGGTCAGGGACTGTCCTCCTGGACTCAGCACTGGGGAGGCCACCCCTCAAATCCAGGGTTCAGTTTTGAGCCCCTGACTCCCACAAGGACATTGAGGGGCTGGAGCCTGGCCAGGGAAGGGCAACGAAGTTGGGGAAAGGGTCTAGAGCACAAGTCTTGTGAGGACTGGCTGAGGGAACTGAAGTTGTTTAGCCTGGAGAAAAGGAGGCCCAGGGGAGACCTTCTTGCTTTCTACAACTCCCTGCAAGGAGGTTGTAGCCATGTGGAGGTTGGTCTCTTCTCCCAAATAACAAGGGATAGAACAAGAAGAAACAGCCTGAAGTTGTACTAGGGGAGGTTTAGGTTCTATATTAGGAAAAACTTCTTCCCTGAAAGGGCTGTCAAGCTCTGGAACAGGCTGCTCAGGGCAGTGGTGGAGTCCCCACCATTGGAGGGATGAAAAAGCTGTGGAGATGTGGTGCTGAGGGACATGGGTATTAAACCATGTAAATGTGGCAGTGCTGGGTTAATGGTTGGGCTTGATGATCTTGAAGGTCCTTTCTATGCTAAACAATTCTACAATTCCATGATTTCTGTTTGTGTGAGTGATGTCTTCTCCATTTGTGTTGATCTATGTGGCCAGCCATGTTTACTTGCATATATGTATGTATGTACATCTGTACTGTGTATACGATTGTGGACTGGGTGTAAGGATGATGGCGACATAGAGTTGTGGCAGTCTCATCCCTGTCAGGCTACTAGATTTCACAATTCTAAGCCCAAACTGATATTGCAATGTTCATGGCTAAATCAAGACTTAAAGTAGCTGATCTTCAAGAGCCAAGGACCATATAGGATGAAATCTTATCTGCTCAATATTCTTGTTCTTGTGTAAATGAAATTTAGGGACCAGTGAATGGAAAGGCTCCTATGCCTGTGCATCCCCCCTCAGATCTATTATTGTGCTTTATAGTGATTGTGGAGCTGGCACTGAATATCATTGAAAGACTGAGCTCAACAGGCTTCAGAGAAGCCCAAGTTTGCAAAACACCTTCATAGATGTGTCCTAACAGGGACTTCTGCCCAATGTAGCAGTATAAATATTAAACGATAGAGATGGCTTCTTGCCAGCTCCTGTCATTGCACATAGGGTTGAAATATCCGCAGCAGAAAGTTAGTTCATGTGGCAGCAAATTCTACTTGATGTAAGCGGACAGGACACTCATGTGGGAGCTTAAATTATTGTTTGCCAAGTACTTGGACTGAAGGAACTACCAAAGTGCCAAAAATGATGCTTTACGGCCTATTTCTAGTTTGCTTCGAGACTGTAGTCATAAAATAAAATGGCACTCAGGTGACAGGAAGAAGAGACTGAAAGCTAAATGACTCAAATCAACTGAAACTCAGAAGAGAGAAAGAGAGGGTGCTGATTGCTAGCAAGGGTGTGGAGAAGCAGAAGCAGTTGTGCATGGTGCCACTTGAGTAATAGCCAAGGTTTGTTCTAAAGCTGTAGATAAGAACAAAAGGAAAGATTCGAAGGCAGACCATCTCAGACAAAGAATCACTACACTTCTGGATTTGCAAGGCATGGGAGGAATGAAATGTTGGAAGAATCAATGTTAAATATTCTTGATCTCTGCTCAGCTGACTCAGAGGGAATGTAAAACGCCCAGAGGAATTGTGATTGTGATCTTTGAGTGCACAGAGAATTTTATTGCAGAAACCTGGAAATAGTTGGAAGAATTTGCAATTTAAATTCATCGTTGTTAAGCCTCAGGAGTATTAAAGGGCAGCACAGGCCAATATGGGGCCTGAAAGGAAGGTGAAGATTAGCATGGGAAGAATAATTTGGAGGTCTCTGAAAAGAAGCAGAAGCAAGTTCAAAGGATAATTGAATAAACAAACAAAGAGATACACCAGGGAAAGAGCAGAAACACGTGAAGAAGGAAATAATACTGTGCTACACAGACCACTAAGGGAAACACGTTGTTTAAGAATATTTTAAGATGAGTGAAGGCAGATGGATAGATCCTCTCAACGTGGGGGGATCTTGAGTTGGTTTCAGGGGTCTCCTCACAAAGATCTGAGTTTGCAAAAGAAAGACTGAGGAATGATACTCCTTGAGAGTTTTGTACTGGAGATACTCCAGAAGGCATATTTTTCAGGATCTTGAATTTGGAAAGCCCCATGTCTCTCTCTTGTTTTTATACAGGCTGTTAGATGTCAGCAGGTGATTCTTATTATTGCCAAAATGTCTGGGTAGCTCTCAGCACATGAGATTCAGGCCCTAATGCCTGGGAACGTTCATTGGGAAGCTGTGGCTCTCCAATGTCTCTCTTCACAAAGACCTTCCTGGTCAAGAAGTCATCCCTTTATGCAGTCACCTCTTTATGCTCACACTTTTCCTCAAACACAACCTCATCTCAATGCTGCCTTGTTAGTGAGGAAAGGTTTGACTAGGCCACAGTGAGGCACTTTTGAGGTTTGAAGTTCCAGTTACATTGGATTCAGGGCTGGTTTTGGATGTCCAAAGATGTCCTGGGGTTTCAATAAAGGCAGTGTGAGCCTTTGTGATACCTTTTTTTCAAATCTGTCATCTGTCAAGAAAGTTCATAAATGATGCAGAGAAGAATTAGGAGGGGTGAAGGACTGGAAGAGAAGAGAAATTATTTCTTTTTTTCTGGACATTATTCAGATAACCTCTAATGAAGTAACTTGTGGCACGTGACTCAGAATGGAAGAGAAAGGTGCAGCTTTGCTCCTTTCTAGCTAGGAAACTGGAAGGATGCTGGCGAGTAAGTAATCTGCTGAAAAGATGGAGAGAGTACTTGTTTGAGTTTTGCAGGGTTTTCTTTCCTGAACACCAAATTTGTAGGACCATGACCAGAGTTACTGCTAGATAGCTGAGTAGATCAATTACAGAATCACAGAACCACAAAATCACAGAATTACAGAATGGTAGGGGTTGTAATGAACCTCTGGAGATCATCTAGTTCAAAGTCCTGTTCCAGCAGGGTCACCCAGAGCAGATTGCCCAGGATCACATCCAGGCAGGTTTGAAGTCTCTCCAGAGAAGGAGACTTCACAGCCTCTCTGGGAAGTCTGGTCCAGGCTCACAGGAAAAACTTTTTTCACAGAAAAGAAGTTTCTCCATCTGTTCAGATGGAACCTCCTGGGTTCCAGTTTGTGCCCATTACCCTATTGCTGGGCACCACTGACAAGTGTCTGGCCCCATCTCCTTGACCCCCACCTTTGAGATATTGACGAGCATTGAGAAGATCCTCTCTCAGTCTTCTCTTCTTCAGGATAAACAGCCCCAGGTGTCTCACCCTTTTCTTGGCACAGAGATGCTCCAGTCCCCTCAGTATCTTTGTAGCATCTGCTGGACTCTCTCCAGTAGTTTCCTGTCCCTCTTGAGCTGGGGAACCCAGAAATAGACCCAATATTCCAGAGGGGACCTCAGTAAGGCAGAGTAGAGGGAGAGGAGAACCTCCCTTGACGTACTGACCACATTCCTCTTAATGCACGTCAGGAGACCATTGGCCTTCTTGGCCACGAGGGCTAATTTCTTGTTCACGGTGAACTTGTTGCCCGCTCAGACTTCCAGATAATTCTTTCCGAAGCTGTTTTCCAGCAGGCCAGTCCCTAACTTACACTAGTGTATAGGATTATTCCTCCTATAAATGGCTGAGATCTCTCACTAGAAAACATTTTCTTCATGACCTATGTTTTTCAGAACTGCTGGGCATTTCTCCAAGCCTCAAGAGTGGTGTTTATCCCAACAGACTTCAATCACATAGCAGGCAATTGTTTTGTCCTGCATAACACACATCAAAAGATAGATACTCACAGCAGACAAAAGTCATCCCATTTGGAAATGAACCTGTTGTCCAAAAATTACCTGGACAACTCATGTGATGGAGATTCCTGACTTCTAGAGATGGTTAACATTAACAGATCATTTCAGCTGGTGATACTGAAAAGACAAGGGAAAAGGGCAGTGTCTTACAAGTCTACTTATCCATCAAGAGACAAATGCAAGTGTGACTTGATGTGCATGTTAAGTCTTGTAGATGAGAATACAAGCTGCCAGGGGCTCTCATGCAACGGAGAAAGAGCAAAGTTAAGGTGAGCAGATGTCTCATAGACAAGGCATGATAAAATCAGACTATAAAGCCTGGGTGTATGGAAGAAGTACAGTTAGTGCTGGGAAAAAAACACCAAAGGAAGAGGAAGATGTCTCTTGTGTCTTTGAAAACAGACAAGTTTCTTTATTCAGAACAAGCTGCAGTCAAACACAAATTACCGTGTTCAATATACAGGTAACTGAGTAACACTAAATAGTCTGCAATACATGGGTCAGATGAGCTAATAGTCCCTCCTGGAGTTACACTATGATCTAAAACTCTTTGTTAATCTAAAACTGGTCTGTCTGTAGGGTTTTTGGCGTATTTCTGGTTTTAGATATTAGTCCAAAGTGTGTGGATTTCATTACTATTGCTGAAAGGATCCAGAACCAGAGATAGAAGCTTTTTTTTTTTTTCTTTCCTGTTTAAAAGTCTGCTGCACACAACAAAAAAACCCTGCTCCTTTTACTCTAAAATACAGCACATCCCACACCTTCAAAATATTTTTTTTTCAAATCTACAAAGCACAAGTACTCAATCTAGGAAATGTTTTTAGCTGTTTTCAGAACCGTTTTACATGTAAATCTAGTGCTGCTCTATAGTGTTTCTGAAGCCTGGGATGAGCAGCTGAAGAGATGTCCTGAAATTTCATCTTGCATTTAAAGAGAATACAGCCCTGCATTTCTGAGCAAAGGAGCCTCAAATGAGAAGCAAGGAGTGATTTAAAAGATTTTCTGTCAACAAAAGAATCTTCTCAAGGTGTCATTGATGGCAACTAGTTGTGGGAATCACTCATCACTCAGAAATGGATGTCCAAGCAGAAGTACAAAACCACAGACTGCAGTCATTTGATGCTCTTTAGAAATCATAAGATAAAGGAAAAGTAAGATGTGTCTTGTCCCAGAAACACCTCCTGAATCTTGTGTTGATTTCATTATTTCCTGGGAAGGGGTCATGATATTTTGGATGGCTGTGCTGGATAGTACTGTCAGGTGATGACACCAGTGCCTTGAAATACAGGAGAAATGAGAAGTGGAAGGAAAACGCCTTCTTTCCTTGGATACAAAATATTGATCTTCTGTCTTAAATCTCAGAAAGCTCTAAGATGTTGGTCCTTGATGTATAAGAATGGTATATTGGTTATTTCTGGATGATATGAAAATATATTAGCTGTAAAGATGGCATGGGCTAGAAGTGAAGGGAAAGGCATCTTTGTAAATGTCTAGCACTGTGAAGATCCCCTCTGCTCTGAAGTTCAGTGAGCTGCTTCCCAACACTTCAGAGCCACAGACAATACAATGGTGCTTGGCTGTATGTGATGTTTTGCTTTGCAAAAACTGAGCAAAAGGATTTCAAAGTGAATTTTGACTGATTTGACTGGGAGAGGGGACAGGCAATGAGGGACCTGCTTCTCAAATGGATGATTCAACACCTTCTGGAAACAAGGACCCCAGAAAGTCTTCTGATATAGATAACCAGAGTCACCTTGAGGTTTTGGAAATCTGAAACTTGGAGGGTAAAAATCATTGCCCTATCTGTTGGCACGATGCTGCTTTAATGAACACTTGGAGGACACAAACTTGGATGGATTAAGGAACACTTAGCTACTCTTGTCATGTGCTTCACCATCCAGCCAGCTGACCTCATCCTTTGAAGTAAAGGGAACCATTTTCACTCCATCAGGCCAGCAAAAGGAAACCAAGGCAACAAAGTAGAATATCTCCATCCATCATTTTGCAGAATCAGGAGTTTGAGCCACTTCCAAAGCTGTTTTGATATGACCTTTTCCACCCAGCGTGTCACCAAGAGTTTTCCATTCAGGGAGGCTTTGTTCTCCACCATTTCAAACAGATCATTTCAGATCTGAGTTGAAAAAGCTTTGTAGGTATTTTTTGGGTTAAAGCTTCTCAAAATTCCTAGGGCATGTGAAGCACTCGCTGTTGGTCATTAAAACTGCTGAGTACACCTCACCCCAACAGAAGGCAGGAGGAGCAGGCAGTGTTCAGCACTTTGGATAAGCCCACCTTAAAGTCATTTGCCTGTCTTGGGGCTATAAATACAACTCCCCTTCTCCTGAGGCCCTGAAAAGCAGTCCTCTCCCCTCCTTGAAAAGAGCTGTAGGTGCTAAACAATTTTGGCTGGAGCCTCGGGTCAGTCAGTTTGGTCAGTAGATAGCTGGCTCTCAACCAGAAAACACAAAGTGGATGTACACAGTAATTTCTGTAGCCAAGGCAATTTTCAGATGTGGAAAGGAAAAAGGAGTGACTAGCAGAGTGAGGTAGAGTGTCGGCTGAGATGAAGAATGAAGCTGAGTAAGTTAGACTTGAACTTAAAGCTGACCTTTCTTAGGTAGTGTCGCCTTATGATCTTTTTGAGCCACCCCCATCATGCCAGAAGCTTTTTAAGGAATTTGGTAGCACACAGCAATTTCTGTTTCTCTTTCACCCTCAAAAGCCAACCATTATTCTAATGAACCCTCTTAACTAATTAACATCCATCTTTGCTAGGTGAAAGTCGATCAGGGGCTGGGGATCACGCCCACCACTTTGCACTGGTCCCAGCGGCTTTGGGTTTGTGTGATTTGCTTTCCCTGCCCAAGATCTTGCATTTTGACATATTGCTTCAATACAGCACATTTTATGACACCTTTGCAGGAGGGCCAAAGGTCACATTCCTTCTATCTATGCTGCATGCAATTTTCATTCTCTTGTCTTCAATGCATTATAGAAATTTTTCTTTCTCTCTTTTTTTCTCCTCTCTCCCCCCCTCCCCGGATATTGTGGGTTATTACCTCAATCCTTTTTCAGCTGAGGAAGGTTTGAGGTAATGACCTGAAACTTCCTGGAAAAGATCCCAAAAAACCCCAAATGGAAACCACATGCAACATATTAAGGACCCTTGTTGCATAAAGAAGTATTAGTTCAAGTAACGAGAAAGTACATTGATCAGTGACTTATATACCAGCTGGTAAAAGGCATGTTATGATCAACAATGCACGAAAACCTGGTAGGGGAATTAGTTGATCTGCTACATCTGCAAGAAAGGTGTAAAATGTATATTCTCTTTAAGGAAATACTTTTCTTAATCACTATCCTTGCAGCTGGGTTGAGGATCTGACTCTTTGCGGTAGCATAAACCTGGAAGAGATCCACAGAACCTGCATGATGCTGAATGCTGTTGGGTTATGAACCCACGGAGCCCCACTGATGCTTGCTTGATGCCGTAGCATCAATGAGGAAATGCCTGAGAACTTTTTATTGTTATCACAGGGAAAAGTTTTCTTTTTCTCTATGTCCAGTAAAAATAAATTCCTTTTTCATCAGTGACAAGAAAACATGTTGTCTCCTCCTCCATCCCCCAACAATCCTCTCATTTTACAGGGACAGACAAGAGGGGATGATGATAAAACAGCCATTTTGGCCCACCTTCAGGAAGGCATTTCAGCTCTTGATTTCCACTGAAGTCAAATAGACTCATGGAAGGGAAGGTGAGCTAATATTGAGTAGCTCTGGGCCTTTGTTTTTACAGAGCTGTTTTGTCATCTGATGTAAACCTCATTGTACTCTGTCATGGGAACATTACTTGTGCTTTTTTTGAGTATTGTTTTATTTAACTTAGATGACGCAGTTCAGCCCAGAGCCCAGTAGTATCCATTCTTCTTCCAAACCAAGGACAACATCCTACCACTGAAAGGAACAAACTGTCAAGAGACCTGAAGGACTAAGAGCAATTTGGGTGCTGCAATCCAGTATCACCCATCACATCTGAGTAGCAAAGTGAGCTATGACAACTGATCCACCATTTTCCAAAGAACACTGATCTGGAGCTCAAACTACAAAACAAGGCAGAAGAATTCATCAGCAAAACAGTCTGTCTGGGAACACAGCAAGAGGATGCTTATAGTGGGGAAATGGACCCTCATATTTAGCTTTCCTTCCTCTCTTTCCCTTCCAACAAAGCCACGCTAGATAGCATAAGTTAAAGAGAGCAGAACAATGACTTTTGAAACATGAAGTACAGACAGTTGCCAACTCTCATGACTTTATTGTGCAGGTTATGATGTTTATGTTTTTTTCTTAAAGCCCCTGTTTCAGGAGATGAATATCTGGGCTTTCATTTTTCCCTCCCTTGGAAGAAAAAAAAAAAATAAGAAGAAGAGGAAAGAGTTTATTTTAGCCCTCATGAATGTTAAAAAGCCTAGAATACATGTCCTGAGCTCGTCTGAATGTGCCAAAACCAAGGAATCAATGGAAAAGAATCCAGAGGATGTTAATTCTCATGATTTGTAAGCCAGTCTCTGAATTTATGAGTCTGCTACTTCATAATTCATTGTTTCTGCATGATTGGCAGGGATGCAATGGAATATAAGAAGCAGCAGAGATGAAGAAAAGGGAAGGGCCAGGTGGCTGACCTGGCTTTCCGTGGTGGGGTGAGCTGGGCAGCTACGTATAGTAATCCTTCCGCATCTCAATATTATATTGAAATTTGCCTTCCTGCCACTTTTGCATGTCAAATGTGTAAATGCCAGGCTTGAATTGGAAAGAAATTGATAACGTTTTCAGGAAATTCTGAAATATTGTTCCATTTCTATTTTATTCAGTCTGTGATGTCCATCTATTTTTTTTTTTTTTTTGCCTTCTGCCCAGGAGAGGTTTTGCAACAGGTCTTTGCCCTGGGCATGGCCTTTTTGCACATTAAGAAGCACAAAAGAAGTAGAGAATAAAAGCCAACCTCATTTTTTTGTTTTCTCAGGTTGCCTAAGAGAAAGGTTTGCCATCTGGGTAGAAATCTGACAAAACATCACAGGAGGGGTTGGGCCCATCAGCCAAGTTGAACAGCTGCAGGGAAGTTACATGAAAACTGAATCACTCCACTGGAATAATTTATTGTAGCTGTCTTGCAGGGATAATAACAAAAAGAAATTCAGATCTTTTATCTGCTGTTGTAGCATTAGGTCCCATGCCAGACATTTGCAAATCACCGTTTTCAAGTTGTTATGAGAGCTTCACCTGTGATGCTGTGCAGGAGTCAGCTAGGCACATGGTACCTCTGTAGCTCTGTAATGTGATATTTCAGGGCTTCACAGTCCATCCCTTCATCACGTCCTGCTAGTGAAGTCCGATTCATCCTCTGTGTTAGTTCCAGATTGTTAATGCCCAACTAGAGGCATTTTTGACTGGTCCTCGACTTGCGGTGGTCATGTTTCTGTGGGGTGAAAGTCACACAGCCAAAAGCACTGGTTTGATGTATTGACATTGGGGGTGGGGTGGGGACAGGGTATATCTCAAGTCATCTCACTTCCTCTCTACCACTGGGAATGTATCTCATGGGCTTAGGGAGACTTCTCGTCACCTGAATCCTCCTGGATCTGAATGGCTGTAGGTTACCATTTGGGTCCCGTGTTCCCTCCACCTGAAAATATCCTACCAGGTCATGACCTCCTTACCTTTGATTCTCAAGCATACAGCACTGCCTACCTTCTCTATTGGGTAGATGCGTGCTCAGATGATTACACTGACTTTGTTATTTATCAGTTGTAATTTACCTCTGTAGGACTAGGTGCTGGCAATCAGCAGTAAAAGTACTTAAAACAAATCAATCCAAGAAACAAATATCAGGAAAAACAAAAACAAATAAGGCCTGCTGACAAACCACTTCCAATTTGACAGGTTAATTCTAAGACATGTTCAATAAAGGTTCATCCAACAAAATCAGATCAATATATTTACCCAGTCCAAGAACTGCTGGTAAAAAAGGACCTCTGGAAGCTTGTCGTCCACACAACCATATAAGTAAGCACAATCTATTGCCTATTGCTTTTGCCATTACAGCAAATTATTTGGCTTTACCCATCTTTATAACTACTCCTCAAGTATTTGGCAGCTGCTCTCAGATCTCCCCTTAAAAAAGCCCAGCTTTCTCAAGTTGTTTTAAATCTTGCACTCCAGGTGTCTGACCATGTTGGTAGCTTCACAGAGCTTTGTGTTTCTAGATTTAAATCTCATCTTGAAGGAAGGTGGGCTGAGATAGGGGTGATGCAAGGAAATCAGGAAGAGCCTTCCCTCACAGGAGTGCTAGACCAGCTTTGGGACCTTGAGGCATTTGCACGTCTCTGAAAAGACGCCAGTAAGTGCAAGAGTGGATTTACTGGGTAGGCTGGGGAAATCCATCATCTTTTCCCTCTTAGCACTGCCCCATCTATCACATATGCTACAAAATGAGGAGCCAGACTGCTGCTCTTCTTTTTTTTACAGCTCCCCGTAGCCCTGGAGCACTTGAGCCCAAATTTAGAGGTCTCTCAGACTGTTCCTTGGCAATGGAGCATAACACAGCATGTAGTTTGTTCTGCCTTTCCATTACAAACCTCTTTTAAGCTCCATGTGACTTTGCCACACTTCAGCAATTCAACTCGACATTTCCTATGCCTCAGGCTGATTTCTTGGTGTGAAGCTTTCACAAAACCAGTCCCTCAGCTTGTGAACATTAAGTGGCTTTGCCAATGTCTTTTTCTTTTTTTTTTTACCCTTTTTTTATTTTAATTCACAGGGTCAGATTCTCAGCTGGTGTCTACTGTTCACAACTGTGATGTATGTAGCCAGCTGCTCCTGGTATCTAGGCAAATTGCAAACTGTGCAGAAAGCATTATGTTTTCATGGTCTTGTTAATTCTCATTTAGGCATGAGTCCTTTCTCTCTTTTGTGAATCAAGGTTTGCCTGGACCATGTTTGCAGAGAGCTCAGGTCCATGTTGTGTGATGCAAGGCCTGAGAGCTGGGGAAGCATCATGCACCAGTGTCTGACCCAGGTTTGACACAGATAGCGCCAAGATAATGCTCATGCTTAGATGATTCTGCATGATGCTTCAAAACATGTGACAGAGGTAGTGGAGTGTCTCATCTGAATGACTTCTGTACAAGTGCACCTTTATCTTTAGTGCTTTGATTTGCAATTTTCATTTAAAGTGTCCTGCTTTTTCTCCCAGAAATTGATGTGTAACTTCTTTACCAAGAATTAGTTTCTCATTTCATGTACTGTAGACTCCCAGACACCAAAGGAAGATCCACCTAGCTCATTGCAAGGGAAGATCGAGTTCATTAGCCAAACCCAGACTTCCACACAGTTCTCTTGACATCAGGATTAGGATTTGCACATGGGTGACGGAAGTGTCTAAATGAAAGCATGTCAGTTGACTCTCCAGTTTCTCTTTCCCAAGCAGCCTTTTCTTTTCTCTGTTTCCCCCACCCCTATCAACCCAAATGAGATATTTCTGCTCTTGTTTGCGCTGCCAAAAAAATAAATTCATCTTGTTTTCAAATAGCTGTGTGTCATCTGTTAGAAATAATCTTGTCAAGGCCTGTGCAGGGCTTGAAAAATGTGCTAATATTAAGCAGATTTTCCTATTAAAATCCCTGTATCCCATGCAAGGTCAGTCAGTTCAGTTCACACACTCCAGGAAAGACAAATAACGGCATTAATGACTGGACTTGGTAAAGAATCAACTGCAGTTGAATAAGTTTCTAAGGCAGTCATGGGGTCAGGGCTGTCATGTGTTAATTGCCCACATTGGGTAGTCATCTGGCTAAGCCCTACTCGCTGAGTGTTTATATCAGTGTGATGTACACATAGGTCTGTGAAGCCAAAAAGAAATTGGGTTTCTGCTGCCTGTGGTGGCTTCTTGTTGTCTTCCACAACACAGAACTAAGGGTGGATGAGTTGGGCCAGGGAAATTTGTTTGTTGAGGTCACATTTGAGGTAAATCAGTGATGGAGCAGAGACTGAGGGGCCTCAATCGAGGTCCCTCATGGAGGGACTGAGCTCTCCTGTACAAACCCTTCATGTCCATGAAGGTGGCTCATTATAGTCTAGGTAACCAGTAGAGTACTGGGTGCTCCAAAATGCTAGTAACCCCTTGGGGTATGGTTGGAAAACATAGGAAATAAAGACTTATCTCCAGTTTGCTGCACATGGATCCCACCCAGTATCTCTCTTTCTCGTCTGTGTTTTGCATCTCTCTTACCTGCTCGTGGGGACTCTGGACCTGCCTCTTGTTTTGTGCCAGTGTCGCAGAATCACAGGATCCCTGCAGTTGGAAGAGAACTTTAAGATCATCAAGTCCCATCATTATCTAACTCTACTAGGTTCACTACTACATCATATCCTTGAGCATCATATCTAGGCGGCTTTTAAATACATCCAGGGATGACAATTCAACCACTTTCCTGGACAGACTGTTCCAGTCTTCGATAACCCTTTCAATATAGAAATTTTTCCTAGTGTCCAACCTAACCCTTCCCTATTGTAACTTGATGTCATTTCCTCTTGTCTTAGATATCAGAGAGATGTCAGCTGTCAGAGAGCCCCAGGTGCAGGCATCTGTCCATATGGGTTCTGATCATGAAGGAGCTACTCTGCAAGGGATCAACTACCATGGAGCCTCTCCGCTTTCCACCTGCATCACAAAGCAGAGACTTGCAAGGCTCAGCTTCCACAAGTCCCCCTCTTTTTCCTTTTATGTCCCCCAGAGATATCCACCGGTCACCCAGCCCACAACACCTCCCAGGAAGAAAGTCTAGAAAGCTCAGATTGGAGAATTTCAGGCTTGTCCACCTCTCCCTCCCTTCTTCTCTCTTCCTGCTGCTTGAGCTATATTTGACAGCAATAGCAAAACAGTAAGAAAACAATATTTTCTATTCATTCCTCTGTACAGTGTGCTGAGGAGAAGTGAACCAGCCTCTGTAGTTTCCAGCCTGCCCAGAGATTCCTGGGATCAGTGACCATACAAACACATTCCTGTGTCCCTGGAGTGGACTCGGTCACCTGGCCCTGCTGCTGGCAGCTCCACACAAGTCATCATTGTGACTGCAGCTCAGTGCTGCCAAGATAAGAGTCATCCAAAGAATTGGCTCTGCCTCAAGTATCAGACTTGCCTGGAAAGTTGTGCCAAGACTTCAGAGGATTTTCTAGTGGAAGGGAGTGGTGCATTCATTGGTTTTATTTAGAAAATAAAGGCTGTGCCATTGTCAGAGCATGTTCTGGTTTACATGCTGGCTTAGATTGTGTTGTACTCCAACACAAGAAGGACATTGAACTGTTGGAGTGGGTCCAGAGGAGGGCCACAAGGACGATCAGAGGGATGGAGCACCTCTCCTATGGGGACAGGCTGCAAGAGTTGGGGCTGTTCAGCCTAGAGAAGAGGCTCTGGGGAGACTTTATAGCAGCCTTCCAGTACCTAAGGGGGGCCTAAAAGAAAGATGGGGGAGGACTTTTTACAAAAGTTTGTAGTGAAAGGACAAGGGGAAATGACTTTAAGCTAGAAGAGGGTAGATTTAAATTAGATATTAGAAGGAAATTCTTTACAGTGAGAGTGGTGAGGCACTGGAACAGGTTGCCAAGAGAAGTTGTGGATGCCCCATCCCTGGAAGTGTTCAAGGCCAGGTTGGATGAGGCCTTGAGTAACCTGGTCTAGTGGGAGGTGTCCCTGCCCATAGCAGGGTGGTCGGAACCAGATGATCTTTAAGGTCCCTTCAACCCAAACCATTCTACGATTCTATGGTGCAATTTGGTACTTCAATATAAAAATCTCAATTGACAGATTCTCAATTACAAACAGTGTAAGTATAGCAGACAGATGCTTGCCCTTCAGGAAAGCTGAGCATCTCCACCAACATTATAGAATCATAGAATCGTTTGGGTTGGAAGAAACCTTTAAGATCATCAAGTCCAACTATTAACCCACCACTATCAAGTCCACCACTAAACCATGTCCCTCAGCACTGCATCTACACATCTTTCAAGTTCCTCCAGGAATGGTGACTCCAACACTTCTCTAGGCAGCCTGTTCCAGAGTTTGACAAATCTTTCTGTGAAGAAATGGGTTTTTTTCCTAATGTCCAACCTAAACCTCCCCTGGTGCAACTTGAGGCTGTTTCATCTTGTCTATCACAATAGGACATTCCTCTTGTCCTATTACTTGGCTTCACATGAAGCCAAATCAAGGCATTCAGATAAAAGCTTGAAAAGTCCTCAAGAGCTCCCTTGGCTTTCTCTTTGGTCTTCTCCTGCCCTTCAAGTGAGGACAAGATTGATAAGTGAGGGTTTGGCTGTGGTGTTTGTGGCTGTTGCATACAGGGCACCCTCTTTAGCGGGTTACTAACTACAGTGAATGCCTCCAGGTCTTGGAGATAAGTGGGGAGGACCATGGGACACCACCAGTCAAAAGTAATTAACTGCCCAAAACATCAATTGCATGAGTGGGAAAATGAAGGAGTCCTGCTTTAGTTACCTCAGACAACTCTTACGACACATCCATTTATATGAAACATCTTTTCTAGCCCCTTATTCACAAAATCACTGAGTCACAGAATGGTGAGGCTTGGAAGGGACCTCTGGAGATCATCTCAGTCAGCCTCCCTGCTCCAGCACGGACACCCAGAGCAGGTTGCCAGATTGCATCTGGATGAGTTTTGAAAGTCTTCAGAGAAGCAGGCTCCACAACCTCTTTGGTCTTCATCACCGTCACAGTAAAGAAATTTCTCCATGTGTTTAGGGGGAGCTTTCTGTGTTCCACATGTGTTCAAACATCCTTGTTTTAACTGGGCTTTCAAAAGCAGGCCTTGTCCTCTGCCTGCCACAGACCCACCAAACAGCTAATTGCTAGAGAGGAGGGACATAATTCTTTCAATGTTCAGAAAAAGGGTGTGTTTATAAGTATGAAGAACAGGTGAAGAGTAGGAATGTTGGTGTTACTATTGCCCATCTGCCACAAATCACACTCATTTGCACTTGTAATTTCTGCAGTGCATGATGAATTTGTATGCCTGGTTCTGTGTTGTCCTCTCAGTGTCAGGTCTCAAAAGCAGGTGTAGCAGATACTGTGGTGACCGTGTATGTGGGTAATGATGCTCTGCTACCTGCAACAAAAAACCCTTGTCTCATTCCAGAAGTCTGCTCAGTTCTGCCATTCCCAGGTTTAAATGTTCCAATTGCTCATGTTTTGTAGGAATTTGAAGTACACTGAGCTGCAAGTACTGGCTGCCATGGCCACTTCAGAGCCAGCCTCCAACCCTCTCATAAATTTCTTAACTGAAGACCTCTCCATTCAATGCATCCTTTCCATGCAGCAGTTTCTGGGCTGCAGCCAATCCTTGGGTGACATTACCCCCTGACTTTGAAAGGAAGACCTGGTTTTGGCTCTGTGCAATTCTTGTCGGTCAGGGTCTCTCGGAGGAGATGCCCATGTCCATCCTGCTCCCTCAGAGCAACTAGTAGTGCAATGTGGGCTTTGGTGTACGCCCTGAATTGGCAGCCCAATTATAGGTATTTACACTGGAGTTCACTATACTCCAAGAACGACAAAGAAAAATCATTTGGAGAAAGCAAATAGAAAAGTGCAGCCAGATTTTCTTCTTCATCCTCAAATTCCCTGTAAAACACCAAAACAACAGGGAGTTTTGTGATTTTTACCAAAAGATCATAATCCTAAATATCACAAGAAAGAGATTTAGCCCTTTTCTAATTCATATTTACATATTGGATTGATCTTTTCCCTTAGCTACTTCCACATATTAAAAAAATCAGATGCCTACTAGGGATCACAGCAGTCATCTGGCTAACATCTATTTTTAGAAAGGCATCCAATCTTGATTTAGCCACTTCACATAATGAACTCAGCACATCTTTAGATAAGCCAGCCAAAGTTCTTTATGGTTCTTGTGAAAAGAGAAGTGTGTCTTATCACCCTTCTGGATTTATCTGGCCTCTGCTTCCAGCTGTGGCATCTGGTGACATTTCTGATGGCTTTGCATCCTCCACTGAAACCTACAGAGGACACAAAGGTGCTGCGCACTGGCTCTGGTAATTCATTTCCATGTAGAAAAAAAGTACACAGTGGAATATCTCTCTCTCTCTCTCTCTCTCTCTCTCTCTCTCTGTCTCGCTCTGTCTATCTATCTATCTATCTATCTATCTATCTATCTATCTATCTATCTATCTATCTATCTATCTATCTATCTATTTATCTATTTGAAGTTAACAACCCAGCCTCAGCCAGGCATGAACCCTGCAGCACTCTTGTTTTACAGAGCTTGCATTACTTGATAACATCGTGGGCTCCTGAAATCCAGTCAGATGGTTGGTGCCTCGCTGGACCTCTCAGATTGTCTCTTCTTCACTGAGCATGGCAGTGCTGTGGTGGATAGAACACAACAAGAGGAGATTTCCTCCACTTTGTTTCCCACACACTGCAAGATGAGGTCACAAGTCTACATCTGAAGCAAAGTCTCAAGCATGGCTGATGGGTACAGAAAGGGACTTTCCCAGCCCTCCAGGACTGACAGTTTGGTCACGGGGAGGAGAAACATCTTGCCATTGTCCTGCCTTCACCAAAGTTTCAGCTCTTGCCACTGAGCTGCAAAGCAAGTGCCAAATATGTGTCTCCAGAGGTGATGCTTCCGGATCCCATGACATCCTGATCTAGATCTCAGTTTGTGTGCATGGATCACATCTCTTTGGTTAAGTTTACTGGAGTTATTCACACAGATAAGAAATTTGGACACAGCCAACCTTTTAAAAACACTCCGATAAAAAGGAAGAAAACCCAAATCAAAATCAAACAACTTAAACATAAAATACTGTAACGACATTAGCATAGAGAACTGGGTCAAGAGAGCAGGCTGCAAGATTTAAATCTCTGGAGAGAGCAGTCAAGGCACTGAATATACCAGCAACTTAAAGAGAAAGGGGAAAAACTATGCTCTGAATTTGATGAGTTTTAGATATTTTTAGAGGAGGTGGGCAAATGCATACATGTGTATCTCCAAGTGCAGGCAGGATAAAACACTAAAGAGCAAAAAGGCACACATAGCAGGTTAATCCATCTGCTGTGGGTTTACCACTGCAAAAGTTGATAATAATTTCACTGGAGAGACCATTGCAAGATTGCTGTGCACTAATGCTCTCCCTTATCCCCTCCAGCCTCTACTTCTCCTCTCTAGGCGCCCACGCTCCAAAGGGACTCTGGGCTCTGTCTTGAAATCTAAACCTGCTAAATCCCTCTCTGGTTTAGAGGAGCCTGGCTGCTTGCAGGCGCTTTCTGTCCAAGGTGGGCATTTAACACTAACCAGAGTAGTGCTCTTGATATCAACAGGCTGCTGCTCTTCCAGCCCCTCATCCCTAATCTGCATTGGGTGCATTCACCCTCACTGCAGGAACATTCATTGCCATCAAAAGTACTCTTATTAGTGCAGCGGGGGCAGAAAGCATCTCTACTGCATGTGCATAACCTCATGGAAACTAGCTGATGTTGCATTTGCTAGGTAAGTTCAGACTCCACTGCAGCTGATTTGTGTTACAGGGAATTTATGACTTAGAACCTGGCAATTCAAGTTGAAGTTGGGAGGTCTGTTCATCTTCCCACACAAGGATCATAGAATCACAGAATGATTTGGATTAGAAGGGATCTTTCAAGGTCATCTAGTCCATCCCCCGTCTGCAATGAGCAGGCGTATCTTCAGCTACAACAGGTTACTCAAAATCCCTATTCAGCTGCACCTGGAATATCTCCAAGGATGGGATTTCTACCACTTCCCTGGGCAATCTGGACCAGTGTTTCACTGCTCCCAGTGTAAACAATGTCTTTGTTATATCTAGTCTAATCTCTCCTCTTTTATTTTGAAACCATCACCCCTCGTAATGTCACAACGACCCTGTCCCCAAAGGCTGTGCAGCTTGGGTGCTCAGCCTTGGGGTGACTTCACATTCATCTCTTACTGCATCAATTCCTCTTTCCTTAATGGAGATTACTTCCTTCCTGTGGTACTTTGAGGTCTGTCCATGGAATTTGTCCTGCTATTCCTTTCTCTTTGCATGGGAGCAGGGGTCTGCAAAGACATGGAATGAAGCACGCCCCAGAGAAGAAAAGCTCCTGCGCAGCACCGGCACAAACAGGGCAAACATCCAATGAAGGAAATGCAAACGCCTCCTATAAAAACACGAACCAAGAGAGCAATTGAGAGAAATCATTCCTGAAGTTTCCTCTCTGCTGAGAGGGACAGGCAATAAACGGTTTCGGACACATTCTGCAAAAAGAGCCATTACGTCTTTTCTGTCAGGTATCACCTGTTGTTATTTCTAATATTTCCTCTTCCCAAGACTGTGCAAGGTTTTGCATTGAGGTAATATAGTTGCTTTTGTTCAAGAATCAGACAAGTTATCCCATCTTGTAACCAGGACTTTGTCATAAATGAGCAAACATCTGTTAAATTGAGCTGTACTGCATGAGAGGGTGTGTTGTTATTTTTTTCTTTTAAAGAAAAAAAAAAAACACACAAAAGAAATTTGAGTGCATTTCTTGAGCAGTATGACCAGCAGGATATACTCAGGTGAAGGCAGGGAACTGTCTGGGTGATTTAATTAAGTGTCTGAAAGAAAATGGAAGAAAGAAATGCTAAACTGATCTGTTCTCCTACTGAGTCATGTTTTGCTCCATCCTCATTTCAGATCAGCTCTTCACAACACAGACAACAAGAGTTATTAAAAGAGATGTTTTTCAGGACAGCTGAATGAGTGCTAATAGCTCGGAGATGTAATATTCTTCTGATGGTTCTGGGTTTTTCAGTCGGAAAGTCCCCAAAGCTCTCTGTCAGGGTCTTAGTTGGTGAAACTCAGTATAGCCCTCAGGATTACAATATAACTTGCCACAGTTTGCACCAGCTGAAAAATGCTCACCTCTGAATGCTTAAAAAGAGCAATTATGAATCACAAATATAAAGATATAAAATTAACTCTTTGCAGTCCATGGAAGTCAACAGCAAAGCCACTGATTTCAAGGGCAGTCTGGCATGCTATCTCTGCTTTAGTGCTATTCCCAGAAAGTTGTTTTATGTTTTCAACAGATGAGCCTCTGAGAGATCTTCTCTGGGTTCCTGGTGCAGCACTGAGCAGTGGCACTGCAATAGAGTGACCAGCTTGTGCTACAAAAACTTTGCCAAAACTTTGCCCTAGAAAAAACAACAAAACTCTCTCATATCATCTCGACAAAATCTAGTCTTCTAACCCTGCCTTAGGTGCAAAAAAGTCTGGTAGATACTATTCGAATCTCACCTAGAGGAAAGGGGGAGACAGGAAGGGCTGTTAGATTTGACCTCGTTTCTTGTCCAAGTCTTTGCTTTCATTCTCAAAAGAAAAGTCCTGGTGGAGAGAAGGACCCACCCAGCCCCCAGGCTCTGGCAGAAAATGATTAGAGAGGGGCCTTAAGTGTAATGAAAACTGATGTAAACCATTTGCTGAAGGTTACGCCGTGACAGAGGCTGTGCCTTCTCCCCGAAGGAGTATGATGAGATACCCGACGTGCAGCCTTGTTCGGTGTGTTCAGTCAGGAACAGATCTGAGGGCAGCTAATAAACTTATCTGCATCAGATTAAATTGCCAATCCTGCCCTCCCTCTCCCTGCCCTCTCTCTTTCCCCAGATCAGTTACACACATCAAGCCAAATAAAGATAAATGCGTGACAGAGTTCATTCAAGTGATTGAAAATCAAGATGGAGCTGCATATTTTTCATCAATGCTATCCCAGGAAATAAAGATAAATTCCCCCACTTCATATTTTAACATAGCTTATCATAATCACCGGTAATAGCAACCAAATGTTTTTCATTTGTTACATTTTAAAGGGGGCTGGGGGAACAGTTTCCTGGTTGTAGGCTCATCGAGTTTAATTTTAAGCCAGTGTCAGGGGTCACTTCCACTTTATGTTGAATTTCTGATGAGCGGTTTTTGCTGGAATACCTGGCTTGACTAAATGACTGCAAGAAAGAGCTGGGCTACAAAACTCAAAGTGGTGGTGGTGGTGGGGAAGGGAATTTGGCCACTGAGTTGGGATTCTTCACTAATGAAATGCAAACCTTGGTCCAGAGTGGCTCTTTACAATTTTTTTTCCCAGAGATACAGAGGATTTCTGGAAATCCCATGCTCTGTCCCTGTCTTTGACACTAACTAAATTACCTTTCCAATTATTCTGAACTCCATGGAGTTAATTTTTGATTTGGTTTGTTTGTTGTGTTGGTTTTTTTTCTGAAATGCCAATATGCAGTGGGAGACTGTCATCCAGGACTTTCCACATGTAAGTCAGAGATTTACTAAGTGATCTCCAAGGATCTATTAGCACTACTCTTCTGCTCTCCCTTCTCTTGCTCCTGGGTCCCTGAGGCTCCTGGTGAGATGTTGAATAGTGCAACAAGCAGTGGAAAGAGAAAACCCTCAACTCCTCAAGTAATTTGAACCTATATAATACTGATTTATTCTAGAGAAAAGCAATATTGATACTGACTCCTTATTAAGGGAAGAGCACTATTGTCACACTGATGGAAACCTTACCTTCTCATGCAAAAGTGAGGACTCCTTCCTAGGACAACACACTGGTTGCAAACTCATTGAAGAGGTGAGGAAGAGGCCACAGAGGTGGAGGCAAAGGCGTGAAGAAACACAGCTCCGGGTTTGGCAAGGAGATGACTGGGGTGCATCAAAAGTGGAGCTAGAACAGAAATGGGCATCCCTGTAAAGCAGGGAGTTAGGCCACAGGCTTAAGAGAATACCATAAAAATTCAGTAGTGGTTGTTTTTGCAGGAATTTTCATTTCTTCAGAGATAGTCTTCTCCATTGGACTTTATGGGACTTTTGCTGTTGTCTCTAAGGGAAACACTTTCAGACTTGTCATCCTACAAGCTGCCGAATGGTTTGCTCATTAGTTCTTTTGTTTACTCCTCCTTCAGCAAATGTAGGCCTGATTTTTTAACAACAACAACAAAAAGAAAAACATCAGAGGAGGCTAAAGTTGGGGAGCGAGCTGACTGGTCAGACTTCAACTCATAAATTTTGGTAGTTTCTAGTATAATCATAATAACAATAAAAAAAGGCTTTGGAGGAGAATATCTCTCGATTGCAACAACATCTGGTGTGTTCATGTCATAGTAGTGGATTGGCAGCCGTAGCTCATATGAGACATGGAAGGTCACACTGGCCATGGGAGGGGAGCTCTTTCCTAAGGCCTGAGCCGAGAATGTTGAAAGGCAACATCATCCAGTAATAAGCTACCATAGATGTACCCTCTGGCAAAACATGCATGATAAAAAAAGGAAGGAGAGAGGAGAATAATGAAACCTCAGGAATGCAGCTGAAGGGCCATAGGGGAACCCAAGTGGCTTAAGGAAAATTCAAGCTTGAAACCTTGTATTTTTCAAAACTTGAATTTGTTTGGGAAGCTTGGTAATGAGAGGGAAAACAACATATTTCTTGGAATCCTGATGAACAGACCAAGTTAGAGGTGGGAGCTGGGCTCCTGGTCCCCCACCTATCTGGGAGCCTTTCTGGTTCATGCACCCTGTCCATGGAACGTAGAATGTGGGAGAGAGGTGGAGATGCACAAGGATTACACTTCAGTATTACAGAAATCTTGAGCCCGCTCCTGCACCCCTGCTCTCTGCAGTGCCCCTGGGTTCTCTGATTTTGGTGCAGCCTCAGCAAGGGTACCAGGATAAATCCAATATTAATGCTTTAGTGGAGCAATTTCAGACATAAGCTATCACAAAACTACAACTGTAATAGTCAAACAGCTCTGGTGAAATACCTTTTGTGAAGCAGAGATGCTTCCTGGGCAAAAGCACCCCTGCACACTTAGGGCAGGATAAAAGAGGCTTGACATTGCATCGGTGTGGATTAGGAACATGTATGGTGAGAAGGAAAGGTGGAAAGGAAAGGCTGAGAGTGGGAGCATCTTCACCTGCCACAGCTACATTAGATGATCTGTTCGTGGAGCTGGAGTTTCCCTAAGATATGCGGGGCACTGGAAGCCAGCAAAGAAAAGAGGCACAGACTCTGCAAAGGCTCACAGAACAAGACCTCAGTGCTGTACCTTCTCCAAAAGATAACACTCCTAATACAGTATCAGTCCTCCCTGGGAGTTGAGATCATCGCTGCAGTTGTAACCTTATAGAAACTTCTTGATGCTCAAGCAAGCTTCAGTTCTCCCTCCTGACTTCAGAGCAGGCGACAACGGCAAAAAGCAAAGTAGCAAAAACCCCCTCGGCTACAGACAGAAAATGAGCTATCTCCTCCCCCCTGTTTGCTAGACAAAATTTACTGAAAAATTTGCTGTGCCATGTGGACTTTGCAACAGGATTGAAGATGTATGTTAAATAATAACAAATCTACAAATCATAAAGAGAAGCCAGATAATCTCTCTGTATCTCGTTAAGTAGCAGTTTTATGAATCATGCTCCTTGCCCTGATACCCAGACCCTGCTGTTACAGACAGTAGCGTTACTGAGGGCTTGGAGATCCAAAGTGTGAGCAGACTCTCAACAGGGGATGGGATATTTCAGATATTTATTGGCCAGACTTGCATGGTCAAATCCACAGAGACGTTTTTGTGTCTAACTTCTTGTTTAGGCACTTGATTTCTCACTCATTTCACTAGTAAATTAAGCGCTGAAACAGGAGCCGTGCATTGACATCTGTAAATCTGGGACCCACTGACTCCGACAGAGCAGTGAGAGATTTTACAGCAGAGCTAACGAGCTGGGCAGAGACCAGCTATCACACTGTACCTCTGGATATTTTTATAGCCATTGTCTTATTTTTTCATTTCCCTCTCTGCTCCAGCACTGAAGCTAGGGGTATTGGTGGATGAAAAATTGAATATGAGCTGGCAACCTGCGCTCGCAGCCGAGAAGCCAGCCGCACCGTGGGTGGCATCTAGAGCAACATGGGCAGCAGGTCAAGGGAGGGGATTCTGCCCCTCTGCTCTGCTCTAGTGAGACTCCCCCTGCAGTGCTGGGTCCAGCTCTGGAGTCCTCAGCACAGGAGAGACATGAACCAGATATGGAGACATTGAGCAGGTAGAGGACCACAAAAATAATCAGAGGGCTGGAGCACCTCCGCTGCGAGGACAGACTTCTCAGTTGGGATTGTTCAGTCTGGAGAAGAGAAGAGTCCAGGAAGACCTTCTTGTGGCCTTTCAGTACTTAAAGGGGGTTTGTAAGAAAGATGGAGAGGGACTCTTTATCAGAGAGCGTAGAGAAAGGACAAGGGATAACAGTTTTAAACTGAAAGAGAGTAGATTATATTAGACACAAGGAAGAATTTTTTTTCCAGTGAGAGTGGTGAGACACTTGTATGGAATTCCCAGAGAAGCTGTGCATGCTTTCCCTGGAAACATTCAAGGTCAGGTTAGATGCGGCTTTGAGCAACCTGGTCTAGTGCAATGTGTCCCTGCCCATGGAACTAGATGATCTTTAAGGTCCCATCCAACCCAAATTATTCTATGATTCTATGACTCTATGATAAACACAGGACAGATCTCCAGGCAGAAATTTGGTGCTGATGGAGGATATCACATCAGACTCTGCTCTCCTTCTACCCTTTTCTTTCTCCAGAAGGATGATGTGGTCCACATACTCTTACATCCACTTGAAAGCAGAGTTTGAGCATCGCAGGGATGAGCTTGCAATTCACAATGTGGTGCTCCTGGTATTGGTTATTCAGGTGCATCCCCATTCAGACTCAAAGTGACCATAGTCCTGTAGAAATCCAAGTGTTGCTGTCGGTCTGAGCTCACTGCCACTCTACCTGAGCTGTGCATCAGACTAACCCCCCAGAAGACAACGAGGTTTTTCCAACCTCACTCATCCCAAGGTCACACCTCTGTAATGTCCTTAGGCCAAGTTCTCAGTTGGGAGCAATTGGCACAACCTTGACCTCAAAGGGGCTCTCCAAGAGGCTGAGGATTAGTGATTGTTGCTGGCTTAAACCATAGTCATATCTGACAAAGATGCAGTGGTGCAAAACTGATGCAAAGAAAGAACTGCATAAAGCTATTTAAAACAAACAAACAAAAGTAAAGCTGCGTGAAAAATTCTGCTGTACGATGTTCTCATTTGCAATAAAATACCCCATAATACAAAACTCAGTGTGTAAAAATGACATAAAGTCACTGATACCTATAGAATTGCACCTCTTCTTAGCCACTTTTACTCAATATAGTTGCTGAACAACACGCAAGTCCTTACATGGTGCAACCAAATATCACATTTTTCACCTTTCTCTCTGTAATATGGCTCAGGATGTGTCCTCTTTTTTGTGGACAAGGATGTAAAGAGATCCCAAAGAGCACTGCTGGCTGTAGAGTGAATGTGTCTGGGAGAGCAACCTGCTCTTGGTATTATTCAAACAGCTCAGTAACACCAAAAGAAACCATGGTATAAGGCAAGGAACCTGTGATAGTTTCTATAACCAGCCAGGCCAAGTAGGGAAAGTATCTTAATCTCTCTGAAGTGTTGAAAGAGTACATGCACCAAATTTGCAGCAGTCATCCCAATCCAACTTTGGATTGATGACTGGGAAGAGACATGTGTGTGCTGCATGTTGGACCAGAGGAATTTTGCTTTGGGCAGACCTATGTGGAAAGAAGTATTGGTTTTCCAAGCTGGAAAGGACAAGTAAATCTGCAGATTTATGGCTGAGGAGATTTTATTTGGAAGAGAAACGATGGAAGGAATGTCAGAGAGATGAGCTAGACACACGGGGAAGGGACATCGAAACATCTTGTTTTGGGGTTCAGTGTGGAACACTCTTCCTATTGCTTCCGAGGACACTGGTTTAAATGGCTGGTTGTTGAGTTGTGATCTTAAGCAGAGGGCAACTCAGAGTCTTCTCCTTGTTCTGGGCTTCTGGGAGACATTGCAGGGATATGCAAAAGATGACTGTGTCCATCTCTGGAGGGAAGCTCCCAATGCTTCCTAGACACTGCAACCTTGATGTTGCATAAGATACACAAAGACATCATGAAAAACACAGAATTTTAATGGAGTCAGCTGGAGAAACCTCAGCAATGGTGTCTGGCTCTGACTTGCCATCACCACTAGCCCTTCAAGGGGTCATACATAGGACATCTCTACCTCTCTCTCAGTTCTGTTACTGGAGTGATTACTCTTTCAGGCAGAGAGATAATTCAATCCTCATGTCAGAGGAGGCCCTGTCTCAGTAAGCAGAAAGACGCACCAGTGATAATGATTTACCTTTGAATCCTAGGATATAATATTTGGATACCAAGCAGAGAGCAACTGACCTGTCATTCTGCAGCAAGACCTTGAGCCAAGGCCATGGACATCAGAGAAAATAAGCGAGCAGGAGAGCAGCAAATGATTCCTTCTTTCAGTCACTCAATCCTCAGGAGTAATAGCTATCTCAATCTTCAGCATGGAGGCTGATGATGAATAGTTTTATCACCAATGATAATTTAAAACATGTGCAATGTTTACCATATTATCTGCTTTCCTTCTTGCTCTCACCTGTGGGAGTTCAGCTTTAAGGATACTTTCACCATTCATGTGCTGTGTTGGGATGGGTGAAGCTGTACAATATGATAGAGGACTTTACTCATCCCTTTTCCAAAAAGCTCTCACTCAACTGGGATTCAGTTCTCCCCCTTAATTTTTTTTTTTTCACCTCTCTCTTTTGCTTCTTAAGAAACTGCCAGACATCTTAAACACATTTAAGAATACATGTCCTCCACTGTAATCCATTTTCTAAGGTTCCCATGTGGGTTCCATCATCAGAGACCGCCAGATTGATAGCGTGGTTTGCATGGGGCCCACAGCATGGGATGCATTGAAAACAGAATTAGTCCACAAAGCACATCCTTTGTGTTTCTACCTTTATTGGAAAGGGGGAATGGGCTGTGTCAGGTGAAGGGCATGAGCAAGATACACAGCAATGATTTAGTCACATGGGATAACAGATGGCAAGATGGAGACCAGGGAGGCAGAAAGTAAGGGGGAGCATAGAGGTTCCTCCAAAAGAACTGAAATGCCACTATCCATGCTGATGGTTTTCAGCTGTTTGGGTGCATCTGGAGATTTCTGCTTTATTAAAACAGGGTTCATGTTTGAGATAGGCGCAGGCTGAAATCTGAACTCTCACACACCTTGGAGGAGTTTGGATTTAGACCTGAATACAAACCACATCTCACATATCCAGGGGCTTGAGAACAGAGAAAGGTGTCGTGTCAAGAGGTAAATGACGAGGATTCAGAAGGGCAAGTTGTGCTGCTCTTGTTACCATCGGTCAGCTAAATCAAGGGCGGTTGTTCCCTTGCTGGACTGATCAGCAGCATGTGTTTCTTGAGGAAATACACACATCCAAGTGTAAAGTATGTGTTCTGTGAATGGTCTCACGTTAAGCTGTTCAATGCACAGTACTCTGCACCTTTAAAGCAACGCCCTGAAACAACTAAGGCCATGTTCAGCAATGACTCCCAAAGAAATTGTTGCTGCTTTTCCAGAGACATGTAATTCTGAGAGCAACAAATCATATTTTTCTGTAGCTTATTGTCCTTGTGGTTGCTAAGAAAAAAATTCAGAAGACCAATCATAATGACTTGAAAAAAAGAAGTTAGATATAAAGTTTATCAAATGTACTATATTGCAGAATCTCATGGTTTCAGTGCCAAAGTCACATTTTTAAGTGAGTAGGACAGATGGGTATTCAGGCACTTACAGAACCACAAAATCACAAAATGGTAGGGGTTGGAAGGGACCTCTGGAGATCATTTTGTCCAACACCCCTACTAAAACAGGGTCACCTAGAGCAGGTTGCCCAGGATCACAAGTTTTAAAAGTCTCCAGATAAGGAGACTCCCACTACCTCTTTGAGCAGCCTGTTCCAGGCTCTGCTACCCTCAGAGGAAAGAATTTTTTCCTCCTGTTCAGATGGAACCTCCTGGGTTCCAGCTTGTGCCTGTTGCCCCTTGCCCTATCACTAGACACCACTGAAAAGAGTCTGAGAAGATCCCTTATCCCATTAATAAGAATACAGAAATGGATAAATGTGCTTTTAAATAAAGCAAATTTTTTTAGCAATTTTAGACTATATCCAGGTAGTATGACTACCCTGACCCTAGAAAGACCTCTGGAATCTTCTTGTAGAGTTCTTTCCATTCTCCTCTAAAGAAGTCACAGAAGTATTTGACAAACATCTACCATTTATTGCTTGTTACTTCATTCCCTTCCAGATCATTTATTACTCAATACCAGCCCCAGGGAACCTCAGCAGCAAGTTGAAGATTGATCTTCCTTTCCTACTTCTAATTTTCTGTCTCTTACATGGGCCCCTACCTTAGCAGAGCTATCACTCTCCTATTGTTACTGTGTTATTTTCATAAGAGTCTCCAGTGATGAACTTCATCAACATTTAGTTAAATTCTGCTCTTTAATCATCCATCATTCCCCTCCCCTTTTTCAATAATATGCATCAAGAACTGTACTAGACATGGGATGGCTGCTGAGGGGAAGTTCTGTCAGTCTTCTCCCTTTGGTCTTCTACTATTTTAAATATGACTTCTCAAAGTTTAATTGTATATGGGAAGGCCCCAGACTTCAATTTGACAAAAATTTTAAGTAACCAGACAAAGTATTGTCAAACCATCAGATTACTTATTTGGAAGCTGGTTCTTATAGAGGGCTGCATAATTTTAGCAGACACTTCTTCAAGAGCTTGTATAAATATTGTCTGGTGCTGGTCTTAGAATCACAGAATCATAGAACAGTTTGAGTTAGAAGGGACCCTTAAAGGTCATCTAAACTACCACCCCTGTAGGGAGAAGGGACATCTGCAACTAGATCAGGCTGTTCAGAGCCCTGTCCAATCTGACCTGGAATGTTTCCAGGGATGGGGCATCTACCACCTCTCTTGGCAACCTGGTCCAGTGTTTCATCACCCTCAGGGTAAAAAAATATCTTCCTTCTATCTAGTCTGAATCAATGCTCTTTTAGTTTAAAACCATCATTCCTTGTCCTGTCTCAACAGGTCATGCTAAAAAGATTGTACCCAGCTTTCTTATAAGCTCCCTTTAAGTACTGAGAGGTGACAGGAAGGTGTCTGTGGACCTTCTCTTCACCAGGCTGTCCTCATAGCAGAGGGGTTCCAGTCCTTAGATCACGTTTGTGGCATCCTCTGGCCCTGCTCCAACAGGTCCATGTCATTCCTGTGCTGAGAACTTGTTGCTGCATAACTTTTCAGATCCCACAAAAATGAGTAGACTGATTTTTCATCCTGCCAGTTTATGGTGTGGGTTCCTGCAGGACTAATTGAAAGAGCAGGGAAGTGATAGGGCTATATCTGGGTCAGTGTTTAGTGCTCAGTTTCCAACAGGATATTGTGTTTCATCCACATCATGACAGAAAAGCTTCTGATTCCATACTGTATTTGTCAAACTCATGCTGAGGTAGCTCAGCACACCCTCTGTGCAAAACCTATAACCCCATCTGAGACGTGGTGAAGGTATCTTGCAGGTCACCTGCAGCCTAATAGTAAGCAAATGCAAGTCCACTGAGACCCAAACCATCATAGTCACTTACTTTTGGTCTGGTTATCCATCAGAACAAGGTCATGTTTGCTACATTTAACTCTCTTGGGTTTTGTCTATGGGGTGAAGCATGGGATTGAAAAGACTGACAAGGCACTGATGTAGGATGCAGGAGGACTTTGGTATATCTCTTGCTCAAAGTACAGGCTTCTTTTGTTACCTTGGAAATCTTTACGTTTATGTGGTTTCCCCATCAATGTTACAGCAGTGCTGTTTCCTTACTGCATGCTGTTGTTAGCAGCAGTTAATGACTGTACATCAATAACACAGAGATGAGATCTTGAAGCAGGGTGAAGGTGGAAGACAAAGAGTTCCACACAATTTTGTCTCTTTCTTCTAAGTTACCATCTCACAAGAGGGAAAGCAGTCAGGAGAGATGGCCACATCAGTAGTTTCTGCAGTTCATTCTCACAGTTTAAGCTGAGGAGAGAGATTTCTCATTCCCAGTATTCTCCAGTGTGTGTTTTATAGCCCCAATGGGAGACTGGTGGCTTTAGTGCTAAGATGTGTGACAGCCATGTGGCAAGCATCATTTGTTTATTTTGCTGGGCATATGCTGGGTATGGATGGGGTCAGGTCACTGCACTCAGTTCTCAGCTCTGGAGCATTTGATGTCCTTCCAGGTGTCTCCAAGGTCCTGAATTCAGGAAGATATATGTCTTGGGACAGGAAGAAGGATTAGTCAGGCTGCCTCATTTGCAAGCAGGCTGAGGCTGTTTGCAGTGAATTTGCTCCATAATCCTCTCTCAAGGTTCTCTGTACTACCACACACATTTGGCTACCCCTAGTGTTCATTACTAGAGTTTGTAATGAAACACTTGGAAAGAAAGCAATAAAGTATGATCCCATAAAGAGAAGTATTGCAAAGAAGAAGAAATGGATTTGACCCCAGTGTAAGTTGTCTATCAGACTTTTGAAGGTCATGAGGCAGCAAACACAGCCCCAGGCATTGGGTAATGGTTCCTCTTATTTCCTTTGTATTTCAGCAGTGTTCGGAACTGGAGAGCATGGGCCTCTGGTGCACTGTGCGTACACATATTGAAACACAATCTCTAAATGGAAATGACATACTATTACCAGGGTGGAGAAAAAGAAGGAGGAAGAGCTTTGCTTGCTCTCATCTTTTGTTTCTGCCTTAGATCATGCAATAAGCTGAAGTCTCTGGAGTCTAGTTCAGCAACCCACTCAGCATCATGGCCTCTTCTTTTTGGTTGAGGCCTAGACACTCCCTCATGGCCTCCAACGAGCTACAAGCCAATCTGTAGACTGGCTTTCCAACCAGAACCCAGGTCTGTTCCCTGGGAAATCTCTTGCAGGGTGTTTCCGACCTCTGCAACACACTCCTAGCCCTCAGGAGTCACTGCAATCCCTGCTGTGAGTAGAGGAGAAGTGATGTCAGGATGTAGGAAGGACAGACATAGAAAATTCACTTCTCGAGAGTTATGGCATGTAGTTTTCCCCACGGGGCTGTTGCAGCACACTGATTCTCAGAGAACATCTGGGCATACAGGCAGCTCTGCTTGAGAGAAGTGTTTCATGAGAGGGGCCTGTGTTTGAAGCACAAGGGATAAAACAGGACTGTGTTTGGGGTTGCTGTTTTTCTACTTAGGTTATGACCATGGTCCAGAGCACACCTAGGAAATCCTAAGTGGACACTACTGGAAAAAGGAACAAAAGTCAGAAAGAAATCGCACTCCCGGCACTGAATCATAGCCCTGCCCCCCGCCAAGCTTTGCTTAGCAACTTGATACTTTTTGCCCTGGCATTGAAGTGGTTAAAAAATAAGGCTAAATGCAAGCTGCTGCACTAACAACTTTAGTAGGCAATGACTGTGACATGCTCACCCCTCATCTGGATGAATCCACAATTCACCAGAGGACCCAAATAAATGCTAATTGCACTCCAAAATCACTGTCAGCCCACTGAACGTCATGTGTGAAAGATTTGTGACAGAGGTCAAAAATCTGGAGAAACAATAGATCAGACCACTGCCAAATTACACAAAACTTGTAATAGGAATGAAAAATGTGGGAGTCCAAACAAAAAGGCTCAACAGACTTACCAACTGTCAGGTTTTGCTCTGGCCTGTGCAGATTATATTATTGCTCCCCAGCATGTAATATTTATAAAGAAGCAAATTTCTGAAATACAAATAGCAGGTGAAGAAGCTGAGAACAGTGCCTCAGAGACAATGAAAGAAGTTACTCTGAGCGCCACAGCAAGAGCACTGCAATTAGTCAAGGGTGCTCTTGTCCTTAGCTGGCTATCTGATGTTGGGTTAAGTGAGGTCTAAAATCTACAGATCTAAATTTTAAGAGGCTACAGAAGGAGTGGAGGTAGGGCAGAGGAGATGAACGCTGTCCGGCTGGAGGAGATGGAAGTGCTAAGCAGAACAAAAAGGTAGAAGTCAAAGACAGGAAGATGGTGAGGCTGGGGAGTGAAGGAGACAGGAGGCAAAGCTCCGTTAGCAAATTCTTGGATAAAGAGAACAATTCCCCAGTTGTCCAAATCTCTAAATTGTCAGCCTTTGTGCTCCCACAAGAACTCTACCAAAAGCAGTGAGCATAGGAAAAGTGAACTCCCACCTATGTAAAAGTGCAGAACAGACATAAAATTCACCAGATGTCAACAGGATGCACAAAAAAAGCCATGGAAAAGAAGACAGAGAGTGGCTACTAACAGGAAATACAGAGCTAGTCACATGGGATAGACGTCTCAGACAGAAATGCAGCTGAATCACAACACCCAGATTTTTGTGAACAGATGCACTCTCAAGAACACACCAGAAAGCTAGAGGTGCCTCATACTGGCCAAATGCGATCAAGGATATCTGAGGTCTGGTAAGCAGATGTTATACAGGCAAGGAAATGCTGGCCAAGCAACAAACAGAGACAATGAAAATATACAGCATCCCCAGTAGATTTTGGAACAAACTGGGAAAGGACCTTTTCATCGCAAACCATACAAACTACCTCATCGCTGCAGACAAGTGTTCAGAAGGGAGGTAGATGAACTGTCAGAAGAAACGCAATAAAGCAAAGAAGCATTTCAGCAGGCATCTTGTTTGACTTGCAGTAACTTTGCATGATTTACCCAGGAAGAGAGAGAAATCCTGTCCCAGCATGTCGCCCTCTGACCGTGACCAAACAGCAAAGCTGAAACGGCAGTTTTATTTGCTAGGATTGTACTGAAGGAAGCAAAGACAGTGCCTGGTGAGTCATTCTCTAGGGGAGAAAAGCTCTCATTGAAGACCAGCATGATGCTTCAATTCAAGTACCGAAGTCCAAATACTTGCACAGCATGAAAGAACCAAGAGGAGTGGAAAAAAAATACAAGGTGAGAAGGAAGACAGCCAAAACCCAAAACTTACCTTTCTCACAAGCTGGAGACCTTGTAGAGCACCTTTTTTGGGCCTTTTCCAAGACCAGACTATTTTCTTGGAACAAAACACAAATGCGTAAGAGAGCTCCATGCACTGAGAAGTAAAGGGCACACAATAGAAAGCAGTTCTTTGAAGGCACAAGTGTGTCTGCCCATTGCACATATGAGCTACAGATGCAGATGTAAAAGATTACAGATCTGCTGAGATTTGACTGAAGGGACAAAGGAGGAACATGGGACATGAGCTAGCAGTAGATACAGAAATCCATGCAAAATATCACATAGCCCCAGAAGAAATACATTCTGAGAGTTTCCTGTTCTGAAATCAAAGTTCAGCCCCAGTTCACTACAAGATGTACATGAGAGTTTGAAAAAAGTCAAGATTGTTGCATCAAGGGGTGAGATCTCTTGTCCAGTTCACTGCTAGACCTTATCTCCATTTTTTCTAACTCTGTGGGCCTGCTATTGCCTTACATTACCTATGCATTCTGTAGCTAAGCTATAGACTACCATAAGAATGAGAAACATCACTGAACTCAACATTTAGTCTTGTAATTATCCCAAACCAATAAATGTTTGGTCATTCTTCCTGCAAAAGGTGTTGCTGTGAAATGGTGCTAAACAATGCATAACATAAACGGAGATATGAAAGGGAGCTTGGTGGAATGTGAGATACAGAAAGAGATTTATTACTACTATCTATTTGTATGTTTACTTTTGCTCTTTGAGGAAAGAAAAGGGAAGGAAAAAAAAACCCCACAAATCGAAAAAGGAACTTTACCAAAGGTAGCATCCGCCTGGGGGAATGTAATATGATCACATGCTTCTACTTAAAGCAGTTCTGGGAATAGAGAGACCCCTAATTGTGGGAAATGGTCAATGGAGTAGGACTGCAATGGGAAAGGAAGAGATCAGGTCTGAGTATTGAAAGTCCCTATTTATGCTTGAACTCTGGCATCTGGTGCGGCAGATTTGCTGGAGGGTACGTGAAGAGAATTGCAGCACAAAAGCAGAGGAGAAATGTATGGGCTGGGAATAATTTCTTGCTAATGTTTTAAGATTGAGGAGATTTGATAGATTCCTTCCCTGAGTTTCCTTACACCAAGCACAGGTTTTTGGAGGCTGATGCAGAAAATTACTCCAACTATCTGTCTGGCTTTTTTTACTAGAAAATGCATCTATCTGCTTGACTGTCAGTCCTGCTTTTTATATCTTAACATTATTTCGTTATTCAGTCAGAGGATGAGGTGCACCAGGAAAGTGATCCTCTGCAAGGCACTGAAATCTTGCATGCCATTGAGAAAAAAAAATAATTTAAAAAATCTCTTTCCTTTCCAGTCTGTCAGATTGATAGACCAGAAAGGGTATCAAATCCATCAGGCCTGGCTGTGTGTGTTTAGTAGTAATGGAACGTAAAATACATTTGGGGCTCACCTGTTGAGAAATTCAGATGAAAGTTTCCCTTCAGGATGCCTCATTTTCACAAACACTGAAACCCTGCATGGTGAGGAGACCTGAAGAAATTCCTGCTGTTACTCAGCATGAGGATTGCACAGCTGGGATGAGCTCCATTAATAAACATCATGTTCAGAAAGTCCTCCTCTCTACGACTGTGTACACTCTACCAGGAAAGCAAAGAGGAAAAGGGCTGCAAATCTGTGAGTTAGGATTTTGCACGTTCATTTGAGATGCTTTGATTTTGACAAGGTGCAAAGTGGAAGTTTTGAACTCTGAAACTTGAAGAACTCTAAATCAGCAGCATTTTTGTTTCTCCAGTTTGGACCTACTTGTTTCATTGAACTAAATCCACATAATTAAGCAATCCTGCTACAAAAATCAGTCTTCTCAAATTTACGTTCTTGCTTCACACAGACAAAATATGCCCGAGGGCAGCAAGCACTAATGAAGCCCTGGTCATACAGCAGAAAGCTGCAAAATTTGATTTTACTTTATTGGAACAAGCTCTGAAACTAAGTTTCCTACCTGCTGCTCGTTCACTGATTTGGGGTAAAATATGGTCCCTCAGCTGTCCTGAATCCCTTGTTGTTTTTTTTCTAGCTGGACTCCATACAACAAATTTTCTTGTGATGCTTTTGGGACGTCCTTGTGTTTGCCATGTAGAAGGGACTGTCCCTGCCAGTCCTGTGTGGCTAAGAGTCCTCAAATCATCTCAAATAACAACCATATGTAGCATTTCAACATTTACCTTGGGTGGCTTTATTGAATGCAATATTTTGAAAAATCACCTGACACAAAAGATCCCTTGACTTCTATTTTTTCTAAACCTGATGGGCTTCAGTGTATAAATGTCACGCTTTCCAAAGCTGGAGGGTCACTCTAAGAGGATGTGAGATATGCACATACATATAATGTTGACTCACATACTACCCAGACACAGGAGGAAATTAAATTACTCTTTTGTGGTCCATTTTTGTCCCTGTTGATGTTTAAGACAGTATCTCTAGGGAGCTCATAGCTGGGAGAAGTTGGCTGTGGCTACCTGCAGAGGTCTGTAGGTGGGCCATAATCCCACAAATAAGGGAAGTTGCATTGTTACCTATGGAGCTATACCCTGCAGATATGTACAATCAGGGTTGATGCTGGAGATACTCTCTGGTCTGATCCTGTTTGAATGGTTTCTCCTGTCGCTTTTGGAGGGTTTTATTTGAGTTTCAGCTATAATAAAACATACTTCATGGTAGGCATTTGCTATAAGCCTCTTTAAAACTTGTATTTTTAAAAAGCGTAGTGTGGAGTTGTTTGAAATGCAGTCAGTGGAAAGCAATCTCAGCAGACACTGTATTTCACTGTTCTTGTCCATAGTCTGGACAGAACATCACTACCAAAAAGAGGGTTGTTTCCATCTCTTTGGTTCATCCCAGCAGCCTTCATCTCCTGAATACCCTATCTCATCCTATTGGGATGGAGAGGAGGTTCCTGCCTCTCTCCTGTCTCTAGAAGCATTTGGGATCTACACAGTCAATAGACCCAGTGCACGGCCTCACCTGTGGAGGCTGGCTGAGCATTAATAAGCATATTCCTAGGGTGGTTTTGGCAACATTGCCTGAGCACTGGCCAGAGACCATTCACCATTCACAGTTTTAGGGCAGAAAATGAGGCTTTTAACTGTGTGGATGTGAGTCATGATCTAAAGTCGAGGGAAGTGATTCTCTCTGTTCTAGTGTATTCTGGTGAGACCCCCCTGCAGTACTGAGTCCAGCTGTGGAGTTCTCAGCACAGGAAAGATGAACCTGTTGGAACAGGTAGAGAAGAGGACCACAAAAATAATCAGAGGGCTGGAGCATATCCCCTATGAGGCCAGCCTGAAGGGACTGAGGTTGTTCAGCCTGGATAAGAGAAGGCTCCAGGGAGATCTTCTTGTGGCCTTCCAGTACTTAAGGGGGGGCCTATAAGAAAGATGGGGACAATCTTTTTAGCAGGGTCTCTTGCAACAGGACAAGGAGTGATGGCTTTAAACTAAAAGAGAGTGGATTCAGACTAGATATAAGGATTTTTTTCCAGTGAGGGTAGTGAGTCTCTGGCCCAGGCTACCCAGAGAGATGATTGATGACGCATCCCTGGACATATTCTAGGTCAGGTTGGACGGGGCTCTGAGCAACCTGCTCTTGTTGCAGATGTCCCTGCTTCCTGTAGGGATGTTGGACTAGGTGATCTCTAAACACTCATCCAGTCCAAAGCATTCTATAATTCTATGACTCTATGTAGCCTGGATGATCAGTGTCGTCCAGAGATTGAGTTCAGTGACAGCAAGAGTTTAGAGAGGTGTATGAGGACCCTAGTTGCGCAGGAGGGCTCAGGGGGAGCTGAAAATGCATCTTATGCACTCTCAGTCATTACCTAAAGTAAAAGCAGAGGGAGCCTAGTCCTTTTGTCAGAGAAACATGAACTTATTCTGCAGGTGTTGGTGTCTTTCTGAGAGGGGATGACCAGGCATCACCATGCTGGGGACATCTTGGCTGTTTTTGGAGCGAGGACAGGGATTAAACTAGTGTCTGCACTTTAAGGGTGAGCCTTAAATTTCACTCTGCTGGTTGCTGTCAGTTTCTTTGTTGTTCATTGTCTTCACCGGTAAGATATTCCTGCCCTTATTTGAAGAAAAAAACCAACTGTAGTATGGAAAAATGAAGGTGGGTGAGAACACCCTCCTTACAACAACCAACACAATGCCAGCATTGCTGCATTTGCCGACATGATTCTCTTCACTCGAATGTTGACATGAGGCTCTGCGGTCTCTCTTCCTTCATTTCCAAAAAAGTCCTCGCTTGTCTGCTGTGCTTGGTGTAAGCATTAACCATAACCATATTAGGACTAACAATCAGACTGAAGCTAGCAATAACACTGCTGAGTGATGACACCCTGTCTTCTGTGACAAAAGCTTCTTCCCTTGTTTCAGATAATGATGGTGCTTTTTTATTTATGAATAAGCAAATTTCCTGGAGATGAGAAGCAATGAAATCAGCCCAGGCTCATCTTTCTGGGGACACAGGAATTCACGCTAAATGGGATCCATCCCATGACTGTTAGTGTAAATTAAGCAGTTTCTGGTTTAAGTGCCTGGAGATGTACATGCTTGTCAGATACTAATAGTTTTAAGTAAGCAACAACCCTTGTGTGACTTGGGTAAGCCCTGTCCAAAACCTTATGTGTTTCAGAATCATTCGGGCCTTGATCTGACATTCACTAATTGGAATAGTCTTTCTGGCAGACTAAATATTTGCAGATTGTCTTTCCCCGGTGGTGCAGGCAATCGCTGGAATCTCAGCACTGACATTCTCCTGGCACTGCTTTCTGGGTACTGTCCCCAGGGAAGGAGATACTGGACTCAGATATTATCTGGATCTGATTAGCTTCAGATCTTCTGGCATCAGTCCCAGCCTTCCTTTCCATTTATTTTATGTTCTCTCCTTTTCTATTATCCTTAATTTCTTTCAAATAAAAGGAATATGTTTTACTAGCATCAGATTTTGAGGGAGATTGAAGCATGTCAGGAGTTGCTTAAAAGATTCAAGGCAATCCTGAGCTTGTTAATTTTTTCAGGGCTACTTCTTCTCCCAGAGGGAGGTTATTATTACTTAACTATGGTGAAGACTCCAGGGTAACATAACTGCCAGCCACAGTTATGGGTTGAGATGGTCAGCTCCAAGGGAAGGTGCTACTGGAATGACAGAGATGTTAGACTCAAAATAATTGCTTAATTCCCCATTTTGCTATAGCTGTCCCTTATAGCTTTTGCTGCCTCAGTTCCTTGGATGAAAACCAATATTAATCCATCCCTTTTTTCACCCATTCATCTATACATCTTACTGTGTGTCTGAGTTTCACCCCATATAATAAAGTAGGAAAGGCTGCACTGGGTTAGCCTCTCTGTCCTACCTCTGAGAAGATGCAGGAGCTGAGGAAAGAATGGTCGAGCCTGAATACTGCAAAACCTATTTTGGGTTTGCCTTCATTTTGTTCCAGGACCTTAAAAAATATTTATTTTTCATCTTCCTTCAGCTGCTGGCATTTTTTATTAAGTCAGTAGACTCAACATCTGAGGCAATGGCAGTGTTGGGTGCTGCTGTTAGAAATGTCACAGAGGATACCAAAGGTACCTTCAGGTCAGCAGCCAGACAGGGCAGTTTCTTTCTGCTCCTGTCAAGTCAGACACACGGTGCAGTTTGTTCCTTATCTCTTTTGCACTGCTGCAATATTTTTCAAAACTGTACCTGAACTATTTTGCAGGTTGCTGAGGATAAAATGCCAATGCAAGATATCACTGACAATCCAAGAAGCGATGTGAGATGACTTTATTTCCATTTTCTCCATCAGCTTAAGAGCGCTTACTGGAATTTCTCTATTTGGAGATGTTAAAGTTGGCAAAAACCCCCAATTTGACCTCCTGCGTAGCACAGAACAGTCTTTTTCACCTCGAAACTGGACTGAGCCCAGTGACCTGGATTTGTTTAAAGTATCTTTTCCTGAAGGCACCCTAATGACTGGCCAATACTTTAACCATTGCTTGATAGATCGCCCTAGGCTGTCAACCTCCCCCTTCAATTTACAAGGCTCACTTGCTCATAACCAACATTTTTTTGGCCTCAACTCCCAGCTGTTGGCTCTTGCTATTTTTTTGCTCTGAGTAGAAGCCTTTATTATTCCCTTGTGTTAAGCTAATATGATTGTAGCTCTTGCTGGAAACGTGGATGGTTTTCTCCTCTGAACTTAGAACAGCTCCTACCCCATATCTATGCTCAATTAAGAGAGCTCTCTGTAACTAGCAAAAAGGGTAGTCTTGAACCAACAAAACCCAGGATCTGGCATAAGAGATCTCCTCTTTTTTTTCCAAAGCTATTACCCAGCAATGAAACTGCAGTCAGGTTTCTTTCTCAAGTGGCAATAACAAAAATTCAGTATCCTCACACTGGAACATATTTCAATGTGTACCTAAGAATGACCCCAAAGGTTTTACCAAAACAATGGGTACTTCTCTTCCGAAGGCAGTAACACTAGGGTAAAGCTAAATCCCTGTTGTATCATCGCAATGCTACCCAGAAAGCATGGCAGTGGGAGGAAAAGACAACCCTAGTGTCTCTCTGCAGTGAGGTCCCAGCTCACTCTGTGCTTTGATGATGTCTCTGACAACTTGACAATTTTGTAGATGGTCAGACAGGGATGGGAGATATTTACAGTGGGGTTTCAGAGCATCAGGAGCCTCATGGTTACACCTTATAGACTGCCTGGCATCCCTGTACTAGGGAGATATTGTGCTGCCCTTTTCCTCATCTTGCCTCTCAGCTGCACCTTCAGTGTTGTCCAAAGCCTACTGAAGTGAAAAATGGTTTTCTGTCATATTCAATGTTCTTCAGCTCAGACTTCCAGCAAGCGCACGTGTCTCTCACTTCCAAACACAGCTACTCCAGTTTAGATACAACGTGTCTGAAGGCTCCTGGCATCTATGTCCTGCAGCTTCCCTGCTCAGCTCTGAGCCACATGGCCAAGGACTTCACACCTTGAGTATGGGCCATTGACTGGCTGGATGTGCGGCTTCTTTCAAATAGCCAGCATTAACACCTTGTCCACGTGCAGCTTCAGCCCTGACCAGTGCGGCTGTATGGATGCATCAGTTGGAACTGAAGCTGCACATGGACAAGGTTTCTGGGGGCCCACCTACAGCTCTGCATGGCCTTCCCACCTATCATGCACACACAGACACCCATATGTGTACACAGAATCGTGTGCACTTTCTGGCTTTGTTTCAATGAGCAGAAAAAAAAAAAAAAAAAGGGGGGAACCTCTGGTCTAATACGCAGGGACAGGATTCCTGAATTAGTAAGTCACCAACATCTAATTCACCTTCCTGTCCTCAGCAGGTGTCATGATTCCCCCCTCTTTGACTCTACAGCAATTAAAAAAAAAAAAAGAAAAAAGACAAAAAAACCCCAAAACTAAAATAGAAAATTCGTAAACAACATTTTTTTTCTTTTCCTTTCTTTCCTTTTTTTTTTTTTTCCTTTTGCTTCTAATATCAGAAAATGGAGGTACTTCCATGATCTTGAAATTAAAACAACCCAGATAAACAATATGTTGAGCTCTGCTCTGCTTCCTGCTGCAATTATTCCTAATGTTTGGCCTCAGATCAGAGGCAGCAGCAATCTCTATAAATACGACAGCGGAGCAGAGAGCTATTTCCAACAGAAACGCCTCCCGAATCATGTCAGGAATTTATGAGGCTGAGAACAGGCCAAGATTGAAATATGTTCTGGATCAAATGGTGTTGCATAGGTGGCTCTGATCAGCTTGGCAGTGGTGGGATGAAGGAAGAATCCTCCAGATGGAGGAGTGGAGGGATATTTATTGATTTAAAAAAAAATGAATTAAAGCTGAGAGTGACAAGAAAAGGAATTGGTATTTTAAAACTCAGGCTCTGCCAGACAGAGCCAACAAGGAAAAGGCTTTAACAAGTCTAGACTCCTCTGCATCTTTTTGTGCATGTGTATTTCCTACTGTTAAAGCTTCCCGAAACACTTTGTGCCTGGTACATAGGAAGGAGCAATCCCTATACCTCTACCTTCCTCCCTCTAAATCACATCTTCCCGGGGGTATGCTGGAGATATGGGCCCCTCCTTTGTTGTAGACCTTTTTGAGAAGGTGTCACATGGTGGATTTTGTTCAATGCCTTCCTCCCATCACATGTAAAGTAAAATATGTTGCCCATCTTTGTTTCTGCTGAGACCACTTTGGATTAGACAGAGTTCTCCTCAGAGTCAGATTAGCCTCCTGTACCTAAATAAACAGGATGGGGAAGAACACTCATGGGGAGCTGGGCTGACACACTACCTCCCCTCACCACCTCTGAAGGTGCCGCACTCCGAAACACTGAATATTGCAAAAGAAGCACCAGCATCTATTTTCTTTCACTGCCCTTGTAGAGACTCAATGTATAGACCCTTTCACCCCATTTTCCTGAACTATGAGGTAACCAGTGCTGCAAATAACAGATCTCACTTGTGCAGAGAGACAGGGCCCAGCACCAGGTCAGGCAAAGCAAATTAGATTGAACGCTGAGAAGCAGCACAGCCCTAGATCGGGATTTTCCAGGGGTAAACTCCTGGTTTGCATGTTAATAGGGCCTTTGGGCAGGGATGACATGTTCTTGTGCCACATTGTGCTGGTTTTGGCTGGGGTAGAGTTAATTTTATTCACAGTAGATGGTACGAGGCAGTGTTTTGGATTTGTGCTGAAAACTGTTGATAATGTTTTTACAAAGAGTCAAGGACTTTTCTGCTTCTCACACCACTCCATTAGTGAGTAGGCTGGAGGTGCATAAGAAGTTTGGAAGGGGCACAGCTGGGATATTGCAGACCATGTGACATCATGCTCAGCATATAAAGCTAGGGGAAGAACAAGGAAGAGAGGGGACACGTAGGAGGGTTGCCAAAATAATCTGGGAGCTGGAACCCCGTTGTCATGAGGACAAGCTGAGAGTTGGGGTTGTTCAGCCTGGAGAAGAGAAGGCTCAGGGAGACCTTATTGTGGCCTTTCAGTACTTACAGAGGCCCAGGGTGTCCAGAGAGGTGGCTGATGCCCCTTCGCTAGAAACATTCCAGGTCAGGTTGGATGTGTCTCTGAGCAACCTGCTCTAGTTGAAGATGTTGCTGCTCACTGCAGAGATTCTCTGACTAGGTGACCTTGAAAGGTCCCTTCCAGCACAAACCATTCTATGATTCTATGATTCTATGACATTCAAAGTAATGGCCTTTGTTTTCCCAAGCTAACATCATGTGTGATGGAGCCCAACTTTTCTGGAGATAGATGAACACCTTCCTGTCAATGGGAAGTGATGAATGAATTCCTCATTTCACTTTGCACAGCTTTTGCTTTACTTATTAAACTGTCTTTATCTCAACCTTTGAGTTTTCTTGCTTTTACTCTTCTGATTCTCTCCCCATCCCCCTGCCCCATGGGATTAGAGTGAGTGAGCAACTGTATGAGTCTTAGTTGCTGGCTGGGGTTAAACTACAACACACGTTTTGTAAGTCTTAGGTAGACTCCATGACACCAGGCTGTTTCTGAAGGACCTATGACATTCCCAAAGGTCCCAATTAATATTTTGCAATGAAAACACTCCCAGATGTCAAAATCAAAGAGCAACATCATATGCAGATGAAGGTGGCATCACGTGATTGAACAAGAACTTGATCCCATGTACAAACAGTGAGTAGAGGGGTCATGGGAAGCTCATGCACTCTGTGAACTTCTGGACTAATTTGCTAATTGTCACGACAAATTAGCATTTGGTGCAGCACCAACTATATTGTCTCTATAGTCAATGGAAGGTGATGACCAATGCAAGAGGACTGTTTATTCACCATGGTCAGATATTGAAAGTGAGGTATTGAAGGAACGTGGGCAACCATTTGTTGTCTAGATGCCAGCATTTAGAAGCAATGCTCATTCTTAGCTTCTGATTTACATGCTAGCTCGTGTATGGGGTATAAACTCTATTTTTCACACTGTCCATGCTGATGATAATATGTGTGAGGAGGGTAGCTTGAAGGGAGAAGGAAGAGGTCTGTTTTGAAAAAATGAGGATATCCTATAGAGTCACTGGGAAGTGCCTATATGCTGCTGAGGTGAGCACGGCTTAGAGCTGCCATGTCTAACAGAGGGAGGTAAGTAGCAGAAAAGAGAATATCAGTTAATGCAGTACTTATCTCAGGGCCAAATTCTCTCTCAACTTCAATGAGAGTTCATGAGGATGAAATGTGAGTCTGTCATATTTTCATTTGAATACAATAAAATTGTCAGAAATTAGGAGGATATTACCTAGGAAAGGGTCATCATTGCTTGTTTTTTTAAATATGTTTTCTAATGTTTGTTTCTGACTACATCTGGATAGGGCACTGTCTGTGTATATGTGGTATAATGTGATCACTCTTTTATCATTACTTTTGTAAGGACAAGGTTCTGCATTAGAGATGACTTTTTAGGGTGGCTCTCCCCAGCTTGTGAAGTTTTAATTTAGTTCTGCTGTGGAGGCAGATGAAGACATTTTAAGGGCAAGATATTGCCCTGACTCACACCTATACAGTCTGCAGGGTTGTGCTGTATTCTCATGTCTTCTCCAGCCCCTCTGCACATAAGCTGCAAATATTTAGATTTTTTTTTTGGCTCTCCCTTGCCAATGTGTAACTTAAACCCTCATCTGTGTGACCCCTGACTTTTGCCTCAAACCTTATAACTTGTATATCATTACTGAGTTCCTGTGCCATTATTCCTGGGCCTCCTTTGGACTTTTCCAACAGCTTCCCTGCAGTTGGAGTTCCCATCTTTTTCCAATATTCTTTCACCCAGCACTCACATTCCTGAGGTCGGTCCATAACGCATAATGTTCCTCTTCATGTTTCTGCCAGGTAGGTCTTTATTAGTTTTGGTCTATGTGTTGGATCATTGTTTGGATCATTGTGCAACTAAGTCCTGGACAACAAGAGGATTCTGTGCATTCACTAGTGTTTCCGTCATTGATTCCAGTACTAAAATTCCCCCAATTAAAACAAATAAGAAGAAAAGATAAAAAAAGAAGAAATACAGATCATCCATTGCTACCCTCTACTTGCAAAAGTCATCTCATCAACGAAACCAATGATCCCAAAATTTGGCTTCAGATGTTACAGCCCAAGCACAATAGCTTTTGTCACCTTTGACAGTTTTTTATTGCTGTTTCCTTCAACATTGGTCAATATTTGCATAATAAAATTTCTCTGATGCTGGAATGCAGCCATGCCTTTGGAAACAAGCCCTGGCTCTGTCGGGAATGCCTCTTAGAATGAAAGAAATATCTGAGTTTCCTTAATTTGTGCAGGGATTTCCCTTTCAGTAGCTTGGCTGGCCCTGAAGGAATAATAGATAAAGGAGATGTTGTACCCTGTTATTTTCTTCTTTCTCTTTGTGCTTCAGAGGTCAAGATTGTATAAGCTGCAGCTCTGCTAAACTGGAGGAAAGTCTTCTAATAATCACTGTAAAAGCACAATAGAAGATGCAGCTGGATTTTTGCAGAGGAAGCAGCTGTGAGGTCTGTTTTGAATGGGTAGGATTTGGGGAAATTCCTAAAGGCTGGGAATATGTGTGGCATTTCTCAAGTGCAACATACCTGGCAGCAGAGAGCTTACATCAATGTTTATTGTAGTAATAGCACCCATGGCCTCTGAGAGCTGAGTACTGTACAGAAGAGAGACATTCAGGGGCTTGTAAGCCTGCTGGGATATGTTTTGGATGCTAGTTCAAACCCAGCCTGGTTTGATAGCGGTGAAAACCTGCTATCTTCTCAGACTGGAGTCAGTAAGCAGACATATGCAGTAGAATAACAGGATGAATAGTAGAATGATTTGAGTTGGAAGGGACCTTAAAGATCATCTATTTCCAACCCCCTGGCATGGGCAGGCACACCTTCCATTAGACCAGATTTTCAAAGTCCCATCCAATCTAGCACATTCCCATTTTATAAAAGCCACAGTTGCTCACTATGATCTCCTGATCAGCAGTGAGTTGGATGCTAAAGAAGCTGTTTTTTCCTCTAGGTTCACTGCAAGAGAGACTTTATCTTCCACATTATCTCTGAAGATGTACAAAGCCTTTTGTACCATTTGACTGAAGCGCGCCACTTCTACCCTTGCAGATGAACTGGTATCTCAGCTAGGAAGCCTATCCTGTTTGCCCTACCTGACCCAGCATATCCAGAGTGACTTCACGCAATGATGCCTGAAGATAAAATATATGGACAACTATATCCTTTGAGGCGAGTCAGGTGCAAGGTTTGAGGAATATTCTCCTAATACCTACAGAAAGGGGACAGCCGTGTCCTTGTACTCTCAGGGATGAAGGAAAAGACTTGTGAAGACAACTGGCTGGGAGATGAGTTGTTTGCCTTCACACCTCTGCAGGCTTGCTTTTCCAGGCCATCAGCAAGGCCTTTGTGTCAAGAGATGAAAATTCCTCAAGTCAAAGCCAGGATGGCTTTTTCAGTAGTGACTTTTCAGTGATTTGCTCATTGAGCAAACTGAGCTCAAGGTGTGTCCGTGATTTTATACTAAGTTGTTGTTTGAGGCACCTACCTACCTACTTACCTCTCGTTTCCTCCACAGTCAAGTCACTCATATTCCTGTAGACCACATCCAGACTATTGAAGAGATTTAGACTATAAAGCATTTTGGCACAAGGTGCTTTTGCATAAAAAACAATATATCCATGCTCATGCTGGGTGAGGACCTGGAGGTTTGCTTTAATATCTGCATCAATGTCAAGATATGATTGGAATGCCAAACACGTGCATTCTGGATTCAAGACAAGATGGATTTTCTTTCTCAAAGAGCAGTTCATTTCTGCTGCCATTTTATGGAGATGCAACCCATCATCTATGAAGGGTCAGATGTTGGGACTCAAACAGAACCCAGTTATGGCAGCCCATATGGTAATGCCATGTGTTGATTGAGACGTAGTAACTATCCCAGTGAATATTCTCCATGCATGGCAAGCAGAAGTTGGGCATTTATGCGTAGTTAGAGGAATTGATGTGAATGACCTCACATTTGGCTACCATGGCTTACCTTGGTTTTGATAACCCTATTAAAGAACTCTCTTGTGCTGGGAGCTTAACCAGGGGTATTTATGGAGACTTGTTGGGTTTTGAGTGTTGTCACATGTCTTACCAAAGGAAGATTTCTCCAAGCCACAATTTCCATAACATGAAATTGAGCTGGGAAGTCAGTCAGGTGAACAGACATCTCACAAACTATTTCTAATATCTGCACTTGCAGAAGTCTTTCTTGCCTTCTAAGGGCATGGTTCCTCCAAACCCACAATGATTTCCTCTGTAGTGCTAAAGCAAAGAGGGTTGCACTCCCATCTAGCCTTGAAGTCCAGTCATGCAGCCTGGTTTGTATCACCACATACAGCTTGGGGTTGCCAGCAGACTGCCTGGTCCATAGCACACGGCATTTGTCCTTCAGCCTCCTCTGGGTCCTGTGTGATGCCCCATGGCCCTAGTTTATAGTAATTATTGGAGGAGGGATGGGGGAGTTTCAGCTTGAAGTGTCTGAAATATTAAGTGGGTCATGCTGCCGCCTGCCAGAGTAATGTTTTTACAGTGAGAAACTGAGGGTAGGTGTTATGAGCTCTGAGATGTGACATGGAGACTTATGGGAGTGTTTGAAGGTGCAAAGCTTGCTGGGACAGTATTGAAGGACTGAGCAAGGCAGAGAGAGCCAAAAGCAGTACAATTTCATCAACAGCACCTACTCTACTAAATAAAGCCGTCCGGGGCCAATTTTCTGGCCCTGAGGCCAAGTGTCACAGCATGGCTTGTGTCCAAACACAGCTCTCCTCTGCCTGAGATCAGGGTTTGGGAGTGAGCTAATGCCAAAGCAACATGGACAACTGGTGCTCCCAGACCTGAGCTTGCACCATGGACCTTTCTAACCTAGCAGTGAAGATATTTTTTGAGATCTCAGGAATTATTTCAGTGGTCTTTAAATCAGCTTCTCTTAGAAGCAGCAAGTACCTTCTTATGGGACTGTGGACAAGTTCACCATGAGCCATCAATGTGCCCTTGTGGTCAAGAAGGCCAATGATGTCCCGAGGTGCATTAAGACAAGTGTGACCAGCAGGTAGAGGGAGGTTCTCTTCCTCCTCTACTCTGCCCTAGTGAGGTCACATCTGGTGTATTAGGTCCAGTTCTGGGCTTCCCAGTTCAGGAGAGACAAGGAACTACTGGAGAGAGTCCAGCGAAGACTGTAGAGATGCTGAGGGGACTGGAGCATCTCTGTTCCAAGGAAAGGCTGAGAGATTTGGGGCTGTTTACCCTGGACAAGAGAAGACTGAGGGGATCTTCTCAATGCTTCTCAATAGCTAAAAGGCATGTGTCAATAGGATGGGACCAGACTCTCTTCAGTGTTCCCCAGCAACAGGACAAGGGGCAATGGGCACAAACTGGAACTTGCAAGATTCCATCTAAACACGAGTTAAAACTTCTTTCCTATGAGGGTGCCAGATCCTGAAAGAGGCTGCCCAGAGTTGTTGTGGAGTCTCCTCCGAAGATGTTTCAAACCCACCTGGACATGATCCTGAGCAACCTGTTTTAGGTGACCCTGCTTTAGCAGGAGGGGTTGGATGAGATGCTCTCCAGATGCTCTTTCCAACCCTTACAATTCTGTGACTGCTAAGAACTTCAGATTGTACTTTATAATTTAACTTGAAATTAGATGGTTGCCCAGCTTGAACACAACAGCAGCAGCGCTGTCCACCTTCAAGTACAACGATACTCCAGAAGAGAAGCCTGCCACATTTTCTAGTTGCCCTTTCCATAGGCCATTCACAGAGGCAACACCTTTACTAAACAAGGCGATTATTAAGAAGTGTAATTTCACATGGGAATGGCAGAGTCAGCACTTCTCAGACAATGAAAAAACAGTGACTAGTCTTCTGTCATTAAAATGAAGTGGGCCTACTTTCTTGGAGGTAAGTATCGGTCTCTCATTACTATCATATCTGAATGATCATCAAGTTGATAAGAAAGCAAAAAACTTATCTTGAAGAAAGGGAAATATAGATGGAATATCATAAAAAAATGTCACACCAAAAATCTATGCCTTTCATGTGAACCATGTCCACATCAGTGGCAAGGGTCACCTTGTTACCTCAAATTCTGTGCCATGTAACTCAATCATTTTGTACAACAACATAACATACCAGTTATATCTTCTCAGCATCTTCCTGTATAGGTTATGCAAAAGTTGGCTAATACGTTCCAAATGTCTCAGCTGGTTTATGAGCAAATCCACATTAGCCTGGCTAGCAAACACTCAGAAAAAGGCTTGTAAGGCAGCTCTTTGCCATTGTTTTTTTTTTTTGCTCAGACATTAAGCAGCCTCGTCCACCTAGATCTTAAAATGTCTTCCTAACCCTGCAGACTGTTAAGAAGTGTGCCTGCAGACATTACTGTCACATCTGGAAAAGCCTGTGCTATCATAATGACTTCAATAGAGATTTCATCAGAAGACACATGGAAATGAAGCTGGGTTCACCAAATTCCTTGCAAGCTGCTCCACACTGAGCATATAAGAGCTGACTCCCTCTGTTTTGGGGTCTGCATAAGTTGGTGGTGCTCAGCTTGGTTTGCAAGTGAGTCTTCAGGACTAATGCTGAATCAAACTTCCAGGCTAGTGTTATACAATTTTCCCTCTTCCAGTGATCCTGTCCTTGATTGTCCTCTGCATGTTTCGGGTTACTGAATGCTTCTGAGACCCTGGTGCATGATTCCTTCTCTGACACTTGCTGACATGATGGAATTGTATTACCTTCTCTTGAAAAGAAATGTTTGTAGAAACCCCAGGCTTGACTATGACATAGTTAACAAACAGTTGAGATCAAGACACAGTCTCAGTGTTGCAGTGGTAGTTAAGGACTGGGTGCTCCCTACTTAGAATTATAGAATCATTTGGGTTGAAAGACACCTTTAAGATAGAACCATAGAACATTGTGGGTTGGAAGGGACCTTTAAAGGCCATCTAGTCCAACTCCCCTGCAGGGAGCAGGGACATCTGCAACCAGAGGAGGTTGCTCAGAGCCCCGGCCAACCTCACCTGGAATGTGTCCAGGGATAGGACATCAACCACCTCTCTGGGCAACCTGGGCCAGGGTTTCACCACCTTCAGTATAAAAAAATTATTCTTTTTATCTAGTTTAAATCTCCCCTCTTTTAAAGCCATCACCCCTTGTCCTATCACTAAAAGATTGTCTCCGTCTTTCTTATAGGCCAGTGCTTATTGGCCTCCTTAATTACTGAAAGGCAGCAGGAAGATGTCCGTGGAGCTTTATCTTCTCCAGACTGAAGAATCTTAACTCTCTCAGCCTGTTCTCATAGCAGAGGAGTTCCAGTCCTCAGATCACTTTTATGGCTTCCTCTGGAACTGCTCCAAGTCCATGTCTCTCCTGTGCTGAGGCCTTCAGAGCTGGACCCAGCACTGCAGGGGTGTCCCCACCAGAGCGGAGCAGATGGACTGAATCTCCTCCCTGCCTACACTGTTTTTGACGCAGTCCAGGATGCAATTGGCTTCTGGGTTGCGAGCGCACTTTGTCAGCTCATGTGCAGCTTTTCAGCCACCAGTACCCCCAAGTCCTTCTCTGCAGGGCTACCCTCAGTCATCAAGTCCAAGATGGTCAAGTCAAGATCGTCAAGTCCAACTATTAACCTAGTATTGCCCATTCTACCACTAAACCATGTTCCTAAGTGCCACATCTACTCTATGAGCTGAGATGCATACTAACTAATCCTCTTGTTTTCTAGTTGTCTTCAATTTGTGGCATGATGTAAAGGCTGCAGTGAATTGCCTATAGTCTGACATAATGATATGGTTTAACAGGGGTCCAGAAAGTCACTACTACACATCTTGTGGGTTGATCTGGCACTAACTGTGGCTGGAGAAGAGTCTTTGGCCTGTGATTGCGCTGCTCTTGCTGATGAAGCACGGATCAGTTGGAAGATGGTCATGCACCTTGCAACGTAATCTTCAAATGATCAAAGTGGCAGCATTGTATTTTCTTTGTAAATGTCTCAATCTCTTCTTGGGGCTGGAAACCTGTGGCTCTGGGGTCTTTGCCTAAAACAAGGCTGTTTCAACAGAGATAAGTGAGAGTAACACGAAATTTTGCAAAACGGACACAGAGAAGTGTTTCTTCCTTAAAAAAAAAAACAAAACCCGCCAATGTCACAAATCCAAGTATGGGAAATCTTGCTGAGAAGTCTTTTCTCTTGGTGAACATAGACAGTTTTTTACTCCCAAGTTTGATTTCAAGCCAGGAAGGACAAAAGTCCTTTTTATAAAACTTTAAAAAACTGGGAAAGAAATACAGTTTACAAATTCCTTTCAATGCTCCTCCTTATTTTACCATCATTACTGGAATCCACTGGACCTGAAACCTTTTTGGCTTGAAAAACAATCAGGCAACATTTTAAAATACAGCCTTGAGAAGTAATCAGTGACTTCATTCCCTCTATTTCTTTGATTGTTGCACTTTCTTTTCTCCGTGATTCCCCACCCTTTTGCCTTCCAGCCCATCCTTAAACCTATTACCTGCCTTTTTGTGAGCACAAAGGACCCAGACTTCCCAGTCATTTCCACAAGCAGTTCACAATTGACTACCTAAAAAACCCCCACAGGCTGTGCAAGGAACACTCTTTGCCTTGAGCCAACCAACACTCCTGATTCTCTTTGCAGATCCTTTCCCAAGGATACAAAGTGATGATGAAGTGGATGTTATTGCCCCCGTATACACTCTTTTGCACCCTCTTTGCTGGTCAGTCAGGCTGCAGGTTGTGAGCTGGGCCAACAAGAGGTCTGTATGTCTTAATCTTCCTTCTTCTGGTGGGGAAGTTGGTCAGCTCTTGGAAAAGAGGACATGTTTCTCCAGCCTGCTCTAGAAAAGGTTGCAACATCTGCTTGCCGAGGACAAAGAAAGCCACAGTACAAGGATCCCATCTGTATTCCATCTTGATGTGAAGTTAGAAAAGTTGGTTGCCTTTTATTTTCCCCAGGTGCTTGTGGAGCTCAGGCTCTCACCCTTGTTTCTGTGCACCAGGAATGGAGTATGTTGGACACTGGAAAGGTTTGGTGGTGTCTTGAAGATCTTATAGACAGATTCATCAGCCCCCTGCCTAGATTCTTGAGACAGGGAGGCCTCTGCTTCCCCTGCAGACCTCACCTTGTGATACCTGAACACATCTCCAGGATCTCAGGGATGGTACTAAGGTCTCCAGCTGAGACACTGTGGCCCAGATGACCCCCATGCAATGAACCTCTCAGGATCTTGTACTTGAAGTGCCCAAAGTTAGCTGAGCTGAAGAGACAGGGAAGCTACCTGCTTCTGAAACATTTTGGGATCAGTCTCTGGTCCTCATTGCGTGCTCCTTTCTCTGAACATCATATTAAGGGATCTCATAAAGGGGAAACAGGTATAATGAGGAACAGAGGTTTCCTGTCAGCTCTGAGAGATGGGGTAAAGAGCAGCTTGCTGCAAGTCCTTTCAGGTTCACTGTCTTAATCTCCCATTCCATTGGGAGATATGGAGGAAATAGGGTTTTGTGACCTCTATTAGTACCCTCCAAGATGTTACATGTTTGTTTTACTCCAGAAGAACATTTGGACGGACAGTCTTTCCAACTACATCTCACTTATATATGAAGAGCTGAACATTGCTCTGACATGGAGGAGGTCAGGACTTCCTAGCACTCTTATCTTCTCTTCCTATCTTCAAAGGGCTATGAAGAAAAAGTAAGGGACTTATGACCTTTTTCTTGGTGTCCTCTCTCAGCCTTCTCTCTCAGCCTCCAATTTAACAAGCAAGAAGGTAAATAACTAAATCAAAATCTGGCATGGTTTTACCACTGAGGATGATATGGTCCATGTTTTGTGGTTATGAGATTGGTGGTTTTTACCTGAAAAATGTAGTTTCTCTTTCTTCCGGCCCTTCATAGTGTTGTGGCCCAGGAGCACTATCCAAGCTCTCTCCTTTGGGTATGAAATCTCCTGGGAGGCACTGGGACAAGAGAAAGAATCAAATGTGACCCAGCCCTACCTTTCCTTTCCCCAGTGAGGGAAGTCAGGATGAATATTAGAATGACTCCTGCTCTTTGCAGTCAAAAACCTGCAAGGGCTTATGTTTCGGGAAGGATAAGAAATCTACAATCTGTGTGTTACTTGACTACCAACTATAGCTATAGCAGGATATCCCTCTTATTCCTCTGTTGTGCATCATTGAGGATTACAAGAGTGATAGCTATGTGAAAATGAGAGGAAGTTCTAGACGGACATCCAGAAGGGATGAGGAGAGATCTCCTTCTGTACAAGAACCTTGTCTTGTAGAAGGAGGACTAGGGGATGCCAAAAGAAGCTGGGTTCGCAGAAAACAAGAGAGCTAGTTCTTCAGCCAAAAGAGAAGTGAACTGCAGGACTCTTTTCGGGAGTATGAAAAGGTAACAGGAGCTCAAGGGAAGGATGTACGACTTCAGGAAAAGGAAACCAAAGGATTGCAAAACATTTCAGGCCTCAAATACTATGTGTGTAATAAAGAGCCAACTAGAGCCAGAGCAATGGCTCCAGCTATGTCCCATGACTATCCAGGCTGCTTAAATCTTAGCTTACTCGCCATCGTGCCCAAAGGCCCACACTAGCTAGTGAGTCCAGACAGCATCCAGGCATGGTCATCCTAGCAAAGGGAAGGAGCCTTGACAAAACTCAGTAGGGGTGAAGTTACCTTGTTGCGAGTTCTGCTGTGCTACTTGCCCATGGGCAGCCAGTGAACAGGCTCCAGCCTGGTTTATTTACTAGTCAAATGCAGCCAAAGATGCAGATATCTCAGGGCTGTACCCAGGCGCTTGAGTCCAAGAAAGAAGTATGATTTCCAACACATCTCTCTCTTTGGCAGTGACTGCTGCCTGGACTGAGACATTCCCCCCTGAAGCACTTCAGGCTGTTGAAATGTCAGCGGTCCTCATTTAGGCATGTCCATCTGTCCATTGTCCCATCTGCTAACAGAGCTATGTGTCCGCTAGACCTTACCCCATGCCTCTGATCCAGTGAATTTTGAAAAAACAAATACCAGAAACAATATGGAACCTATGTCAGAAACACAATATCCCATTAGCACCTCGCACCTTCCATGAGTAGCAGATCTGTTCTGGTTGAAACACTTTGTCTGATGGGATTTCTGCAAGTGAGAATAAAGTGGTCCATCTGGAAGCTCCAGAGCTGGGATTTAAGCCCAGCAGCTTGGTCAAAGTCCAAACAGAAAGTTCAGCTGTAGCTGGGACACCATATTTAAAGGATAATGTGGTTTTCCTCTCTCAAGAACACTCATATGAAATCCCAGCTATAACCAAGCACGAAAGAGAGCAGGAAGAAGAATCGGTGTTTCATAAAGAAATGTTTTTCTTTGACTTATTATGCCCATAGATTTAAAATGTTTCAAAGGCAATTTAGCCAGAATAGAGACAGGAACTCAACTTCCAGATTTTGGGATTATTATCACTAAATTAATTTACCTAGCTCTACAAGGAGTACAGTTACTTGTTTTTCCTTCCAAGCATCCCAGTGATTGATTATTTAGTCAACTAATTCTGAAGTACTCTGGCAGTTTTGCTGCCTTAATCAGAGAAGTTCTGGGCTGTTTTACACAAGGATGAAACATGTCCCTGATGCCAATTTCTAATTGCTGCTTAGAGAGGGAGTCCAGGATGAACTAGCTCAGCAACAGAGCTACTATATCTAGGCAGATATCATCCAACTTTGATGCTCTTGAAATCTCAACACCCCAACAAAATTTGCTGGAGTTGGCCACTGAGAGCAGAAGGTGTGTGAAAGGATGGAGGAAGGACATACAGACATTCATGAAGGCAGAAGAAGAATGCAGCAGAAGGCTTAAATCCTTAGCAAATCAGAGTCCAAACTGCAGTCACTCCAGCTTACCAGAACTTGCCACTTCTCCTACAGCCCTCAGCTCTGATAGAAAATCTCTGGCTGAGTTTGCAAGGAGATTTAGGATATCGCTACTCCCAAGCATTTGTTCCTTTCCTAACCCTCTGCCAGGCTTAGCTAATCCTGTGAGTGGGGTAGGAAATGTTCACTAGTTTCTCAGATGCCCCTAATCAGAGGGCCACATAGTGAGTGTCACTCCTTGTATTCATTTGCCCCAGGAACAGATCTGTCAGTCTTTCTGAGAAAATGAGATACATTAAAAAAAACACCCCTAAATACGACTTCCTATTTGCCCTCATACTGCACTGTCCTTTCCATCCATCACTGTGCTGCATGGACACCTATTCCCATCTCTTTCCCTCCTGAGTATCCAACCTGTGGGCTGCAACCATCACAGCTCTAGATGCCTCTTGAGGCTTCTTAGATCCCTCTAAAACACTGTGAGCTCCAGTGGGGCTTGCAAGCTGTCAATACCTCGTATGGGATATTCACCACTTCAGCTTCAAGTGACTTGCCCATGATGTAGGAGGGAGCTTAGACCATTATCACCCAGCTTTTGGTTCATTCTGCAACGACAGGTCCATCTTTCCTTTTGTTTAATGACGCAACCAACATGGGAATACAAAGGATATGAAAAAAAGATGGCATAAAATAGAACTGTATTTTTACAAAATGTTCTTGTAGCTAATATAATACACAGTTCAATGCACTTTACAAGGCAGACCCTTTAAAACTTGCTAGCAAACACTAGGATTCATATGTTCAGCTGTTATAAATCATTGCTGCTGATTCATACCAGCTGAGAACCAGGTCACAATCGTCTAATTAAATAGCTTCTCTTTGAGCAAAAGCTATACTTTTAAAAAAGTGTAAGTACTTTATATAGTCCATCGATGGAAAGAGAGAGAGAAAGTGGGAAATAAAGTGGGAAAGAAAGCAAGAAAAAGATGAAAAGAGCAAGAGAGAGCAGAAGAAGGACAAAAGAAAGCAAAGAAAGATGGAAAGGAAGAGGAAAAGAAAAAGAAATAAATTTTTTTTTTTTCACTTTCCTTTGGAAGTTCAATTATTTTCATTGGGAAAGAATGGGGAAGTTTGGGAAGCCCAGACTAAATCATTCACAATGATAACAGGGTGATACCAAGAGCAGTAAAACTAATTTACTGAGCTGAGTTTATCTGATTCCAGGGAAAGTAAGTACAGCTGAGTGCAGCTCTGACTGTGCTTGCGTCTGACAAGACACACAGTTCAGATGCAAAATTACATTAAGCAGATGTAGCCCATTAAGAAGCTGAGTCTGAAAATGTACTTTATCCTGTCAAGGCAAATCCTAGTTGAAAACTTTGGGCCTTTTAAAAAAAAAAAAAAAGGTCGGCAAGAAGATGTTCTATTTTGGGTTTTATTGCTTTAATCTTTTTTGTGTCAGTCCTAGTTACAGGGTGATGATAAATACAAACCCACCTTTACTGCATTTCAGACATAACATAACTCCATTATCTAGCCTCAGCTAGAGCGGTGAAAAGTCCCTTAGCATGAAATCCAACAGAATCAGTCCTGGATTCAATTATAATCCAAAACTAGATGAGGTTGGCATGTTTTCAGAGGCAAACCAGGTAAAACACAAATCATATGTTTCTACCCCTAGACCAGGCTAAAAGGTAGAATAATGGAGGGGATGCAGCCAGTTCATCCCTTCTTCGCACTCATCCATCATGAAGATGGTGCTGGGTTAGCTTAGATGTAGGTGTCTCCATCACTGTCACCTGAAGGTGCATGAGATGATTCTCATCCCAGGTGCCTCTCTGCATGAGAGGCCCTGAAAAAACATGGGATATGGTGTAGAAAGAAAAGCTGGATGAGATTTGAGATCTGTGGAGTTGCATTTGATTGCAATAAAAGAGGATGGGAGTTTTATTTAATAAAAACTTTTGGTGAATTCCTGGACTCATTTCCTTTTTATCTATCCTATTTATATTCCCACATTCATTGTAAAGCTGGGAAGGAACAATTGGGCTGAACTAAAAAAAAAAAGGACAAAATACACAATAATATACTAGTCACTGAGGCACTCAATTCTCACTCTTGAATTTAGGTGCCCAAAAGGCACTTTGGACCATCTTCTTCTGAGTACTGATTTATTTATTTATTTTCCTTTGGAATATTTCCTTTATTCTCATATATTTCATCAGGTACACACACCACTGAGAGAAGTATTCAAAAGAACCAGCAGAATATCAGAAACAAGAATAAAGGTCAATCTCATTAGACTGGCCATGATCATTTTGAGAAGAAAAAGGATGATGTTGAAAGGATGATGGGTGTGTTGTTATGCAGGAAGATCTCTCAGCTTATCTGAGTCTCCTAAAGGTAAGGCAGGGCACTTAGGCTATTAACCAGACTACACAGAATAATGGAAAATATTTTGTAAGGAGAAATCCTCTACCCGCAATTCAGTGTTCACATAAAACACAGTTACTCTACGGAATTCATTTCATTCTTTGAAGTTTCTTTGTTTACATTTTATTATCTGGAATAACCTCTTTAATGGTTGGTGAAAAAAAAAGGTTGCTTTGTACCAGAGCAATTAACAATACCAGTCAAGTTCAGGGGCCTTGAGTCTGACATTTGATTGCAATCTCAAAGTGGTCAGTGTGCTTGGATTGTTTGATTTTCTTCTGAACTCTATAAAAAGTAACATTTTAAAGCTTCCTTGAAATTATGTGCAAATCCCAAGATGAAAAAGTTCCCTCTAATGGAGACAAGAGGAAAAAAAGTAAATTTAACCAGCTACATTTACATGTTTACAATGCTTGATTTCATCCATTGATTTTCATTGTTTTATTTGGAAGTGTCTTTAAGTAATTTATAAAAAATAATAGATGCCAGCTGTAATCATTTTGAGATTAAGACTTACATAGGAAGCTAATTGACCAGTCATGCTTTATAACTAATTAGATTGGTTTATAACAAGACCAAACATCAAAAGTGGTGGACCTCTATACCACAATCCAGGTTCAGGATAAATCTCATCTGACTTCTGACACCTGCTTTATGAATGTCTACATGAAAAGCATCACACTAAGTCCCAATGGACACAATTTATCTTGTCCTGCTCCCCTCTTTGGAGGCACACCAGATTTGTAGTGCTCTAGAAATGTCTTCAATGACAGCTCACGTTGCTATGGAAAGCTTGCTCCATGACCTGTGAAATGTTGGAGGAGGAGAATTCCTTCTGTGGGAATTCATTCAACAACTTGGGGGCTTATCACTAAGGTCCTCTTTAACTCAGAAGCCCCTCTGAGTGTCTTGGGTCTGTCAGGACCAGATTTGCAGGTCCGACCTGGCCTATATGTGTCAGTGGTAATTATGAGGAAGAATCAACGCTACAGCTTTGCAGAGTTCATTTTTGAGTGTCACCCATGGTGGACCTGGAAGAGCCCTTGGGACCAGTGTTGTGTAGGGAAGAAAGTACCCTTGAGTCCTTGCATCACCAGATGCAGGGATACCATTCAATTGCTTAAATGACTCTGTTATTTGAGATGCCATTGGGTGTCCCCTTGAGGTTCCTCTTCCAGTCCTGGTAGGAAGGAGACTCCCGGGGGGCTGAGATTACTCTGAAGTCCTGTGCAAAGCCTCCAATGTCACTTCAGACTGCTGAGAGGAGCCCTACATCCAGTGGAGGAAGAGTTATGTCGTAGGGGTCAGGGTGAGCTAGGGAGTTGAGCCTGCCTTAAATCAGCCAATTCTTTGCAACTGTCAGCTTGACGCTTTTATGTCATGCCGAGGGCTGCTCCTCAAGCATGGCTATGGAGACTTCCTAGCTGTCATTTCCCACTTTCCCCAAATGTAAAGACACTTCCAGCTCACCCCCTCCGCAGCTTGCACATAGCCTGCAGCAAAAAAGGAAGCACCTGCAGAGGTGAGCACCGAGGTGGTATTTTAATCTGTCTGAGCCAGATGAGGACAACAGCCCTGGTCAGAGCAGGAGTTTAGCAAAGAAAACAGCTTTCCTGACTGAGCCTGGCTCTGGTCGACATGTGTAGCACTTTGTAAAATTAATTGCATATTGAGCAGGTAGCAGAGTGGGAAGTAGCTGCAGGTGGTGTGTGTTTTCAGCATCTTCATGCAAGTCTGGATCATCGTTTGTATGATCGACCTCCTGGATCTGGGGGACATCTGATTGGAGATATGCCCACCAGCTAGTTTTCTTTGGTGATGAAATTGTTGTAATTAATGATTTTTATAATGATCCAGATCATAACATCTCATCCTAAATTTCAAACTATTTAGGATAATCCTATTTGTCTGAAGCTCTAGGGATCTGTGGCAGCTCAGTTTCAATGTCCTCAAGGATCAGCTACTTTTTCAATATTCATACTGAACTTCAGGGAAAAGAGAGATTTTAAGACCATCATTATTCAGGATAATGCTAAATATCTTGAAATTTAGGATGAGATTATAAAATCTAGGATAATCTTAAATATTTTGACATTTAGGATGAGGTGGTATAACCTGGGATAATCATAAATAGTTTGACATTTAGAATTAAAAAAAAATGGGAAAGCAAGGAAGTCTCCTAGAATGATGGTCTTTAAATCTCTCCTTCCTCTGAAATTCAGTGTAAATTTTGAGAAAGCAGCCAATCCTCAAGGATGTTGAAGTTGAGCTGTCACACACCCCTAGACCTTCAGACAAACACAGGTTGTATGCACCCAACCTTACCTTTTTCATTTTATGGTTGCACCTTTGCTCCAGCCTGGGTTCAGTGTTAATCACCACTGAGCAATGCTACAGACCCAATCCCAGACTACATGAATTTGGGGCCCAGTGTTAGAGAATCTGAAACAAACGCAGGTCTCCATTTTAAAAAGCCCGTGTTTGTCAGCAGTTACCACTTAGGGAGATCTGAGCTATCGATAACTGGCATTTATAGGGTTCAATTCTCCAAGGTTTCCAGTGCTTTGGCCCTGATCCAGAAAAACACTTACACGCATATTTAGCCTTAAGCATAAAAGCCGTCCCTGTACAAGTTGTCACAGTGTTCTAGGTGTGGGCAGACTCCCAAAGTAACTCAACCCACGAAAATTTTTAGGTCTGAAGCTCAACTCTGCATGGATGGCAGCACAAGAGCCCCAGCGTAATGTCATGAATTCGATGGCTTTCTCACAGGCTCTGAGTCTTTTGCAGCATGTCACTTTACGGCCCAGCTCCTGGAGTCATACAATTACATAATACCCTCTTCCACCTTTTGATTTTCTGAAGAGAAATTTCCAGGCCATGTGGTTCTGGTGAATACCTTGAAAAATTCCACTTAAAAAAACTCCATACAGCCAAGAAAGGATCTTTAAAATATCTCATTTAGTCTTTACAATACAGACAAACTACAGCCCACTTACTCTTAACAAAAAGCAAATAAAAATGATCTACAACACATACCATTGTTATTGTTTTTATTATTATTGTTGCTCTTACAATTAGAAAACAAAGTTAATGCTGCTTCCCTGAACAGGGGATTGCTCTAGATGAATAAACCATAGCTCTGCTGAGATATTTAATCAAACTCTCTCTGACTGATGAAACTGGTCCTGAGGGGAAAACAAAACAAAACAAAACAAAACATGTTGTACATGTTAAAGTCATTAATCTCAGGTGGATTTTAAGTTTCCTGTTCTTTCTCCCCCTCTCCCAAATATTGTTTTCTGCTCCATCTCCCATGTGCAGTGGACAAAATCATGCCTTTGCTGGCTCCCATTTGCTCTTGGGAGCATAGTGATGGTGTTTCGCGATCCTCTGTCTGATGAAGCGAAGCCAAATCCTTCATGGTGGGGTAAGGGTGTTAAGGACAAAGTGATCCCAAATTTTCCTTCTTTTACCCATGTCTCCAAGTATCTCCACAGCCTCATCTCAGCATCTTCCCCAATCAGGTAGTCTGGAGCTAGGAAGCACAAGCCCAGCTCACCTGAAGAATGCTCGTGGTTATCTACAGGGATATGCTTTCTAGCAGGAATAGAGATGGTCCCTCAAGGACTCTTTTATCACTTTCCTGACAAAGGCACTGTTAATTTTACGCAGATTTTTTGCCTTCTTTCCCCTCGCCCCCTTCCCCTCAGCAGAGGCTTTTGTAGCTGCATATGAAACACTCATGGGCTGCCTGCTTTAGCATGATTAAGATAATTTCCATTTTGCAGACTAAACTAAACAGTTGGTTGGGAGTTTTCTATAATGATAGTTGTTTGTCTACCTTAGGGACCAATCTAAATGATATAAAACTGGAAAAGGAGGAGGATAGGGGGGGAATTCATCAAAAAAACTATAAAGCCAGCTGGAAGCATCCAAGGTCTAAATCCTCAGATTTGGAAATAGCATTAAGTCCAAACTCCTTTATTAAATCATGGATATTGTTTTCAAATTAATAAAGGCTACAAAGCCACCAACACAATGCTTTTTAAGATAACTTGCCCTTTTCCCTCAGGGGTAACAGTATAGTATTTTGAAATAATAATATTAATGGGAATATATCAGCTGCATTTTCCCAGCTAGTGTAAATCAACAAAGCTGTGTAGTACGACATGGAGATAGTCTAGTTTATACCAGCTGTTAGGATTTGGTAGGACACATTATAAGAGAAGGAACTGTAGCACTACCCTACAGAAACATACACAATAATTAAAGCCATTTCATTTAGAAGCTGAAAGACCTCTATGTTTCAGAGCAAAGCCTCAAAAACTGTTTGCTGAGGGGTTGAAGGAGGGCAGGACACTGGTACATGAAGGTCTTGTCCTATCATCAGGGATACATTTCCCTTGAAAAATTGGTTTATGACAAATGTTCTCCCAAATATCTTTCAGACCGCACATGTGAAAAATTTGGCAGCTACATTTGGGACTCCTGTTGCACCGAGCATTGTAATTGAGAATAGAGATATGTGTTTCTTCTGGTCCCTCTGTGCTTTGCTGCTGATGCCAGGAAGAAAGCATAAGAGCCAGGTTGCAAGGACCAAGATGCACCATGGTTTGTTCCACCAGTACAGTCCAATGTTATAGGTTCTCTTCTTATTCCTAGGTTGTATTAAAAGGAAAAGAAAACAGAAAACACTGCCTCTCTCTCATAGAAAGCTATTTTCTGAAAAAGATCAGAAAATTTGAGACCATCAGTAAGGAGATGACCCTAATTTGCTGGATGAAGCAGGGCTGCGTAACAAGGGAGGTTGCGGTTTATTGGGCCGCCCCCTGTGCATGACTCTCATCTTGGTAAGGCACAGCACCCTGGGCAAATTGCTAATGCAGGCTGCAACTACTTTGGAGAATGCACTTGAAACTTAGAAGTCATGGAAAAAATTGTGTAAAGGTGTTATTTGATAGACCAACAGCCTGAGACACGGACTGGGGCCATATGAACTCTTAGCTTCAAGAACAAAATTCAGATGAAGCCTATGATGGATTATCTAGAGAAGCCAGCAGAAATTTTTGATCCTACACTACAAACCTCTAAACACTGCGGACATTTCTGTTCAACATCTTCAGTAACAGGCAGCTGTGGGCAGAGGTGGACACAAAGCATGAGGTACCAACATAGCTAAAGGCCTGCTGAGGTGTCATTTCCCACCTGATAGACCTGCAGATGCCTAGTAGGCTACTCATACCTTTTCAAGCTCTGCAAAGTTATAATGTTCTTCTGACATGAAAAAAAAATAGCTGAGGAATCCAGGTCTGACACCAGAGGAGTGAAATGCAGTTGAAAACAATATGCACTCAGAGCATTTCTTCCGTCTCACTACTTTTTCGCCAAGCAGAAAGACTCAGGACATCAGCAAGGGAGCAAGAAAAGAAGTCATTACAGAATAGCATTGAAATGCTCAAATTTTTCTTTGGTCAGAATATCCCTTCCTTTGTTGGCTCCATCAGAAACTGGAAATAAAAATAAAATTCCTCAAAAGAATGAAAGTAGACAATTTCTTTACATTATCAAGCAAAGCCAAATTCTGGCTTTGGAGACCAGTGGGATTTGTGCCACCAGCTTGTCTGCATGTAAGCCTAAAGACACCCACTGCTCATCACCCCGCACTGTGGAGACATTTTAGTTCACCAGCTTTTATGGGGTGACAATAACACAAACCACTGACAGACTACCAAAGGCCTCTTTTTGCCTTCTCATGGCTGGGGAAAGGAAGGAGGCAATGAGACCAAACCCATTACAGTAAAACAAAGTAGCTGAGCAGAACAAAATATCTCTAATTTTGCTGTTTAGCCCATGATGCTTCTCCCCACCAGCTCACAAGGGCTGCTCAAAGATACAACAGAGGCTGTTGCCTTCTAGAGAGTGGCTGGGTGGGAAAAAAAAAAAAGATTTAGAGTAAGACTGCAGTATTATAGACATAATAACCTCTAGGAAAGTGTCACTTTTCCCCCATATACGTATAGGAGTGATTTTCTGGCCGCTTACAGCATTTTGCTTGGGGAACAGGCTGCCCAAAAATTATTTGAAGAGCCTTACAGGCTCTGCTGCCTTCTGCTCTTGGAGCAGACATCCTTCTCCTTTCCTAACAAGGACACAGAACAGCAATGCAAAAAAAGAAAAGAACAAAAAAGGGAAACAAACTTAAGCTAAAACCTCCCCTGAACAGCAACTCCTCTCCACACGCAAGAGTGAGGAGCAAACCACCCATGAGGGGTATTAGTCACGCTTGTTATTAAGCTCCTTGGGGGTTTAATATTTTACCAAGGAGAGTGATTGCTGATATAAAAAGCAAAACGAGAATGGTGACTGCCTTTCTCCAAGCACTCTGTTTCATTGTCTTGGCTGTATCTTGGCTAATTCTGTTCAAAATGGAGAGACTAGGGAGACAGGGAATAGAGGAACTTATCTATCCCACGCCAACGAGTGCCTCGAGCCATGCTATTCTCCAGTCCTTGGGAGGAGAAACAGGGTTGCTTTCCAAGTGGGAGAGTGAAACATAATAATCTAACAATTTACTGTTGCACCAGTAACTTTAGCATTTATTTCATACTATTGTTAATGCTTGTTTATAATCTATAGATATATTTATGTAGAAAGTAGAGTAGACGAAAGCAAGAGATATATCTTATAAATATTTCTGTATGTCTGCATACAAAAGAAAATATGTACAGCCACAGATAGTGGTTCTCTGCTGTGTCAGGGTAGGGCCACGTGAAGGACTGACACGTTCCCATTCCTTTCTGCTCGGAATAGCTGCTGCCCTGCACGGCTGCACTTCCTACAGCCGGGACTGGACCCACTCCACTCTCTGCAGTTTCTTGGGGCTGGGTCAATGGTTTTGCTGGGGCAGAAGATACAGAGGCATATTTCCCTTAGGATTTGATGGCCCAGTGTGGCTAAACATCGGTGATTAAGGGCATCACATCCAAAGGGCTTTTTTTTGGTTTGTTTTTTTTCACATTCCCACAGGATTTTGACTTTATTTTTTTATCTGAACAGCTCTACTACTATCTTGTGGATCCCATAAAGTCTTTCTCAGGGTACCCTACTCTCACTGCCTCCAGGATCCCAGGGAATTTTTTTCAGGATTTTTTTCCCAGGGCTGAATTCAAAACCCCATCCAGCCTAGACACATCAAGGACAGCTTTTCCTGCAGCAGTAACTTCAAAGTCACAGACCTATATAAAAGAAAGGTTAAAATGCATTGTTCATTTCAGGGGATTGACCTGAAATCTTTCCATCTTTATCATCTGGAGTGGATGCTTCCATGCTAAAAATTAAGTCTTTGACAACAAAGTCAGTTATTGCTGAAAAGTTGTAACATTTTCCCTTCTGGGATTGTTCTAATGCAGACTCAGTGCTGGAAGGCATAGGCTGGTGTGAGCCTTAGTTATTTTCAAACAAGAGTTGCTTTTCTTCCCTGGGGAAAGTTTCTACTTTTGTTTCTCGAAATACTAAGGCACTTGATGGCCGGGCATCACAGGCAACCATAGGAAATATTTTGGAAGAAGATACCATCCCAAATGAGTTTTTGTCTTCTCAGAAAGCAAGCATTTTATTGGTGGGGGGAAACATTTGTGGGCTTGTTGGGGTTTTTTTAAGGGTCTTAATTTTACTGGTGTGATTGTTTTTTTTTCCCTCCTACCATCTTTCTCCAAGTCTGTGTCTTTATAAGATAAACAACGTCTAGTCGGGGAAATGTTTTCTCTTCTCAGAATAGTGCTGGGGTGCCATTGGTGCCTCAGCTCCTGGGTAGAGAGAGAAGGGTTTTCATTTGCACACATATCTCTCGACAGTCCTCTCGCACTTTTTACAGGTCACGTAGCAGCACCAGTGGTACTTGCAGTGGCATCGCTCCACCACTTTGTCCATGTACGGGTTGTAGCCTCTGCCGCAGCACATCAAGTCGCAGCTGTCACTGCCATTGGAGGTCTTGTTGCATTGTCTGGAAGAAAGAAAAATGTGGTGAGCAAGAGCTAACCCCTTTTGGGCTTTTCAAACCACTGCCCTGCGGCAGTACTGGGGCCTGACAGCGCTGGAAGGTGCTGGGTGAAGCCAGTGTGGTGGCCTCTCAGCTGCAGCAAGCACGTGTCAGGGGTGAGCACCTAGCCAAGCAACCCCCTACACCTGCAAAAAGGAGGGAGGGAGAGACCCAGAACTGCACTCACATCACCTGCTATGATGCCCAGGATTGCACTTGCATCATCTGCTGTGACACCCAAAATAACATTAAACTCCTGTTCTGACTCTCAGTTTAAGCTCAGTGGCATTCAGGCTGCCTGTCAGCCAGGGCAGGCAAGACCTAGCTCCTATACAGGCAGACGAGCTATCACGATACCTCCACCAAAACAAAAACTCATAGTCCCTAGCAATCTGTATTCCCAAGCAGGCTCCAAAGCTGTCTGAAAGGAGCTGAAAGAAGAAGATACCCTAAAGAACAAACATCAGTGTTTGTCCAACACTACCTAACCTGAAAAGGATGAAGGAGGAAGCCTGCAGCCACAGAGTATTTACACAGGCTCCATGCCAATGATCCCAGGCTGGGAAAGCTCGTGAGCAGGCTGTTACAGCCACTATCCAGCCCTGTCCCTATCAGGAAAATCACAACCGATACTAGCAGGGCTGGACTCTGCACTTTCTTCCCCCATGTGTGTCTCCCAGCATGGCATGAGCATCTGGGGAGCTGGGCCTGTAACACCCTAAGTCCTGACCCAGGAGCAGGCAGCATGGCAGGAGCACAGTGTAGGATGATAAGTCACCAAATATTGCACGGACTTTCACTGCTTGTTTTGTTTCTGCTTTTAATTAAAGCCAGACTCATCAGGATAAGCCAGTCATTGTGTGGGATTCCCTCACTTTGTTCTCTTGCAAGTGGTTGGCTTAAAGTTTTCAGAAGTAACCCATGAATAGAGGAATCTTGTTCATTGATCCATTGATCATGGATTCACAGCCATTCTCAAAAACCAGATATCTCATTCTTCTAAAATACTCCAAGATGGGCCACCAGACATGAGAGCGCAACATGCATTGACATTTGGATGAGAAGAAACATGTCCTAGAGGTGCCATTTTTCCATGGGCTGTAAAAAGAGCTGAGGGTGGAAGTGTTCATGTTTTGTTAAATGTTTGACTGTACACTAGCGCTGTAGGGTAACAGATCTCATTATGCCAGACACCACAGGGCTGTGAACTTGATGGAGCCTTGAAACTACCACAAGAAAGGTGGTTTGGAGAGTTGGGGAATTGCTGACATCTCTCCTAAATCTCATTCTGCATGGCTGTTTTGGACAGAAACACTCTAAGGCGTATTTGGGGCAGGGAAAGGAGAGAGGAGCACGAGTCAGACTCTTGAGTTGAGCACTCCATTAATAGATGAAAACAAATCCATGAGATTTATAGAAATTCCTCATGAGGTAATGCTTCAGGAGAAGTTACGGGATTAATGAGGTGTTGAGATTTTCTTCTTGTTCTTCCTTTCTTTCTTTGTGACTCAGGCGGGCCTCCTGTTTGTTATTTCTGACTTGCATTCCTCTCCAGGTTCAGTGTTTAAAGGCTTCCACCCCACGCTCCCCCTCATTCGGGAGTGTGTGTAAATATTTACAAACCTTTGAAAGCCTCTACTGAAGCCGAAGTCTTTAACCACACTGAGCGTGTTTGCCTAACACTGAACCAAAGACGCTGTTATTGCCCCTGCGAGCCAAGGCCCCTCCGCCAGGAAACCTCCGAATGACTCCTCACAAATGTATTAGTAAATGCATTAAATATTCAGAGCAAAGGTTCAAATATAGGCCTGTTGACATTAGAAGAGGGGAGGGTATTTGACAACCTTACTCAGCTTTACCAGTGGATGGAAAGGTTGTTGCCCAGAGGTTCACCTAGGGAGGATGAGGAGTCTGCAGAAGAATGGTGATGGATGTACAGTGCATCCATGCCACCTTATACTGAGAGCTCATTAAAACGGACAAGGAAAGGAATACAGGTCCACTCTGACTCCAGTTCACCACTGAGGACATTCTTCACTCCCCAAATGAAGTCAAATATACCCCATTCAAACAGAGAGTGAAACTCTTCTACCTGCTGTATTGGCACCTCAGAATCTCCCTTTCCTTGCACCCACTCCTGTGGTTTGCAAAAAAAATGCGAATCTATCAGGAGATACACCTTTCCATAGCTGTCCCCATCCCACACAGCCTGAAATTAAGAAAGGAAAAATCCAGAATCTTGTTAAAAAATCCCCAAGCTTCTCTCCATTTTGTATAAAGGATCAGAGACATTCTGGATGGATGGGTTGAATAGCCGAAACAAAGCTTTTGATCCCATCTTGAACCTAAATGCACTTATAGAAGTTTTTCCTGATAGTGCCACTAACCAGAGATTTTATTTTCTTTCTTTAAAGCATAGGCGTGGATAAATTACCTTTGTTTTTCTTTAAACAGGCTGAAAGAGAGCTAGTTTATCAGATGTATCTATACTTGCAAAAAGCAAGTAGGAGAAGATAAAGTAGCCCAGAGTTTACCCACAGAAGCTGCCCCTGAGCATCTGCTTTTAGAGCCCACGGCTGCGATCTCACCAGGCTCCCCACTGGTGGGTTAAGTTCAATCTCATTTGTTTTGGGTCTGGTCCAGCACGATTCCAGCAACTCAGAGAAATGCCCTCCTCCTGAGCCTCAGAGAGAAAATACGAAGGCAGGCGATTGCATCTTAACACAACACCGTAACCTCTAGAAGCACTTGGAAGATCGGTGAAAAATGATGCTTCAGCCATAATCCCAGCCAAGGTCCTGGCTCAGAAACAGGCTTTCACATTGTCACAGTCATTTTTCCTTCTTTAAGCGAGAAGGGAAGAGGTCAGCCGTGCTGGCTGGACAAATCCCACTCAATATGCCTGTCCAAATCTTCCCTTTCCAGCCCTCATTTGCAGAAACACTGCAGTACATCATAAAGCCTCATCATAGGTGTAGCTCCTCGGTATCAATAGTAAAGAACATCCCAGAACTTCCAAGAGTCTTATATCAGGTGGAAAGGCTAAGCCATCTCACAGTTACCTCCTGGGGGATTTTCATTATAAAACCTATGGCGACACGTCACACATTTTCATTGTGGATCCCAGTTCACTTCTGTTCTGTCATGACATATAAAGTTAGATATCTTTGGTTGCTCAGCTGGCATCTGAGAGCAAATCTGAGGCCAGGTCTGTATTTGGTCACCCACAATAATGACATATGATGACAGGAGTGAGCCAGATGTTATATTAAGACCTCAATCCATCAGTCCTATTGATAAATAGAAGCTGCTTATGAGTACACAAGAAAAGTCATTCTGGGTCACAACCACGGCCTGCCTAGCCCAGTACACTTCCCAATGGCTGCAGAAGATGCTGTTCAGGGAGTAAAACAGAAATCTGACCTCTTTTCATAGTCCTTTTCCTCATACACCATCAGCACCTGGGCTGTTGCATTAAGGATGATAGTTCCTGCCTAGACATCTCAGTATCCCCTTGTGGGCATCTTGGCTGTGCACGTGTCTCATCCCTTTCTGACCTCAGGGAAACCATCTGCCTCCATGAACTCCATCAGCCACAACTCTCAAAAGACAGTACTGCTGTGTAAAGAAGTAATTTTTTTTTCTCTTTTAAACCAAATTTCTATTCATTTCATTAGTGCCCCTTGCTCCAGTAATGTCAAGTCATACAGCAGTACATAAAAGAAAGAAAGAGAAAAATAATTCAAATCCCCACAAGGTATGTAACACAATGGACATGGCTAAAAATACATCAAAGTGCACAGCTTCATGTAAGATTTTGAGGGCAGAATCTTAACTACTTTTAAATTGCTTTCTCATCCATAAGTAACGACTAAAGACTGACGTGGAACAACTGTACGAAAGAGAGTTATCAATAGTACATGTCAGCAAGGAGATGTCAAGGGAGATCCTGGAACCAGCCTGTATTTTCATTAAAGATGAGTAGAGAGTGAGCTTAAAAAAAACCTGTGGATAATGCTAGGGCAAAAGGACCTGAGAGCATTTTGTGAGAGTGGCTTAAAATGCAAAGAGTCATGTATTTTGAGAAAGATCCAGATAAATGTGAGAATGGTCCCAGGAGAGTCAGAGGAGCAGTTCAGAAAGTAGAAAAGGATGAAGGAAATGATTTAGACAAGTTCGTAAGAGGCAACTGCCCATCTATAAAAAATTACTACAAAAAGGAGAAAGAAGACAATTTTTTTGTATTCTAAGTGAAGAGGTCAATAAATTATTAATTTGATTTTATATTATGATTAGTTTCAAATCAGCTTAAGAAAGACTTAACTCTAAGGATAGTAAAATCCCTGAACAGGTTGTTTAGGGAAATTGTTTTTAAGACCAGGATAGACAAACATCTTTAATAACAACCTAGGTGGTCCCAGTTCAGTCTTGCTCCTAAAAAGATCCAGCTCCATGGAAAGCTATTCCCAGCCCTGTTATTCCTAACTCCAATGCTGGTTTGATGCAGACTAAATATGGTTAGAAGAACTGGCTGCAATTTTTTGTCCCCGAATTCATTATCCACTGCAAATTTACTGTGTGAAATTACTCATTCCACCAACAAATTTATTATTCACAAATCTGCTTAGGAAACTTTATGGTCAAATACAGGTTTCTCAAAGAGGGAAGGTTTCAGACTACCCCAGGGATTACCTGAGACAAAGCTCCAAAAAGCACAGCTGGCCCAACTAACAAAACGGGCACCAGCTACAAGCACATTGCCCTGAGTAAGTAGAAATAGCTTGTCTCCAGTTGAAACTTCTAGGATGCTCATGCAAGAATTATTTACTATTTGTTATTCAGCATTTGTTGGATCCCATGAAAAAAAGGGTAGCACAACTGATAACAGTTCCAGAAATTACTAAATCATCACGCACATTATAACCTTCTCAAAGGCAATGGTCGTTGTATTGTATCTTGTGCCCTCACTGAGTGATAGAGACTGTAACAAAAACCAAATGCTAAATGCTGTTGTCTACCCACAAGTACCACTCTTGCCCATCTAAATATGAGTGCTTCTGCTAAGAAATTTCACTGCCCACATAATCATGCAATGCAAAGCATCATTTCAGGATGGCAGGAAACAAGTGGTATCAAGGGCTGCCATTAAACACCGAAAAACACGGCATCCTTCCTTTGCAGTATTTGATCAGCCCTGCTGTTGGGACTACCAAGATGCCAAAGAGGTAACCACCAGTCACAAAGTCTTTGCAGTCACCACTGAGCAGCAGGTGTCTGCTTGCTGAGCTAAGTTCAAGTATGTTTCTGTCCAAGAAAGCATACCAGCCTAAGACACCCTGGGAGACATTTAAGACTAATATTTTATATTGCAGAAAAGAATGAATACTTTGTGGATGAAAAACTGAACATGAGCCGACAATGTGTGCTTGCAGGCCAGAAGCCAATTGCATCCTGGACTCCATCCAAAGCAGCATGGGCAGCAGGTCAAGTGAGCAGATTCTGCTCCACTCTGGTGAGAGCCCCCTGCAGTGCTGGGTCCAGCTCTGGAGTCCTCAGCACAAGAGAGACATGGACCTGTTGAAGAGGGGCTAAAGGAGGTCACAAAAATTATCTGAGGGCTGGAACCCCTCTGCTGTGAGGCCAGGCTGAGTTGGGGTTGTTCAGACTGGAGAAGACAATAGTCTGGGGACACCTTATTGCAGCTTCCCTATACTTGAAGGGGAGTTATAAAAAAGATGGGGACAATTTTTGTATTAGGGCCTGTTGTTGCAACAAGACAAGGGGTGATAGTTTTAAACTAAGAGAGGGGAGATTCAAACTAGATACAAGGAAGAAATGTCTTATGCTGAGGGTAGTGAGACACTGGCAGAGAGGTGGTCGATGCCCCATCCCTGGAAACAATCCAGATTAGGTTAGCCGGGGCTCTGAACGACTGCCTGAGTTGCAGATATGCCTGCTCACTGTATAGGGGTTTGGACTAGATGAGCTTTAAAGGTCCCTTCCAACCCAAATCATTCTATGATTCTATGATATGATTATATAGATACAAGAGCAAGAAGCAACCACCAAAGAATGGCCAAGTCCATTGTCAAAGTGAGTCAGCTAAGGAGTGGTGCTGATCAGTCCGGTTTATCTGCAGTGCAATGTAGCACCCCAAATTCTGCAGCGTAAGAGAGCTCCTTCCTGTCTTCAGCAGGGAGGGAGCAGCATTTGCTTGACTCCAAGGCTGCTCTGGGAAAGATCAGTAATAAACAGCTCAGTTATCTCTACAAGGCTTCAGGGGCTGGAAGCTTTTGCATGCATGGCAGAATTTCCCTTTCCTTGGATTCCTTAAAGGACCTTAAACAGCCTTTGAAATATGATACATTGCACCCTACTGATAAAGAAGGTTAATACTCGTGCTTCTTTTCTCACAGAAGAGATCTCAGTTTTATAAAATTTATCACTTTCTCAAAGCTGACAACAAAATTTTCAGGCAGGAGAAACTGAACTACCTTATTAAAAATTGAGCTATAGGGTGCTTTTGTCCAAGAAAGCTCTGAAATCAGAAGATACACCCTTTTTTTTTTTTTTCCCCAGTAGTTAATTTGCTGTATTGAAAGTTGTGCAATTAACTTGCTGCTCCACAGATCAGCTTCTTTAGATTTTCCTCCAGACCATTTTTTTTATTGGCTGTGGAAGTGTGATGGTGGCATATAAGCACATGGAGTTTGGCTGGAGTTGATGAGGGCTGCGGTTGCAGCAAGCCTGTTTGCGGGAGCCTTGGACACCCGTTTCCAGAACCTTTGGACACTAGTTGCAAAATTCAGCTCCTTAATCAGATTTCGAGCACTTCAAAGAGGCTTCACATCTCAGGTTCAGATTCAGCTTCCTGAATTTGAAATCTGGATACACCCTAAGCACTTGGAGGTGTGTGGATTTCCAAACCATTTCTGATTTCAACAAACTATGAAAGGCCAAGGTGTCTTAGAAAGCATTTCAGGCTTGTTCTGAAGAAGGCTTTGAAACCCTTTCAGCAAAGAGCTCTGAAAGGCTTTTGAATAACCGGGTACATGTTTTCTGAGTGGATTTTCACGCGTATCCACTACAAGGTAATTCAATTCCCTTTCCTGCCTGAAAAACACATAATAAGTTCACATAATGTGAGGAGTAATTAGAGAGATGGAAGACACTGATTAGATTATCCCTTCCACCCACCTGCCGGTGCAGGATTGTTCCCTACAGCATATGCTGAAACCAAATACATACAAGGTATTGTAACTTAGCCATCAACCTCTGTGCTGCTTCCAGCATGCTTTGAGCAAGCACCAGACCTGGGGGAGAGGGAGGCAGGAAAGGAACTTTTTCTCTATTTGATGCAAAACTACTTATTCTTTGTAACAAAAATGCAGCAATTTGAATTTTTTAATCCAGAAACAGGAAAAGAGGTTGTTAATGGGGTCCCCTCTCTTCTACATCCCTTTGGAGGCAGAAAGAGCGGCTAAACAGCTGCTGAAGCTGTCCAGATCAAGGTCTAGAGCATAGAGGGAGGGGTCTGCACTGTAACATCCCGCAGGCTGATCCCTGCACCCATGTCCATGACCAGAAAAAGGCCAATGAAGGAATAGACAGGTGGTGGAAGAAGAGAGAAAATGAACTGAGGAACTACCACTAAAAATCCCTTTTTGATTGCATTTGTCATAAAAGACCTTAATATTAGCTTAGTAGGAAACAGCAGGATCTTCCCCCAAAAAATCTGGATGTGTACAAGGATAAATTGTTAAGATGCCTCTGGGACTTGACTTATAAGATGAAAACCTGTTTGGGCTATTTCCATGTGAGTGCTTTCACATCGTTGTGGAGAAAGCACAAACCACAATTTCCCCTGCCCTTTCTAACAGCATCCCTTTTGTGTTCCCCCCCCTTATCTCTGTCATTAGGTGCTATTTCTGCAGCCCTGCAATCAGCTGGAACAGAGCCACCGTGTTTAAAATATATTTAGAATGAGAAGGAGTTTAGGGAATCATAGAATCATTAAAGTTGGAAAAGACTTCTAAGATCATCCAGTCCAATCACGTACCCAACATTATCATGACCACTACATCGTGTCCTTAAGTGCCCACGTCTACACGGTTTTTGAACACTTCCAGGGATGGTGACTCTACGACCTCCCTGGGCAGTTTGTTCCAATGATGCTCTCCTCTTTTTCCTTGCTCTCCTCCAGGGAAGAAAGGACCGATCTTCAAATACATTGTGTGCATTTTACACTTATTTCCTCTGATAAATTAATGCAGAAATGGATCTGCTACGGTTTGCATTACACATGCCAATTTTGAGACACCAGCTATCTCTTCAAGAGTTGGCAGATGGATTGCGATGAAAATGAGCCTAACTACACATGACCTTAAAACTTGGCCTGAGAGACGCCTGCAGCTCAACACGGGACTATCTCACCCTCCTCCCCTCCTGCAGCCTTCACCATCTTGCACATCTGCGAATAAGAAGTACTTCTTGACAGGTTCCTTTTGAAAGTCATCCCCTCCTGCCTTAATATCTTGGTTTGCTAAATCCTCACTCAATCTCACTTCCCGTGGACCCTCGCCTGGCAGGCTCACAATCACTGCTGTCACCCAGCTCAGGATAAACGGATGCCTGCAATACACATTTTCCTATCCTCGGAAAGAAAAAAATCATTCAAGACCTTGACATATTTTTTATCCCTAGCTGGGATAAAAAGGCAAAATCTGCTGTAAAATGAAATTAGATGAAGAAGAAGCCATGCCTTCTTCCGCCTTGAAAGGATTTCAGCTCATGGAAAATGTTTTAATTGACAAATTTGTAATGGATTCAGTTTGGTTTTGACACAATCTGTTGATTCCACGCAATTCCTATACAGCACTTTCCAAATAACCTCCACAATTTTTTTCTTTTTCAAGACAAAATTTGTTGAAATCCATAGAAACCCATAAAAATATCACTTCCACTCAAATGACATTTTCCCTCAGAAACAAGTTTCAACATGTGCTTTTTTCCTGCAGTCCTCAGTGACTCATAAAGATCTTCACTCGCTAATTGCTGCTCCACCACTTGGGCTGGTGATGAACGTCAGCCTGGCACTCCCACCACCCAGCTGCCAGGTAAGCACTGCTGAAGAGCAGTCCAGCCATTGGTTTTGGAGTATATAAAACTGTAACGTCCACAGAATAACAGAGGACTAAAAGGACACACTTGTCTCATTCAATTATCGTAATCTGATCAGCTCCATAAGTTAAATGCTGATATATTGTCAGCAGAGCTGCAGTTCCAGATTAAATGGCAGTTGCCAAAGGATAATTTCTAAAGTACTCTCACCAAATTATTCATATGAATCAAAGGTAAACAAAGAGTATCTTTTCTGCCTTTAGGTCACTCCATTTCTTTCCATCTTCTTTCCAGCAGACCAGAGTGGTCCAAATACCACTGTGTCAAACGAGTTAAAACAGCTCACAAAAGGGCAGGTGCTTACTCCTTGCAAATTGACTGTCTGAGTCTCCACCACGGACTAACACAAAGAGCAAAGAAAAGTTATGATAACTATTCAAAGAAAGCCAAGCCAGCAGATAGCAGCTGAGACCACTTGAAATCTAGTCATTGTATCCACCTAACAAAAAACATGGAAATTCTACAAAATTCTGGAAAAGCACAATTATTTGGCTGTCAAAAGGTCTGTTGCTCAGCTACATGTACTTAGATTGCTGTAACATGGAATTGATTTGTCTTGGAGGGAATTAAACAGATGATGGGACGAGACAAACATGTCTGTTGCCTGCAAAAGCAGCACTGTGCCCAGTGGAGGCTGGGTATGATGACCTTAAATCAGTAATATTAAAGAGGTGAAGAAATTCCTCTACAGAGACATAAGCAATACAAACACATCTGAATTTTTTTAATGCAGTGGAAGAAAAATCCTAAAAATTCACATTTGTAGATTAAAGGGCTTTTTTAAGGCTGCCTGGGAGCAGTGGTCCTAATTGGATGAACACTTGCCTACTTAAAGAAGGCTTACAGTAGAGCAACAACTCATCACATCAGCAGTGACTGCAAGAAATGATTTAACACAGTATAACGCAGCCAGAACATCACAGGTTCCTCAAAAGGTATCTTATACCTGCCTGTATAATGCAGAAGGTGTCTGCAGCATTATCTTGGCCATAGCCACCACTAAGAAGGTTACGTATCTGCAGACCATACCGCGTTTTAGAGATGTCCTTTACCTGCATGCATGTGCTACCTCCCCAGTTATTTGTTTCTTATTCATACATGTTCCCCTCTTCCCCTTCCCTCTTTGGGGCTCAGAGTGCCTTTAGCACCTGCTGCAGAAACCCTCACCTGTCCTGGGTCCCATGCGACCCCACTTTTTCGTTCTTCATGCAGAAATCGGGTGAGCTCTGCAGGTAAATCAGCTCTGTCTCCTTAACCGGCCTGATATCAATATCCTTCGGCACGAGGTATTTGCGTGTGCCCATGGGCCGGTGAACAACTTTGGTGGCTGATAAATACTTGTTTTTGAGGTCCAGTGCAATGTCTCGCAGCTCTTGAAGGCCTTTCCAACAGGTCTTGATAGAGCATGACCCAGATACTCCATGGCACTTACATTTCATTTCAAGAGAGGCTTTCAAGACCTGCAAAAAGGAATGCAGGAGTTAGGAAATGCCCTTGTCTTACCTCCAAACATCCCACAAGCTTGCTAAAGAAGGCACTCTCTCAGTAGGGTCTGATACAGAAAAAGACTGCTGCTCTGATTTCTGCACAGTCACTCTAGAGTAGCTACTGTGCAAAGGGAATGAGATTCCACATCTCCTTGGTGATCACTACCAGATCATGACTGCTTTCACTAAGGCACCTTTGCAGCCAGTAGACAGAAGAGTATTTTGATACCTACATAGGGCTACATTTCCACCCTCTAAATTCCTAAGGAGCTAAAATCAAAACAATCCATGATTAGATAATTCACATCCATTTCTGCCTCCAGCAGCTTTGAGCTTTGGGAACCAGAGATGTCAAGGCTCTTATGAATTCAGGGCACCCTCACTCTGCCTTTCTGGTAGCCATGATACCAAAAGCACCTTTTACTTTGGTCCTGCATTAGTCTCATTTCTGCAAGACAGGGCAGGATGCTGCCAGGAAAGGGTGAAGGCACCAGGTATGTTAACACTATGCCCCAAATAAATATTTGCTCATTGTGACTACACCAAAAACTCAAGACATTACAAAAATAAAAACCAGATAGAGTGGGAATGGTAGAGAAGAGCACCCAGGGGAGGAAAGCCCAGGATGGTTGTGCTCTGCAAAGGTGAGTTCAGCCTGTGGCTACACAGTAGTTTTATCTGCTCTAGCACCCAAGTGCAGGCAGTCCTGGGAGGACCAAGCTGCATGGTAGGATCAGCCTAGGGAACTGCTGCAGCCCCAGAGATGAGTGCAGGGGGTCAGCTTTACAGCTCCCTACTCATTTCTCTAGCAGCGTGGAGGGCTGCGATAGGGATTTGCATCTCAGTGTACACCAAGAGCTGCACATGGTAAGCATTATCCCTCCGCTGGATGCAAACTGTTAAAAGCAGCTTCTGCCAGATACGGGATTAATCACTAGTGAAGCAGTTTGAAAAGGAAAAATCAGCTCTCCTGGCTGCAGGGATGGCTGGGAGACAGCTGCTGCTGGATGCATCTGGCAGATGATAATCCTCCACGCTTACACAGCCTGTAACGCCCTTGGCAGAGCACGACGGGACCCATCCCCACCACACCTCCTGAGGTAAGCGTGCCAGAGCCATCGTTGGCTGTGGAAAGGGTGGCAATCAGAAATCCCACCCATGGTTATATAGGGCTGATAATAGCGTCCAGGACCTCCTGAGTCCCAGTGTGAGTTATATTGCCACAGTTTTCAGCAGGCCAAAGGAGTTCAGAGTAATCTGGGAGAAACCTGCTCCTTTCGCTAGCTGAGACACTGAAGCTCACAGAGCGACCGACCACTACAGATGATTGTACAATTACAATAACTCTCGTGGATTTGTTACCTGTCTCCCTACTTCACTGTTGTGCAGATGCATCAGTTTATTGGCTTGTGATCCTGATTTTTTCATCTTCATGGGAGCATCTGAAAATTTGGACCCCATGATAAGACCATAGTTGAGGTTGTCTGCACATCCTCCCCATCGATACCCAGGTCCAGGTGTCTCACCTGGGATGGGACCACAGGAACAGCCAGGGAGGTCCCCGGTGGTGCAGGCTCTGGCAATGGTGTGGCTGATGGCAGCAGCAGAAAGGGCATACACAAATGCTGACTCCCTTGTTCCTGGAAGAGACAAGAACTCCAGCTCAGCCTCCTGGTACAGCTAAACATTCCCCAAAAAGAGACCCACACAATCTATGTCCCACAGAGCAGCAAACACACCGACTCACTGCAGCTGAGGCCTCTCATGGCATCACTAGCTTGGGGCACATCTCCTAAGTGAGCTCTTCAACATGAGGCAACATCCCAGTAGAGTGAGGAGGCACATGGACTTATGCAATTTGTTCATCGTAGCATGATCTGTGCTTGGAACATGTGAAAAAGCTCCCTCCGTGGACTCTCCTGCCTCCATTTGACCCTGTGCTGGATGCTGTTTGCCAGCAGGTCATGGAGCTGGCATGCAGAGAAGGGAGTTGGGGGAGGTGGTAAGAGGCCACATTGCTGCAGCACGACAATGCAAAATGCTCTGACCCATGAAAGCTGACTGTGAAGCCTCATGCATAGTGTGTGCTTCTTGATAAGTCTGCATGCCCTGAGCAGAAGCTCCATGGCTATGAGCAAGTACACCCTGACTCCTAAATGAGAGTGGTGGGATGCTTTGTAAGAGTTGTGGGAGACCAAGACCAGAAAACTCTTGGGCATGACTGGCATTGTAACAATGAACTTGGTCTCAGAGATCAGGACAACCAGGCTATGTAGTCTCTCCACATCCCGCCTGGTAGCAAGACCTTTCCCAGCCCCACACGCATACGCACACTGCCTGACTCTATTCACTCATGTCCCCGGCTGAGCCAGCAGTGCTGTTTACCTCTCTCTAAGTCCAGCAGGTAATTAGGAGCCAGCTCAATGGAAGAGCAGTTCCACCGCATGTCTGAGAATGTTTTACGGCAGGTCTTTATCACTTCCCGCGCTGCTTGGATGATGGTCTGCATTAGCTCCAGGTTGCTGCGGCACAGCTGCACCTGCGAAACCACCAAGCCTTCGAGCTGCTTGCAGTGCTGGGTCTGATTTAGTGCCAGAGCTGAAGGAGTCTTGGATAGAGCTCTGAGGAGACAAGCACATGCAAAAAGGCATTAAACCCCCCACAAAAAGTTACTCTTCAGGTCAATATCAATGTCTCTGCTACCTCCAGTCCAATGAATGCTTTGGCCTGTGTTCATCTGACTTGATTTTAGCTACCTGTATATAGGTGCTTAGTTTAAGCTGGTGAGAAAGAGGGGCAACTATGAAGAGCGATTTATCTCATCTAAAGTCAGTGTTTAGGTTAGGTGGGAAGAAATATCCTCTAGAAGTATGCATTTCTCTCCATCATCTAAGGGAGTCTGGACAAAGCTCCTGGGACATATGTCAGGTTGTCTGAATGTGTAAATCCTTATGAGAAGGTTTTTTGCTGAAGAATGAAGAGGACAGATCTCCCAACGGAGTGAAAAACGACCCTTCAGTTCCACGATAACAGAAAGCTGGATCTCCCAAGACTGTGGTATTTAGTTGGTGCTATCAGTGTTTTTCATTCAGCATCTGTCTCACACACTCTCTAAGGATTATGCTAAATGTCATGCAATTAATTATGGAGGAAATCCTCTGCAAGACCTATGGAAAAGCCACCAAGTTTGTAAAACAGATGCTTTCCCTTAGAATTAATGCCAAGGGCCTCCACCAATTCCATCACTGTTACACATAGATAAGTCTGTTTCTCTAGCTCAAAAAAACGTGGAGCAGAATCACGATATGAGTACATACAGAGGAAATACCATGGTCAAAACTGAGAAGGGATGCACTAGCACCAGCATGTATGTTACCATGGAAGGAAACAACACCCCAAAGACCCCATTGGTTCTTCTAGAGTGCAATTTCCAATGTTTCCAGAGAAAAGAAAAAAAACAAAAACAAAACAAAACAAACACTGCCATGCATTGTACAGGACTGTGTTCTTCTTCCCCAAGCACCCACGGCAATCGACAGGAGGCTGATGTGTAACTCTCTTTATATCTTTATGACGTGCTTAGGGTAGTCATAAATGCTATTCATTTCCCATAAAACAAATTTCTAGCTGGCTGCATCAGTAGCTGGCATCTGATCCTGGCAACACAACTGCCTTAACACATATTTCCTTCTCTCCTTGTTAAATATGTTGCCTTTCAGTTTCATCCTAAGTCATCTTGGTTAGTTTGGCTTATTAGCAGACACGTTTCTGGGTGCATTTCACTTTATTACTGTAACATCCACATCCTTCAGAAGTTAAATGAGATGGAAATGGAGCTAAAATTGAGCCCTAACCAAGATTGGGGACATTAGCTCTGATCTCCAGTTTTCAGGAAAACACATCTATGTTCCACCAGCTCCCTCAAGGTTGGCTTCAACCGTCTGCTGTGTATGTTGGAACTCTCTCTGGGGTGTGCATAACTGCTAATCCCGATCTCTCTTACAGCAGGGAAAAGCTACAATCCTTGCTAGGGCTGAGAAGGTCTGCACTGACTAATTCCGAAGCAGCTGGAGTTTGGAATTTCTGGCACTAGATAATCAGTGGCAAACTTGGATGGGAAACCACCACTCTTCTAGCTATGTAAATATATACATCATACATATATTTAAAGAAGTCCATTAAATATACAGTGACTAGAAGTTCTGGACAGTGAATTTCAAGGGAAAGGAAAAAGTAGAGTATTAGTTGTCAGAAATTTTGCCCTGTAGTTTATCCTGGTCTTTTGCATACTATTGCTTATGCAGTGTTCCCTGTCTGCAACTCCAGGAGGCAACTCATCCTGCCTTAGTCATGTATCGGTGCTGGACCCGAGCTGGGGGAGAAAAAAATCTGTTGGTGATATTCTGGGTTCTCAGGTATCTCAGATACATCATGTCCTTGAAGGTAGAGGCATGAGTCTTTGGACAGTATGAATGATACCTGACTGCAAACTTACACAGTGTGGACCTCACTGTAGTCCTTCAGGGTCCTTCTTCAGCCCAAGGAAAGAAAAAGCCACATCTAGAGAGTAATTAGCCCAATGTGCTTTTGAGATCTACAGTAGGAGAACATCATGCCCTATAAGTCCTCATTTTCTGCACTGCTTACAGAGGGAACCCAGGCAGGAAGCTCTGGATGCAGACATCTGGACTGTGTAAGAAAAGAGTTGGGTGAGATGAGTCCAACCCCTAGCACTTGGCACCAGAAATCTGTGAAAACTTATCCCAAAAAGCCTATCAGCAACTCTCAGGAATGGGCTGAAATGCAAATCAGGCAAGAGGCCAAAGCAGCTCATCACTAATAGAATAAAAATGATAAATACTCCAGTACGGTTTGTCCCAGCAGAAAAATAAGCAGGGTGAGGCAGATGAATGGAGCTTCATAGCCTGAGCTTCAGGCTAACAAGGAACACTCCAGGTCTCTGAGAGATGCTGTACTATGGGGCACTAGCTCAGTTTTCTAATCAGAGGTGTCAAGTGACACTTTAGAGGTCTTGGGATGTTTCATCTGGCCCTCTGTCCAGGAGGATGCATATATCTCCTAGATCCTGCACCACATTTTCCAATCCTCTATAGACGTCTCCATCTCTAAAGGATCTGGAAGGCTACATTGAGGCACCTGCGTCTCACCATTACAAGCAAGTCAGGAATAGCAGAAATAACCACCTACACGTTGGGATGAGAGCTGAGTTCAGACTGAAACTCATACCCGTTGTGAAAAAAGGAGATGTGATACAGCAAGATCATGTTATTACAGATGGCCTGAAATGATCAACATTAGAAAAGCAGATTTACCATGAAACAAGGAAGAAATTCACTTTGTAGAAGAGGGAAAAATATCTGCCGGACAGTAAATAGAGGAAGGATCGTGGCCCCATTGGGGACAACTCAGTAAATGGCAGCAATGACTGCTTCTCGTATGAGATGAGCTCCAGGGAGCCTGCCAAAAATAAAAATGCAAGATGCGAGAAGGTGTTTTCTGAACATCTCCCAGGCCTGAACTTCATCCCTTTGCTTGTGAGAACCTACAACTGGAAACGTCTCCAAGTGTCAGGAGGAAAAAGTAAAGGGTAATGGAGATGGAAAAGAAAACTCACAGTTACTGGAGTCACTTGCTGAAACCAAAAAGCACATTTATAAATCACAGATCAGGAATGTGAGTGGCCTATTAGGTCATCTAGTCCATGCCCTGACAGCCTAGGTTTGCTCAGTCTCTGTCCTACATTCAGAAATGTCTTCTCCACCCCCTGTCACTTTAAATCCTCCACATGGAAAGCCATCAACCCTCTCTGCTCTCCAAATTCTGTCAGCAACAGTGAGGGATACCCACCATTTGCAAAGGACATTGTTGGGGAACAAAGTCCATTCATGAGGCAGTGGGAAGGAAATCACCTTCCCCCAGATAAGTCTTGTCCATGGTGGGATTTGGTGGTGTGTCTCTATCCTATGTCCACTCAGTCTCCACTGACCACCAGCACTGGCACCAAAGGGGTGCAGCCAGCCTGAATAAAGCAGCCCTCAAGGGCATAGTTAGTAGAGTAACATTTAGTTTTCAATCTAGGTGGAAATCCCTGATAAACATCTTTCTTTGGACTCACACCCTTCATCTGAGAAGCAGCCCATGGGGATTTTACCTGCTGCCACTATATAAATGCTGTTTTTCACTGTTTCCTCCTGCTAACATTGTGCTCTCCTCCCTTGGCTCTCTTGTCCCATTCTTCACTCTCCAAAAAGCTGAGAACAACTGGGGGGTTGGTTGTTTTGTGCGCTTTTTAAAAAAAAAATTACATATTTGACCGACCCCTTTAAATAAACAGGCCCCAAACCAAACACCTCCTGTTTTATATATAGCATAGCAGAGCTTTCAGTTGAAGTTATGGATACTGACAGAAAACCATAAACGTAATTACAGAGGAAATATGATGCATGGATGGATCATGACTTTCGTTTACTCTTTTAATTATCTCAGGCAGTTAATAAATTCATTTGAAAACATGAATGCTCTACAGTGTTAGGTCCTTTGAGAGGTACGGGCCCACTCCTGTAGATCCGAGCTCCATAAGAAGACTATTCATAGGAGTAGCAGTTTGGGAGAATTATCTTCAGATCTGAGTAATTATCAGTGAAAGACATACATTATTTGGTTTATAAGGACCACTGTGAGTAGGACACTGCTCCTGGTCAAGTCAAATGGAGAAAAAACTCCTTGAACTGAGCACTGAAGCACTGGTGCCCTTTAAAATACTCTTAAATGGTTGAAGGATCTTCTCTCTTCCTGATGTAGGCTGTCTCTGGAAGGCATCTCCCTAACCTTTGTGTGATGTGACCCTAAAAGGTCTCACAGAGGGCCTGTTGGTGAAACCATGAACAAAATTACACAGCAGTGGACAGTGAAGTGTGTGGTAAACTTCAATAAAGAGAGGCAGAACTCGGCTTATTTTTGCATTTGATCTCATTGAAGGTTTTTAATCTGCAGGAGCCTTGTTTTCTCAGGTTTTCAACTGGAAAAGACTTGCAGGACTGTTACAATAACCTTGTCTAAGCTTCTGGTAGTCAGAGGCAGCTCATGCCCTTGTCACCCTGCCCTGCAATAGCAGTGTCTGTAGGGACCATAGACACTAGGAAAACCACCATCTCCCTGGTAAATGCTTCCGTTGGTTCTGCAAAGCCTTTTCAAACAGAGAAGCAGGATTTATATAGTAAAAAAAAAAAAAAAAAAAAAAAAAAAAAAAAAAAAGAGGAGGAAGAAGGAGAGGAATGGGGGAAAAAACCCCAACCCTGAAGTAAAAGCTTAAAATAAGAGCTGCTTTCAGATACGGTGCCAAATCCAGCACTGGCAGTAGTGGGCACAAGGCCATTGACTTCCAGCCCAAGCTCGACTGAAGTCGATGCCAGCGGCGAATTGGCTCATCAAGCACCGAGGAAGGCCATGGAGCTTTGTCAAGTTTTCCCAAGCTGCCTACGGAGCAAAGAGCAAACTTCAAAGCCGTTGCCCCCCTCTTTTCCTCGCCCCCAGGCCGCTCCCCTTCTGCTGTCCCGGTCCTGCAGTCCTTTCACAGCAGCTCATCTAGCAGCCCCTTTGCCAGGCAGACAGTCTCCTTACAGGCGCCCATGCCCGTGTGTCCCAGCTCTCCCCACCCCGGGTTGAAGGAGAGAAGCAGACACTGCTGGGAAACACAAAATATTTCCATTTTCTCCCGTGTTTTCTGCTGGCTGCAGAAAAGCTGTGGTGCTGCTCAAGGCTGGTGAGCTGAAGGACATCCTGGGTTCACCAAAATGCATGGCTAAGTCAGCCTTTGCTCCCAAAGGGCTGTGATTTAATCGCGGGACTTGCGCAGGAAACCTGACCTCCTGCTTGAGAATAGCGTTCAGTTAGGGATGGCTCCAGAGGGCCTGGGGCATGTCCAGGCCACCACAACAGGAAAAGGCAGGGACTTCCCAAAGTTACCAAGCTCCACCTAAAAGTGATGGGATTCCTAATGTCACCACTTGCAAGCCACGCAAAAGAAAAAAAAAATTCTGCTGCATTTGGCTTCTTTACAACCACTCTTGCACTGAAGGTGACACAGAGGGACAGTCCAATCTATGTCTTGGCTCCTGAGCAGAGGAGATGCCAACTTCCAGGGAGGGAGAAGTGCCTTGAAAGTCACTCTGTGCCTGGACGTCCCAACATCTGCAAATCTCTGCAGTGTCCACGTCTGGCCACAGCTCCCTCTAGTGCTCATCTGGTTTTCAGCTCTACCCAAACAAGTTCCTTCAGCAACCTTCTTGGCCAAATGCAAGCCCTTCTAGGAAAGCGAAAGCATGTGCAAAAGGAGATGGGTAAGGCACTAGAATTGCTACATGCATTGGCCCTAAGACATTTCCCACTAAAACTAATGGCTGCCTCGCCTACCCAGACACTGATGCAAAAAAAAGCACTGAGGACCACAAAGCAATCCCAAAAGCTCCTGCTATAGGGATGGGAAAGTGTTCACAAAAAGCAGCAGCATAAAAAAGACATATTCATTGAATGGAAGGCTGTCTCTCCACAACAGACCTGATCCTGCAAAGATCTATCTGTACCTTGACTTTACACGAAAGCAGATCCTTGGAGCTTGAGTGGAAGAGGCCAAAATAAGAAGTTTCTCCAGCAGCAGGAGCAGGTTTATGAGATGCTGACCACCCACACACCACACAGGATGCTCGGTGGTGCACACCTCTGAGGCAGACAAGGGCACAGTGCTGATTTACAACAGCTGGGGATCTGGACCAGAGAATTCATAAAAATAAGCCAAATAAAATAAAGCAAATAGCTCCTTTTTACCTTCTTCCCACTTTTACGAATTTACAGGGGCTATTTGTGTTACAAGGAAGTCCCAAATTGCGGAAAAGTATGTTTTTCTTCTCTCTCTCCTCCTGTAATTACATCATACTCTGAATCAAAATTGAATTTCCTATCACCTTTCATATCAGTCGTTCCTTCTTCCCCAGGCTGGTAAACCCCACCTCCTTATCTTCCCCTCCCAAATCCTCTTTGAAGCTCGCCTCTGGCACTGTGCCTACAACAACTGCACAGCGGGCAAACCGCTGAGACAAGCCCACGACCGAAAACATCTCACAGCACTTTTCTCCCTCTTCATTCTCTCCTCCCCTACCCAAACCTCCACCCCCCTATCCACAAGCATAAGAAGGAAGGGGCAGGGTTTGGTTGTACAGCACCCAGCATGTCAGTCTGGGGCTGGGACTGCAGCTAAGAGGTACTAGTCGACATTCGGTATCATCGATCTCTGTTCACCAAGACTTTACCCATGAAATTTCCAAGGACTGTACCCTAGCCCCAGGGTGGCAGCACTGCCGCAGCACAAAAAAAGAGTGTGATGGGGAGGGTGGAAAAATTGGCCCATGTTTCCATAGAAAAACAAGGGTGGGGAAGGGAAACAGTAAATGAAAGCAAACAAAAAAACCCAAAACATAATTTTGTGAAATTTCAGCTGGCAGCATCCCAGTTGGGAAGTGCCCTGGGACAGGGAGTGCAGGTCTCCGCCAGGTTTTAAACAGGTGTGAGGGGAGTCCCGGTGGCACATCTGAATGCAGTTCATGCTTCAAATACCACTTTAATCCCAGCTTTCATCTTCCCCACTTGCTTTTTGATAGAGGGGATGTGTCTGCTGGGAAGGGGAGGAGCAGTAACTCCATAATCTTTCCTCGGACTGCTTTCTCCCCCCCCGGCTCATTCCCAAAAGCAACCCTTGCAACTTAACCACTTACCTGCCAAAAGACTGGTTTTGCCAACAAAGCTATTAGAGACCTCGCCCTGCCTTCCAGCCTTTTTTCATGCCTATGGCTTGTCACCACACTATCAGGTTTCCTCTGAAGCTCATCTTGTCCCTGCCCTTTGGAGGAACCCAGACCCTTTGCTCAGAATTTTGCACTTGCTTAACCAGTAGTCTAATGCCAAGCTTATAATTGAGCCCTTACGCTCATTTATGGGTCTGTACATAAGTGTCCTGCTGAATCAGGGTGCCACAAAACAGCTTTATTTCTGCGCTGCATGGAAGTAAAGGTTGCAGACAAGGCTAGGCTCTGCCAGCCCACGGGCGTGTTGCCAAATATCCTGCAGAGGGGAGATACCTTCCCTGTGCAAGGAGCTGGATATCTGCAGAGCTGAGAGCCTAAAAACTTGCAGGAGCTGGCAGAAGGACCTAGCTGGGCTATGTTATTTAGCTGTGGCGATGACTACAAGGTGTAAAGCCAAGATGGTGAACAGCAAATCAGAGCCCAACACCCCTCTACATCCAAGGTTGTCCTTGACTACAGGGACAGCAAATGCCCTAAAGTAGATGACTGTTCCTCCAGCCTCAACATGCTCATTTAAGCATCCTATGAAAGGATTCACCCTGCTTTTTACATATATAAAAGTTGGATTTGTGGTCTCAACTAGCTCCCTGCAGTCCATGCCATCTCCAGAGGACATCTCTTGACATTTGTGTTGGATATCTCTCATTGGAGAAGCTAAACCCCCATCTGGAAGGTCCTCTTTCCCATGACTGCAAGCCAGTGAAAACACTGGCTTCAACAAGATATCTAACTTGAGGATGTCCACATTTAAGAGAGCCTTTGTAAAAGGTGGCACGGGGAGAGCCTCAAATGACAGTGATTAGTGGCAGTCAAATGGGAATTAGACATAGCACAGAACGAGGAGCAAAGCAGGAACCTCCTATCTCAATTTCCCAACTTAACCCCAAGGTCCTCAACTCGGCAAACTATACCCTCAGACTCTTCCTGACATTGCATTTTATTGTGCCTTTTCTTTTATGGAAGATGCTTATTTGAGGCCAGCCTGCATACCTTTATTTATTTTGTGCACAGCTTCACACCCAAGTAGAAAAGACAGATCACTCATCAAGGACATGGAACTAGACGGGTGTCAGAGGAATATGTTTGTTTATTTTGCAGTAAGCAACTAATTGATTGCTTGCTTAGGCAAAGAAATGAGATAGTGATGTTTTCACTTTGTTTGCAATGACATTACCTCCGAGGAAACTCAATCCAGACTTGACCACACTCCCTGGTATTTCTTCACCTTCCTCCCTGCTCCCCCGCCTCATTTTTAACACCTTTCATGAAACCCAGAGGTTAAAAGGGCCACCAAAAAAACATGTTATCTGTCAAGCACCCCTTGCAGCTGGAGATTGGCGGCATTATCTTAGCTGCCGTCCCTTCTGCTCTCAGCTCCTACTCAGCACAACCAGCGGTCCCGGTGGGAGAGTTTCCCAGTGTGGCAGCAGCTAATGCTAGAAACTTCATTAAGTGGCTCCTGTGAGCATTCAAGTGTGTGCCTTTCCTTCGGTATCAATGAGGAGAAGAAAAAGCGAGCCTAAATCATGCATATTTTGGAAAGAAGATGGAGACGTATTGTTAGCACAAGCCCCCAGTACACACACTTGAAATCAATGAATGCCTGGAGAAACGCAGTGCTTGCTGCTCTTTAAACGGCTTTACAAATAGCAGTTGCAAAAAAAAAAAAAAAAAGGTAAGAGACCAGCAATGCCTACAAAGACATTAAAAATGCAGAGAGATAACTGTGTACTTACATCCATTTTATGCCATAGCAAAGCCCCGTCTGCAGAATTAAAGACACAAAACCAGCTAAGAAAAATCGCAGATTCAGCTTCATTTTCTCCAACGTCCCCCACTTGCTGAAGGAATCAGCTTCTCCAAAGAAAAAAAGAAAAAAAGAGGAGTTTTCCTATTTTTCTGCACAATGTATTTCCCTGCAGTTTGGGTGTTGCTCCTCCTTGTTGATGAACAACCTGAAAGGAGAGAGAGAAAATGCACAAGCTACGGTTAACTCTGAAGTTTAGCGAGTGGTCGCGCGAGAGAGATCTATTATCCAAATTGCAGAGGAGTGGTTTATGAATCATGAAAAAGTTTGGATTATCCCCTCTCAGTCCCCTCCCTCACCAAGCCGTGATACAACCTTTCGAGTCAACAGACAGACAAACCGTATGGCTTGAATTACACCCTGAGTTATAGCCTGATTGTGTGTTTCCATTTAACCCTGCACATGGCAAGACTTCATTTACTGCTTCACGTTTTTTTTCCCTCCCTCTCGAAAAGGTTTGTGTAACTGCTAGGGAAGAATGAAAAAAAAAAAAAAAAAAGATAAATCTTTAGATGAGCCCAAATCTTCAGCTATTCATCTCTTCCTTCTCTCCAGATTTCTTTCTTTTTTCCTTTCTCCTCTTTATCTACAGAGAAGACAAATTATAAAAACGGCATTTTCCAACTTCATGCAGGTGCCCATGCCCTGCAGATGTTTTGGTCTGATCTGTTACAACAAACGTGTTTTGCTCTTTCCCTTCTGCTTTCCTTCTCACCTCATTAACTCTGCCTCTCACTTCTTCCAAGTCCTTGGGCACCTGGAGCTCACGGAAAGGGCTGCAACTTCACAAACAGAAAATCACGTTTCTGTCTCTGGGGAGCAGCCAGGAGGAGACAAAAGCTCTAAAGGATTCCACAAAGCCCCTTTTTTGTTATTGTTAGTTTTCCCTTCTTCAGTACAAACAAATAAACAAACCAGGTGCAGAGCTTAAATTCTTAGAGGGGTCCTCTCTGTCTCCAGGGCATGGCTCGCTTATTTTAGCAGCAGTATTAATAGCAGTAAATGGGTTTCCCTTCAGTTATTCACTTCAGACACTGCTCCCGGCTGCTCTTTGTGGTCTTTGCAGTGGTTTCCCACTCCACAAGAAAGCCAATAGTAAAATAAACAGAAAAACCTGCCCACCACATTGCTGTGTTTTGAAGGGCTTTGGGTTTCTGGAGCCTCACAGCCCATCGCATGGCAAGCTGACATCCCCAAGCCACCCCCTTGAAGGGGTTTGGGATGGAACTGGGAATGGCTGGAATAGTCAGCACCACTTTGAGGAACCCCTTACCCTGGGAAAAGCACATCCCACCTGACCTCCAGCTCTGAATTTTTCCCAGATGCAGCTTTCTGCCTCAATACTCTCATTTGGGAAGCAATTGGGTCAGCAAAGAAGGAATATTTCTGGGTGTTTTCTCTGCCATCTGCAGTGTAATTTTCCATTCAGGCTAATTTTTGGCTACCCCCAACACCAGCGCCTGGTGTAAAGGGTTACTAGAGAAGTGCTGTTATTACAAAGGCTTTTAATAATCTATAGGGGTGAGTTTGCGGCTCCCTTGAAGTCCGAAACAAAACTCTGACTGACAGGATTTCATTGCCACGGGCTGTTTTTCTTTAATACCCACTTGGATTTGGGTTTGAGATGTCCCTTGCAGGCAGTGCTCCCACGAGCATCCAAGCGTACTTCTTGTTTCAGGGTATTTCTGTATCTTTTCAGCTTTGGAAGTCCTTTGCTTCCCCCCTCTCCACAAGCACACTGGAAACCCTCAATCCTTAATCCTGCTCATGCCTTTTAGCATCCATTTAGATATTTCCATCCCCTTATCTTCCTCCTGTGAACTGCTGAGCAGAACAAGAGTCTGGTGTAAAATGTCTCAGACGGTCTAAAACCCTCTCACTAACCCTGACCAGCCAACACCATCCTCTGCTTTGCCCCCTGCCTTGAAAAAGTCACAGTTCAGGTTTTTTTCTCTGCCCCAGGGAGGAATAGAACTGATCTAACACCCCCATCCCCACCCTAAGTACTGCAAACTTGGCCTGCAATTGCACCCCTGTTATTTGGGGAGGTAATAACACTTTTTTTCCACTCAGTCCAGCACAGGTTACATTTGCAAGAATTTGTATGGGGAGGGAAAAGAGGGAGACTCTTTGGGGCAGACATGAAGTTTATAGCTCTGAAGAGCTCTGGGTCACTGATCAAACCAGCAGCAAGTGGCCTGCAGACTCCAGAGCTGTTTTTTAACTCAGAGCTCTCTTTTCTCTTCATCCCAAGGCTGTTTGCAGTCAGCCCCACTGTTACAGGCAGGAAACACTCCCATTCAACACCTCCGAGAGTCCAGTTCCGGGGATGGGAATAGGCAATATGAACTATATATAAACATGTGATTATCCATACCACATTATTCCAACTTTCCCAACCTGAAAAGGAAAGACATCCACCTGACCCCACTGCCAGCCTCCAGCTCTCGCCGGGAGCAGAGTCACCTTGTTTAAGGGTGGCACATTCCCAAATGACCTGCAGTGATGATGGTGGTATTGATTCTAGTCTCCAGATCTCCCCTCTCCATGCAGTCTCTCTTCTCCTGTGCAGCTCCTGGGTCTCTCCTCTCAGTTCTAGCCCTCTACATCTCCATTCTTCATTGCAACCCCTGGGTGTCCCTGCTACCTTGCAGTTTGCAGTTCCCTCTCCCGTGCATCCCCCGCCATCTCCCTTCACACTTGCAGTCCTGAGTCTCTCCTCACTCTTGCAGCCCGCAGATCTTAGGTGTCTCTATACCCTTCTCCATCCCCGACTCCCCTCTTGCCCCTGGGTCTCCACTCTCCCTTCAGCCCCCCCGGAGTGTTGTTCAGTCTCTGCTGAAGCTCTTGGGTCATCTCTCTCCCCTGCAGTGCATTGGTCTCAGATCTCTCTATATCCTCTGGCTCTCCTTCTCCCTTGCAGCTTCCAAGTCTACCCGCTCTCCTGCACTCCATTGGCTCTCGGGTCTCACGGCATCATCTCTCTCCTGCACCCACTAAGCCTCCTCTCTCTTTGAACTCTCCTGGGTCTCCCCTCTCCTCGTATCCCCCTGAGCCTCTCCTCTCCTTGCATCCCCATGGGTCTCCCCTCTCCTTGCATCTCGCTCGGGTCTCCCCTCTTCCTGCATCCCCCCCAGGTCTCCTCTCTCCTTTGCAGCCTCCAAGCCTCTCTCCCTGCACTCCCCCCGGGTCTCCCCTTCTTCATTGCAGNACAAAGGGCTCCGCGCCCCGCGGATCCCCCGCGGGCAGGGTCGGGGCTCCGCGAAGCTCCGCGGGGCACGGGGAGGCAGCCCCGGCCCCAGCAGCACCCGTCACACCTTCCCGGGGACATTCCCCGCGGGAGCCGAGGCTGGACCAGCGTGTCCCACCGCAGAGATTCGCGGGAACCCGGGAGGGGAAGGGGGGGGGCCCGGTATCGCCCCCCCCGGAGCTGGCAGAGACCTGGTGCTGCAACTGTTAAGGGCGTTATTCTAATGAGCGGTTAATGATTAGCAACAAAAATAGCTAGTTCGTGTTTTCACCGGAAACTTTTAAACGTTGCCTCTCCAGAGAGTGATTAGCGCTTGCTGGGCTGCGGGACCGAGTTCCCAATTAAAAGACAAAGATACTTTTCATGCTCAGGGCTGTCAGGTGGATTTTCTTCTCCTGCGAGGCTAAGAAACCACTGCTCGGCACTCCTAACGCGGGCTGCGAGCGCGATGTCCTGCCTCATTGAGTCCTGCTGTCAGCCTTCGGGTTTCGCAGCCTCTTTTTTTCTTTTATCTGCCTTTAATCAGTGGAAAGTGCAGATGCTGAGATCTGATTTTTGCTTCCACACCAGTATTGGGAATGGAGGCTTGGTGATTGCTTGCTAGAAAACGAGAAAGGGNACCCCCTCCTCACCTCCACACACCCCTAGTCCCCCCTCTCCCCGCAGACCCCTACTATTTGGCCATCCTCGCCTTCGAATCTTCAAGGGTGCCTTGCTCCCTNCAGGGCTGTCAGGTGGATTTTCTTCTCCTGCGAGGCTAAGAAACCACTGCTCGGCACTCCTAACGCGGGCTGCGAGCGCGATGTCCTGCCTCATTGAGTCCTGCTGTCAGCCTTCGGGTTTCGCAGCCTCTTTTTTTCTTTTATCTGCCTTTAATCAGTGGAAAGTGCAGATGCTGAGATCTGATTTTTGCTTCCACACCAGTATTGGGAATGGAGGCTTGGTGATTGCTTGCTAGAAAACGAGAAAGGGAAAGAAAGAAAAAGAAAAAAAAGAAAAAGAGAAAGAAAAAGAGAAAGAGAAAAAGAAAGAGAAAAAGGAAACGAAAAAGGAAAAGAGAAAGGTTTAAAAATAAAACCTTACGAAAGAAAAGCACAACTGGCTTCTCAACCTCAAACCTCCCAAGACTGAATTTAAGATGCCTGTGTCAGCTATAGACTGAAAAATGGGTGCTGGTTGCAAAAGTACTGGTGTCGTTTTGATTACTCGGTTTAATCACGGGTTTCAGGTGAGAGGAAAGAAGAGAATAAATGCTTTAGCCTCAGGACCAAGAGACTCAGAATAAATTTCCTAGAGGTCTATTTTCGGAACAGCTATTTATATAGGATAATATTTTTATGTATGTGTCCCTGTGCCGGAAAGATCGCGTTCATATACACAGGTCGCTAATGGGCTTTCCTATGCGGACTGCAAAGAACCCTGTATACACAATCCTAAATTCCCAAAGCCACTATATTATTTGTTTAAGACCCAATTTTGCCAGCAGCTTTGCACAGTATGTCCATTTTTCTTTGTGTGACAGTTGCCCATAAGCGCTCAAACTGTTTGAGACTCCCATTTCCCCAGCCCCCCTCCCATCCCACTGCCCCCCAGAAATGTGTACCTACAAGCAGGAGGTTTTGTCAGGGTTCTCCAAGGACGATTTATTTACATGGGGAAATTGCCTGGAATATCTATTGCAGTCCAGCTTGCTGTGCAAATGCCCTGACTTCTGTATGAATGGCTTTTTTTCCAAATTACCTTAATTTTTAAAGCGCTATTGGGAAATGCGGTTGTTATTAATCAATACGAGCAGAAGTAGTAAGTAGGAATAATTACAATACTCATGATTTTGGAGTAGCCACCTGCTGTGCTTGGAGCTGTGCAAACACAACACAGCAAGGCAAGTCGTACCACCAGCACTTCAGGGTCTAAATATCAGCAAAGAGATTTGAATGGCAAAAGATGATGACGTGGACAAGGAATGTAGGAAGGAGACAGTCCAAGTCTGGATGGTTGTCTTGAGCCCTAACGGTTTGTTAAGGTTTCTTACAACAGGACTGGGAATTGTTAAAAAAATGGCACAGGGAGCACAAGTCTCTACTCCTTGGAGTGCTGAGAGCTGCTTGTCCATGTTTTCATCAGGACAGAAAGAAACAGGAGACAGAAGTCAAAAGGTGAGATAAAGAGTAAACAAAACAGAAGGCTAGTGAGAAAGGATATATACGTAGTTTTGGCCTCCTCACTCTAAGAAGGTCATTGAAGTGCTGGTGCATGTCCAGAAAAGGGCAATGGAGCTGGTAAAGAGTCTAGAGAATAAGTCTTGTGAGGGAACTGGGGTTGTTTAGCCTGAAGAAAAGGAGGCTCAGGGGAGACCTTCTTGCTCTCAACAACTCCCTGAAAGGAGGTTAGGGATGGATGGGGGTTGGTCTCTTATCCCATGTAACAAGTGATAAGACAAGAGGAAATGGCCTCAAGTTGCACCAGGCGAGGTTTAGGTTGGACACTAGGAAAAATTCCTTCCCTGAAAGGGTTGTCAAGTCCTGGAATAGGCTGCCCAGGGCAGTGGTGGAGTCCCCGTCCCTGGAGAGGTTGGAAAGACATGTAGATGTGGTGCTCAGGGACATGGTTTAGTGATGGACTTGAAAGTTCTGGGTTAACAGTTGGATTCGATCTTAAAGGTCTTTTCCAACCTAAACAATTCTATCATTCTATGATATAGGATAAATATGCCCTGGACTAACCACATGCATACAGGGAGTTATGCAGGAAGAGCTTTAGGAGCTTTAAAACCACCCCCAATACTTAATATGAGACAATTTCATGCATAGACAAGCTCCCAGACTCTGGTATGCCAAAATATTTCAGCACATGTTTACATCCTTTTAATCTCTATGATGTGACATGTTTTGCTCCAAGTGCTTTGCTGAATCAGGGACGTCCATTGCTGAGATGCTGCAGGTCTTTGTCTCCTGCTCCTGATGCATGCATTGGAGTGTGGTGCTGGTGGCAAAATATGAATTTTTTTGGGCATCCTGGGAGTGAGGAGATGCCTCGGTGCGCATAAGGAGTTCCATTTCATGGGACCTGAGTTCTGAATCAGGGGCCTAAATCTAGAAATTTAGCAATCATTAGTTTTCCTGTTGATTCTGTGGATTAAAGCTGTTATCATTTTCATTAGCAGAAGACAATCTGATTCACCATTTTCCAGAGGGTTTTCATAGAATGGAACCACATCAAGATAAAAGAGAACTGGCCGTGGCAGTGTGACAATAAATAAACCAGATCTGGGACTTTCCAAAAGCATTTAAACCCCATGGGAAGCAAGCGATTGTTGAGCAAACAACTCTCTCTGGCGTTGCAGCCTACAAAGGCACAGTCTTTACATAGCATATGGATGTATCCATACATTATTAGAAGCAGCGACAGTGGGACAGTATTTTCTGGATTGCATTTCCTAATTGACCTAATTATTAGACTCCAAGATATGTCTGGGAAATCATCTTCTTAATCTTTAGAAATATCTTTAGGGTGGCATAAAGAGTATTTTTTAGCATGTCAGAAAGGTAACAGGCTAGAAAATAAAGGTTTGTTGTCATCTGTTGTAGCAGGTGTGGTAAACTCCCCAAATCCGCCAGCAAGCCCCTGCAGAATTTACCAGGAGCACATACGACGATATCAATCTTGAAAGCCACTATAGGCAGCACAGGTGAGACTCTTCACCCAGACTGTAGCTACATCTGACACCGGCCTCAAATATAACTCAGAAGCAAGAGGGAGTGAGTCCTGCAGCCCCTAATGCTGTTGCTGACCTCATCAGACTCATGCTACATAAACCATAACACTGCTGTTGAGGAGAGGGATACCGTTCAGGTGCTGAGGAGCTCAACTGGAGCTCAACCAACCACACAGATGCAAAAAAGGCATATTCTGTTACTAATTCCTCAGGCCCACCCATGCTGCCTTTGGTAGCATCATTTATCATTTGTTTTTATGCATGTGTCTCCTCACCATCTCTTCTTCTTTCATCCCCCCCACAAGAGGGGAATACCCTTCGTGGATGACTCGGGATAACACTAAACATATGCAGAACCACGGCCTGAGTGTAAACTCTCCTGGAGCAAGGGGCCACGCTCCTTTATTTAAAAAAATCTCTGCAGTGCTGTGCCAAGTCATGGCACTCCACAAATATTTATTAATATGTCATAGTTATGTATACTCTGGGGTGTGGTATTACAATTTTATCAGTGAGTTTCAAGATGCTGTGTGCTATGAATGAGCTATGAAAGCCATCACAACCACAGAGAGGTTAGGGATAGCACTTCATCCAGCATTAGTGTGTGTTCTGAGTGTGATAGTCAAAGCAGCCATTTATAAATGTACTGGAGGTTTGGGGTTTTTTAAATTATTTAGCTGGGATCAGTGACTGGAAGGTGCCGGGGCATGTGACAGCATGCCTTGTGACAGGGTGCCATTCCTCCATTTTAAACAAGTATTCTGGCCATCTTCAGACACAGGCTCTGGCTATAAATATAAATATCTTCGGCCTACTGGCCATTTACAGGCCTGATGCACAACTGGTATGTAAAACAAAGGTCCATTACCTGAAACAGGGTGACCACATCGACACTGCATTAGAAAACTTTGCTCAGACTTTGGTCAGAGATTGTTTTGGGTTGGTTTTTTTTTTGTGTGCAATGCCAATTAATAACAAATTAGAAGTCAGTGGCATGGTTTGTGCCTTTATCCTTATTTAGTTACTAGTTTAAGCAGATGTATTTTTCACTGGGTGTCCAAGTTTCAATTTCAAGCACAGATAAGGATGTTTTTATTAAGGCTTCTCCACTTACTAAAAAAAAATAATCATGAGTTTTGATTATTCACCCACATCCTTTTTCTTCTGATAGGGAGAACAAAACAAGGACCATTTGACTCTAAAAGCTTCTGCAAAATGCTGAAGAGCAGGAGCATGTATAAAAGTAAGGACTCAGTAAGTAAGGTTCCTCCAAATTAAATCAAGAATGGGGCATATATTAAGGAGTGTTTTCTCTAGACTACCTCACAGCAAACATCAATACTCCTGAGGGTTAAATACATTGGTGCAAGACTGGGTATGGCCTGGCCTGGCCTGTACAACGTCAGGGTGAAATGCCACATCTCTGGGAAGAGGAAGCCAGCTTCAGATATGTGGATTTTTATTTTTTTTTTAACACAAGGTTGCTCTGAAGCCAGCCAAGGGTTTAAAACAAGTATACACCTTGGCAAAGACTCAGCAGCGACTACGGTGTAGAGGAGCAATGTATGAGCATCCATCACACCCCACAGCCACTCTGCCACATGACTGGATGGGACACAGCTCCAGTTATGCCTTGGTGGTGAGTGGCAGCTCGAAGGCAAATAACAGAAAAGAGGTTTTTGTCCCAAGAAGGTGCAGCCAGAGGGAAGTAAAAGCTCAGTGGTTCTTCTTGTAGTGCCCAAACGGTGGCGATGGAGGCCAGACCTTACAGAGGCCATGAGCAAATTCCCTTGTACCTATAGCATCGACAGGTTTAAAAGCAGATGAAGTCACCCTTTGTCCTCCCTCTGGCATATGAGGCCAACTCTGCCAGGCAGCAAGATTGTGACAGCCTGAGATTTTTCCCCCACCAGATGTCTTGCAGAAGAATATAGCATTCTCCAGGGCAAAATGCAAGTCTGAAGTCTCACGAATCTGCCTTATTCCACCTCTCTCCTCTCTCTACCCTGCCCTTAAACAACAGAGATTTTTGTGCAGTAACATCCTGCTTACTTGCCTGTAAAGGGGCAGAATTCAGAACTGTAGCCACATCACATTCTCCGTAAATTTCAGTGGTGTTTGTCTCCCGCACCTTCTCCTTAACATCCTCACTCATCACCAATGCTGTAGAAGTGCCCAGCAGGTGCCCAAGCCACAGTAGAGGCAAGCTCTTGTCCCACTGCACCAGCCCAGCTTCCATTACCGGCCAGAGGAAAATCACAGCAGAGCCTCTTGACTCTTTTGCCATTTGGCTGGAGACCATGCAAGCCCAACCTTTCAACCCAAGGACTGAGCAGAACATGTTTCTCCTCCAGACCAAAGGTCCAACCCCTACCCCAATATTGCCTTTTAAAGGCCTCCCATCCTAATAAAAACCAGCTGTTAGCTCCTCTCTCCAAAGCTGAATGATCCCTTCAGGGTGGGGTAACGCTTTCTCTTCCCTACAAAAATGTCCAGTAACCCCTCCTTTGCTGCAGTGCTGGAGACCTCCTCGCAGGGGGGCTTAGCAGTGGGTGCATAATTAGTAACAGTGATTTTCAAGAGTGGAGAGATGAAGACTGACTGGAAAGAATAAAATGCCTGAATAGCATTTTTGAAATAGGAAGAATAATGTAAAATGTTCAGAGGAGCTTTGCAAATGCTGGCCGAGAATAAAAACACCTCATCTGTGAGCAAGACATTTGCTAGACATCCCCATTTCTACCCATTTTTAATCAGGTCCCTGATCCCAACATTCATTCTGACCCTGTGCTGGGAAGTAGGGACCAGGAGAGAACTCTGCCAGGTTTTACTCTGACTCAATGGGTCTTGGGACCATCTCACACAAGGCCGCATTAGGGCCAGTTTATCCAAAGGACTTTTGGAGAGGCTTTCAGACAAGACTGAGTTGCAGAAAAGAAGGTGGACCTTTTCTAGGGCTCAAGGCAGCCATCTCTGCTGACATAACTCCTGGGCAGATACTTCAATGCTGTTTGCACAAACATCCTTTAAAAACAGGATTTCTGTTACCTAAGTGGGAGCTGAGCACCTGTGCAAACCCAACTGTGAACAAAGAAGCTGAATATTTCTGAAGATCCAGACATGACTTGCTAGAGACAGGACAAGAGGAAACAGCCTCAGGTTGTTCCAGGGGAGGTTTAAGTTGGATATTAGGAAAAATTTCTTCCCAAAAAGTATCTCAAGCCCTGGAACAGGCTACCCAAGGAAGTGGTGGAGTACCCATCCCTGGAGGGATTTAAAAGATGTATAGATGTAGTGCTGAGGAGCATGGTTTAGTGGTGTTTTTTTGCAGTGCTGGCATAACAGTTGGGTTTGATGATTTTAAATGTCTCTTAAAATAAAAAAGATTGTATGCTTCTATGACACGTTTTCGGAAAAACCAAAACAAAGCAAAACTGAGATGGGACATGGGTCATCTTGGTTAGATGCAATCCATGGCCTTGAGTGGAGAACGTACAACTCCTAGTTTGGGGAAGGATCCCAAAGCAACCCACAGTGCTCCATCACAGGCAAGTATTTCTATTTGCCATCATAAGAAAAAGCTGCTTTTTGCTGGAGGCTTGGGACAGCAGGGAGACTAATGACATAATCACCTTATAACCTCACCTGATGAGAGCTGGCAACATGCCAGACAAGGTACCATGCTTTGAAAGTCAGTCTAGAACCATTCAGAGAAGGAAAACCTCTCCCAGATACACTCTGCTGTATGTAATCATAAACCATAGGTAACACCAGGCTTTTAAAGTTTTGCCTAAAAACTTTCTTGTGTTTCACAGGAGTCATTTCATATGTCCGTCTCACTCATCCCTTTGCTGGCTTAGAGATGTAAATTCAAAGCTACTCTGAACAGTTCAGGTGGGGTCTGATTTTCAAGCATCCACATCCTGTTTAATCTCCTCTAATATATGGCTCTTCTTTCAACTCTGGATGCTAGTTTCTCCTAAAAACTCACCTGGCCAGGTCACAGCTATGGGCAGCCAGAGCTACTCATCTGCTTGCTCTGCTGGGAGCTCAGCGACCAAAAATCTGGTCTATAATTTTCTTAGGCATCCTTTAAAACATTCTTAAGATATTCTTAAGACATCCAATTTGAGTCGTCGTCCCTCCTACTTGATTTTATTAAAGAATGGTCTTTAAGGGGATGCTGTGAAAATTTTCTTCCTTTCTCAGAAACTTCCAGGCGTGGTTGTTCTATCTTATCCACAACTGTCAGGAAAACACTGGAGATTAATGCTGTTTGTTGATAGCAGTGGTTTGTTTTTTTTTTTCCTGATATCACCTTGACGGTACAGTTAGGCTTTCTGTTTACCTACAAACACCTGATTAAAGGTTTTGGTTCCTCTTCCATAATGGAATATATCCACCATTTAAAAAAATTGTGAAATAGGTACTGAGCAAGGTATAGCACTTTTGAGGTTTTAGTATGGATTCGGGGCCTGACTTAGCACTGAGTAACTTGAATTTTTTTCTAGAACTGTTCCAGGGGTCAATTATAGGATGGCATAAAAACACGGGCATGCATTTGTTCCTTTTGACTCCTCATAGCATTACTGCAGTATCGCTTGGACACCATCCTGCTCTTGGAAAACATAGGCTGTTATGTATCGTTTATCCATTTAATTGTATGGAGTCTACAGAACAATTATTCACGAAGCTATTTTAATTGAGGAAATTTGCAGGGTAAATATTCACAAAGCTCGCTCTCACCTCAGTAAAATGTGAGGCAGATTTGAAAGCCATTTGTCACTTTGCTCAAAAAGTCAAGGGCTTGGAGGGGTGATTATAAGGAGCTGATTAATGTGAGGTAACAGAGTAGAGAAATGGCGTCTTGTTTGAGCCACCTGACCTGGGCACATCCCTGCAGCACCCCAGTGTTGATGTGCATTGAAAAGGGAGGCAAAATACCAGCAGACTTTTCTCATGCTGAGCTGCATGCAGAGGAGCCAAAAAAAGTCTGAAGACAGCATGAAAAATATCCTGTCCTGATCCTATCTCCATCTCTGGTCCCCCCTAAACCCTGTGAGATGGGTCTAAGGAGAATTATGGATGCCTTTAGAGGATGTGCCTGGCAGAAGGTGGCCATGCTGGCATGATCTAGCTGGGATTACAGTACTGCTTCATCAGCTCACAGAGGCTTTGGGAGCCTGTGTCCTACAGGGAACATCCCACCTCATCATAACATTTTCCCTGGAAGTGAGGGTCGTTATCTTAAATGCAGTAAGAAGCAGTGCAATTAAACTGCAAGCCATCCCTAAATCTGGCTGTAGACTGGGTTATAGGACCATGGTACACCAGCTTGGTAAAGCCCCCTTCAACAACCCGTGAAGTGCACCAAGTCACTACTGGTTTAGCTGCTGGAGGCATGTGGTGATGAGGTGGTACTGAGAGTCAGCATTGACATGTTGTCTTTGAAATGTTTTGGATGACAGATATGGAGGGAAATGGATGGGTTACTTGAGGACTTCCCCAATCCCCCATTTGTTTGTGTGCAGTTTCACTGCTCTTGTCTCCTTTCCCATCCTTCTGGGGATGGCAGGCTGTCATGGGTACAAAATCCCTCTTACTATGGGCACCTAACGTTGCCTGTCACAAAGCAAACCAGGGCTCCCAAACACCACTGCTGCAGTATAAATAGTATTCTTTATTTTTAGACACAGATACAAAGGTATCAAGCCTTCTTGAATTACCCCAATCTGTTAGATTGACAGCTTCCTAATACTGCAAAGTCACGGATATCATGTCTCGGTATGCAACAGTCATGGTTGAGAAGGCTGAGGAGTTGGGTCTTTTTAGTCTGGAGAAGACCAAGGTGTGATCTTATCAATGTTGATCAAAAGCTAAAGAGTAGGGGTCAGGAGGATGGGGCCAGTCTTTTTTCAGTAATGCCCAGTGACAAGACAAGGGGCAATGGATACAAACTTGAACATAGGAAGTTCCATCTAAATACGAGGAGGAACTTCTTTACTGTGAGAGTGACAGAGCACCAGAACAGAGAGGCAGAGACTCTGTCTCTGGGGATATTCAAAACTCAGCTGGATGCATTCCTGTGCAACCGTTTCTAGTCGAACCTGCTTTGGCAGAGGGGCTGGACCAGATAAATCTTCAGAGGTCCCTTCCAATCCCTACCATTTTTTGATTCCATGACCACAGAATGGTCAGGGTTGGAAGGGACCTCTAGTTCGCCCTTGCCCTGACAAAGCAGGTTCACCTAGAGCAGGTTATACACCACATTGCTGATAAACCTGGCAAGTCTGGATGCTATCCCAAAGGATGTACTTGTGCTTGCACAGAGGTTGAGGGATGTAATCACTTTGCATAGAATACCCTATTCTTCTCTATGCTGAAGATCTAACCAAATGCTTTCTTCTTGCCTTTCAGTTTGTGAATCCAGTTCCCACTTGATTTAGTGGGGAAGCTCTATTAGTATCAACAGGACATGATCAGATGTAAAAAGCCACAGCCTTGATAAACTATAATAGTTCATATCCATCAAGGAGCTAATCCTCCTTCTTGCTGCTCCTTTTATCCCTCCCACAGCTATGATAACAGTAAGACTTTTATGCTCTAAGATTAACCCAGAACCTGCTACTACCGTGTGAAAACACAACAGCTTCAATTACTGACTCATTCTAATACTCTGCAGGACAACTCCTATGGTTTTTTCCACTTTTTTTTAACATTTTGTGCTACCTATTTCTTCTGGTTTTCTTCTCTTCGGCACAAAAGGACCACACAACTGTTCTTTGGTTGTTGGGGTGTTGCTTTATTTTCTTGCTTTTGTGGTAGTCTGACTTTTATTTTGGTTTTTTGAACTGGAGAAAGTGAAATAGAGGAGCAAGGGAAGGAGTATGCCAGACTGAGTTAAGACAGACACTGGAACGGCGAGCCAGCAGTTATCCAAGCACATGTGGCAGAAAGAATCTCTGAACAAACAATAACAATAAAATAATAATAACAATAATAACTGCAGAAAACTCTCCTCCATCCAACCACGCCAAAAAAAAAAAAAAAAAGAAAAAGTCTTGGCAAGGAGCAATTTGAGAAAGTGTCTGAAGAGCTGGAAGTAGGGTCTGTATCACACAGAAGAGCCAAAAATATGTTTGGCCACAAACAGTGCGTGATGCATTGCAAAATGTTTCATGAGGAGGTATTTAGAGGGTGGGATGGTTGGCATGGAGATGGAAAAGGGGGAGAGGCATCACTGTGGGAGGAATATCTTTAGCCTTCAAACAACAGCCACTAAAAAATCCCGAATGCTCTGCCTCTCCAGAGGTGCCAAGGGTTGAAAGTTTTGTGCAGGATGGGTTTCGCAGGATAATGTAATCTCATTTAAACTTATTTTTTAACTGCCCCTTTCATGGTGAGAAGGAAAAGTCCAAAGATAGAGTCTGATGCAGGGATGTCAGGGGGCTTTGGATTAATGGGTTTTGGATTGGACCCATGGTGTAAGAGACAGTGCTCCAATCGAGCCACAAATAAAGTGGCTTCCATTAACGTTTATATTTGCTTTAATTTATTTAATCAAGAAAGTCAGCAGAGCCCCATAGGTCTCGGTATTAAGAATGAGCTGGCCAAGACAGCAGCAGATAACGCTTGCACCAGCGTAAATCAGAGCTTCCATAAGTCATACTCAAGAAACCATGGGTGAGTAAGGCAATAAAATGTGACCATTGTTTCTTTACTGTATCGTTCTTGGCTTTCAGTTTCTGTGGGTGCCGAACACCATTTCTGTCCCATCTTTTTAAGAGGTCCTGGAGAGGATGGACCAAATTCGTTGCAAATCCAGGATCTAGAGCAGGAGTTGAGAACCTGGGATTTGCAAGCAGCTCACAAATGCTTCGCCTCCTTTTATGGCCAGATAACAATAAAGATGAGATCCAGAAGCTTTATTACTTTTTTTCCTACTTAAATGTTGGAAAAGGCTGCACCTCCACCTTTTTAGACCCACATTATGAAAAATCACTGCAATCCAGCATTGCTTTGCCCGATATAACTTGAATTTACCCACACATAGACAGCTGTCCACCCTGGAAATGGATGTGTTTAATTTCCCTTGTCTCAGGGGTGCAAAGAACTGGCACGAGCCTCATGAAGGGACCAGTTCAGCATCTCACCTCCCTCGATACGAGGCCACGGAGTCACCACAGATGCTATTTTGCACCAGGGGAAGATTTAATCCTTTAACGTTTATCTTGGCAAGTAGCCCTTTTCCCATCCAGTCATGGCACCCACCTCTTCAGACCTTTTGGGAGTACCAAGTGCTCTTCCGATGCCTTTTTTCCCTTTTATAATACCCTACAGGACGGTACCAGTTTATGATCGTATTACAGCGATGCTGTTCCTGCTACTACAATCATGGCTCTGTCATGATTTCCATTATAAACCTTGGACTGGATTTTTTTTTCTTTTTTTTTTTCTTTTTCTTTTTCTGGGGTCTATAATTTGATCGTAAAAACTCATGCTAGGCTGAAATTCAGCTGCCAGGTCTTGGTTATATACCAAATCTGGTTTAACCCTGAGGATGCTGAACTGCTTTCAGGCAGATGAGGGCTTTGGTGTGCAGAGCATATCGAGGAGTGGGAAACACATCCTTAGGGGCAGCAAGGAGTGCTTAGGGGCAGCTTTGGGGTGTTGAGCGTGCCAAAGTGTGGGAGACAAGCCCTTAGGGGCAGCAAGAAGGGGTGCTTTACTTTGGTTTGGGGACGAAGTTGCAGGGAAAACCCAGCTGGGCAATGCTACATCCCATCAGCCATGGTGTCTTCAAGATCTCTTGAATGACAGGCTGATATGCCTTATTCCTTTGACTGACATCTTTATTCCCCATCCTCATGCATGTCTCATGTTTGATCTATTTGTGAGCTCTTCACATGGAATTTCTTAAAGCATTTAATGCATACTTTCATACAAAACCCCACACTCATTAAGTTTCACCAGATATATGTCGCTCAAAACTACCTTGTCACCCCTTGCTCTACATCTCGCTGAATCAGGCTTTTGATCAGTCGTTGTTTCCCAAGTCCGCCTCCAGAAAGACTGAGTTTTCCCAAAAGGACCACTTAAGTTCAGGTTTTCAGGTCTGACAGCTCCAGTCCACCAGAAACCATTGGTTTCTGAGGCCAAATTCATCCCTTCAGTGACTCAGATGTACCACCAGCTCAGAAAGCTCTTCAGTCATCTCCTTAAGAAGAAACCTAACTTCCTTTATGGGGAGGCTGGACTAGATCTCTAGAGGTCCCTTCTAACTCCGATGATTCTGTGATTCTGTGAGACCAAGATGAAGATATCACAGAGCTGAGCACAAGCACAAACACAGCTGCATCATGGACAAGGACACACTAGGGAAAAAAAAAAAGCTGTTATCAGGACACATTGCATCAGAGGAGGCAGAATGGGAACCACTGACACATCAACTGCCCACAGATCCCCCATCTCCGTAACTGTGAAAAAAAAGCACATTGAAAGGGAGCGACACTATTTTGCGGTTACAGTGGGATGGAACAAGCACGCTTCCAATTCAGTTCACCTTCTTTAGATACTTTCTCTAGGCTGCAAATAAACCCTTTCTGTTGTGATACCTCCCTCTTCCTTGTTTTTTTACCTCAACACAATTCTTTATACTTAAGCATCCAGGTTTAAACAACAGCTAAGACAATGTGAGGTAGATTCTGATGGCAGTGGGTGAGCTTTGCTCCCATGGTGGCTGCTGCTTGAGAATGGTCTGTAGGTCACCATCGCATTGCTGCAGCTCTGTCCATAAAACCTGGTGGTGTAGGTGTGTTCGAGATGCAAAGAGCAGATCATATGGTTTGGTCACTGGGATGCTAGAAGGCACCTCTAGGAAAGCTGCAAATTCCAGATCCATCCCCGATCCAGTCTGGAGAAAAGGCTGTTTCTCTCTAGACCTGCTTATCTCTCCTCATTGCTTAGGGATGGAGGAGAAGGAGAAAACTCTCTTAATTAAAGCAACACAGCACAAAACCAAGACATTGTGTCCTCATCTGGAAAGTGGGTGTAATAGCACTTTCCCAGCCTGCAGGGACACAGTGAGATGCTGTTAAAGACTTTTGCATCGATCAGACACTTCAGCTGTGAGGGCTCTCCTGGGAGCTTAAAATTGATGGGATGAGGTATCATGGCTGTACAAATCCCTAATCTATCAAAGCAATAATCTATGGAAGAAAGATACTTTACAACACACTTATACAGCAGATGGTAAGTGACTTATGATGTATTCCACCTATCATCCGCAGGAAAATAGTATTAATAAAACATGCTGACATGACAGATTAATAGCTCAGAACTGCGGTCCAGGAGAGGTTGGGACCAGCCTATTCTTCCTCTGGGGTTTTTAACAATAAGGAATTAAGTAAATGCTTCAAACTAAAGATTATGTGCAAACAATATTAAAGCAAGGCTTTGGTCTGGATGGAGACTGTAAAACTGGTATTGTGGGAGTTGATGTTTATTGTGCTGCAGTGACACTGTTGTACCTTTGCATGGATTAGAAATAAGGCATGGCTCTTTCCTACTGCTCATGCTGCCAACCCGTCCCAGGATCTGAGAAGCCAGATGTGCTCCTCTGGCTCTGGCACTATCTCTAGCAGCACTGGGGGCCTGATCCTTCTCATCCTTAATATCACTGCAGTGACCACTCCCCTTCTGAAAATACAACCCTCAAAATCACAAAAAGGTCTGGTGTGGTTTTTTTTAGACTTTTTGGAAACAAAACACAAAGTCTTGCTGGAGCTTATCTCTGATGAGTAATTTGGTGGGTTTGATCCTGGTTTAGAAATAGAGATGCTGAGACTGCATTCCCTGCTCCAGAAGCGACCAAGGGGTGTTGTCAAGCCCATGATTTCACCCCGTGTCCCTATTCTTCTCCTTGACCTTCCCGTTCTGATATCAACTATTTGGGGCAGAGTCTAAGTGGAGGTGAAGGGAGTGGGATTATTCACACCAGATAATTTTAAGCACTTGCAGTTATTGTCTGAGATCCTTTGGATCTTCCATAGTCAGTGGAGGGAGACAGGATGCTCCAAAGAGCACCTGGAAGCCCTGGAGCTGAGGTCAGAGCTGGCATTTTGGTTGGGAGATGCTGTGTTTCAGGTAATGGTACTATTCAATCATGACCACAACACCTTACAAACAAAAGTTTTGATTCATCTCACCCTTCTTCAGTCTTTCTGAAGGAGAAGGAGAAGGAGAAGGAGAAGGAGAAGGAGAAGGAGAAGGAGAAGGAGAAGGAGAAGGAAAGAAAGAAAGGGAAAACAAGAGAAAGAGAAAGAAAACAAGAAGAAAGCTACCTTTGTTCTTTGCTGCATTAAATTTAAAACATCACCCTAGTAGTAATATATTGGCTTCATTACACAAAGACTGTAAAGTCCAGCTAGCTCATAATTCCACCAATAAAGATCCTGATTTGCCAATAAAAATTAGGGCAGCCACCGATCCATAGTCTAGATTTCCTGCTTGGGATGGGATTGTAAAATGTAATGATCAAATTTGGTGCAAAGCAGAGCAAATGTGCAAACAAAGCCAAGTAAAAGTATTCCACTCTTCCTGTCACTGTCATATGAATCCAGACAGGACCAGGTCCTTCAGCAGAACACCCCAAACCACCTACAGCAGTTGCAATGAGGAACCTCATTTTTAAAGCTATATGGAAAATCTTTGCTCACCATTTCACGTGTAACTTTTTAAGCAATTTACAAAAAGAGCCACAGAGAGGCTTGATTGAAAACTGATGACACAATCTAGCTCTGCTTTTAGCATTTTGGCATGCAACACAAAGCATTTCTTAAATCCCTCCAGCATCTAGAACTGTACCTGGAATGGTTTTAGGACTAATATTAAAAATGCATGGTAGGCTAGAGGCAGGTCTACTGAGAGGAGTGAACATCAAATGAATTACCTTCTTTTCTATCTGTGAGCAATAGAAAGACAAGAGTCTTGTGTGCTATATTTTGCCTCTAGAGAAAAAAAAATCTTGAGAAAGTGCCTTCAACTTGATTTCAAACTTTTTTTTTATTTTTTATGCTTTCTCTAAAAACCTTAAAAATGCTTACAATCTCATAAGCATGGCTCCAGGTCTTGTTCAGTCGGTTTCCAGCCCCACCATTGAGCCCTGGTCTTCCAGGAACACCTGCCAACTAAAACGTTTGAAGAAAAAAACCCATGTGGTCTTTACTTAGGAGTCTTGAGGGTATATAGATCATAAATTTGTTGTGGAGTGGGTGGCAATGCTTGTTTACTCTCTTATTTCAACCAAGTTTAAAAGTCAGAAAGCACTGATCACAACAAATACATAATGTACCTTAAAGCAATAGCTGAAAGGCCTAATGAAAATTAACGCTTAGAGAAAAAGGGGCAGACATTCATTTGTATTGGTGAAGATGACATGGGGAATATTAGTATCATTATTTGAGGGATGCAAATAAAAATGAAAACTCCGGGCAGATGAAAATCATCTGGGCTTGGAGTTTCAGATGGAGGTGAGACTCTGCTGAGCGTCAGTGAAAGAGCAGGGCAAGGTAGGTCAAACTGGGCAAACAGCTTGTGGTTGTGCTGTGGCTGCAAGGGCAAAGCTGCCTCTGGAAAGCTTTCGGATGAGGTTTTCATTCAAGGTTCTGGTTTTATTCGCACTTCAAAGTTGAAGCAAAAGTCAAAGAACATGGACTTGGGGAGGAAAAGCTTTCTTCCTTGCTGTCAGGTCTCTCCAAGGCGAGGGCTTGTGTCTGCATTGATGTGTCAGCTCACAACAAACCCAAGTCAAAGATCCGCTCGAGGGGAACACCTACCATATGCCAACCAAAAGTGGATCCACAGGACCAGACTATAGATAGTCTGAAAAAATCCTCTCTTTGAACTGTGGATAGCGAATCTTCAGCACCTTTTCACTCTGCATAGCTTGGTGGTATGGACATAGCCAGGCATCTTCACCCAGGGAGCTGTGGTTAATGCTGAGGTATGGATGAACATCATGTAGACACGCTGAAGCTCCTACCAGTGAGATTCATAGGTCATGTCTATACTGCCAAATAACAGAGGCTTAGTGAGTGTCCCTAGCCCTGAGGACAAGGGATATGGACCAGTGTGTGTCCACACCTCTCAGGGCTGTCCCTGTCTGAAGCACATCTGCCCTAGGCTGAACATAGCACCGGCTTTCCTCCAGCTCATGTGTTGTCCATTCGACCCCAAGACATAACAACTGTTTTCTGTGTTTTGGCCAAATTAAACTGTCTGAAATAATATATGGGCTGTGCTGCAGACCACCGGAGTGGTGTTTTCTAGCACAAAATTGATGCTTGAGGGTGAGAAGCCTGCTGGGATAGTGTTATAGGTCTATGCATGGGACAGAAGAGGCCAAAGGAGATTCAGACTCATGCTCTCTGATGATGAGCACTCTTGAGTAAGCTAACTCCAGGCTGGGCATGGGGCTGAGAGGTGAGTGGTGTGGACCATCAAGATAGTCTCAAGCTCATTTTCTGGTCAGCAATGCAGACAAACCCATTTTGCTGGGTTAGCCTTGGTGACCCTGGGCTCATCCCACCTAACATGGGCAGGAGAAGAGATGTTGTCTCTGTTGTACTATGCGCGTACAGTCTTCTCGCTTTGCTACACACCTTTAAGAAACTCAGATCCAGCATGACAAATGTAGGTTTGGGGAAAGAGTCAGAAGGAAAACCAACATCATCCCTCCACTCATCAAATTCCTCACCTCTTTGAATGTGAACCATAATAAAAAGAGTATTAAAACAAAGAGGAGACTAAATTAACAACCTTAATAAGTGCAGCATATATTTCTAAACATGAGGCAGGAGACATCTGACCAAACACATTCATCAGTATGCCCCCTCCATCTGAGGTAGTCATGTCTACCTTCCCCTATAGTCAACATAGAGAAAGGGGCGCTTTGACACACCTCTTCTCTGAAATGAAGTCATGGGAGAAGACAGATTAACTGCTCTCCAAGAAATTCTCCATCACACACAGAGGCAGCTCAGGGCAACAGAAGATATTTGGGTACTGATGCAGGTGAGATGAATCCATGTCCAGAACGGACCAAGAGCCCTTTCATTTACCATATTGACCCAACTACTAGCCCTTAAAATAATTCATAGACACCCAGGATGCTCCACGATGGGGATGAAGGTGGGAGGGTGATCTGGTGGATTGTTTTCAGAAGGAGGGAGTGCTGTACTCAATATGTGGTGAAGGATATTCGGCAATGGTGGAAATGCACAGGGTTAAACCAGCACCTCTGTGTGAGGAGGAATGCAACATCTTAGGCAGCAGAAGCTTTACAGCATCAAGGAGAAGCAAACAAATGTCAGGAAGAAAAGATGTGTCAACTGCACTATTTAGTTAGCAAGAATAATACACCTTTTTCCTGTTTGCAGGCCTCCTCTTTGTGAGCATGAGTGAACGGCAGGTCCCATGACACCAACATCCAGCTCACCACGCATGACTAGTTGGGACATCCCAGCCTCTTGGCAAAGGAATTTTTGTAGCCATGACGGCCCACAGAAAGCAAAATGATCCCGCTGCAAACCCATCGACCTCTGAAAAGCGAGCGTTGGCTGCCAGGGCATGATGCTCTGGGCTGTGTGTTTGCAGGATCTGGTCCCAGCAGTGGATCGAAATGCAACAAGAGGCACATAATTAACTTCAGATGTACCTGTCAAGATGTCACAGACACAGACCCAGAGAGGAGCAGCGTGTTATTTGTTTCTCATAATGTAACAATTATCTTGTTGTAAGAGGGGCTCTCTCCCGTGCTCCCTCTCTGCCTCTTGTTTTCCTTCCACATTCATTCACACATTATTTAACTTTTGACTTGGACACAGCAGGTAAAAGCATTTAACAGCTTGGCTGCTTGTTCAGACGGAGCTAGGAAGGGGCAGCGGGGAGCAGACAGCAATTTTTTGCCTTAAATTTTCAAGTTTTCAGCGCTGCATTTTTCTAAAGGGGAGGGGAGAAGAAAAGAGAAGGAAGGGGGGGGGAGGTAGGAAATAGCATTCCACAAAGACAGAGTCACATTTTCCAGCATTATAACATGCTCTCCTCTGTCCCCAGCCTTCACTGGGAGACGCATTCCCGCTCCACAGCGGAGAAAAGGTCAGCGGTAAAAATTTCGCAGGAACTCCATCATTGTCCTCACGGGACGTGTTCATCAGGAGGCGAGAGCCGGGCGTCTCGCTCTGTCGACAGAAATCCACATCACAGAACGTATTATTTGGGGGGGGAGGTGGGGAAGGGGAACCCACAGCCAGATACAGTCCATGACTTCATTTTGCAAGGGCTGCCACCGGGAGATCATTTCCCCTGTCTCGATGGATACCCACAGAGGCGTATGGCAGCACGGAGGGGATGGACAGACGGACGTTATGCTGAAGAAATAATAAAGGCAGGAGAGACAAAACAGGGTGGGTGTGATTTAAAGGGCTGCCCTGGGGGAAAATTAACTTTTAGTTTACATAAAGGAAGGTCTTACTCTGCTTTGCTGCCAGGTATGTATCTACCTGAGCTTGCACAGAGCAAATCTAGCAGCCAAGGGGATATAACAGCATTTGCCCAGTGGTAGTTATTAAATAGAGTGAGATTTTT
>VWZK01020666.1:98792-211292 GCA_013396935.1 Baryphthengus martii | reverse complement strand
AGGAGTGTTGTTATTAACTCAAGTTCATAGCAGCTTGGGCCATTTTGTCTTTGGTGTTTTCTAGCAAGACCTAGTAATCAAAGACCCCCCGTGTCAACTGTGGTGGCTCCCCATGGTGGTTCCTCTTGGTGGCTTCTCAGCAGCCTTCGGACTTCCATGTCAAAGAGGATGTCTGCAGCCTATAGCAATGAGCCAAGGAGTGCTGTGAGATGCTTGATGCTCTGAGGTGAGCATGTGGGGCTGGCAGCCAGCAGTTTTTTCTGCAGGCGGAACAAAGTCTCCTTGTGCATGGGGCACAGGCTAAGCAGAGTCTGGCTGCTCAGAAGGCCCTTGGTTTTCCTCATGAAATGCTCTGGTGGGGAAGAAAGAGCCGGCCACAGCAGGGCAGGCGTTTTTCTTTAAAAGACGGCACTGTGTGTAATAAATGAAGCTGCTTGAGGTTAGCTGTCGGGTCCCTTTTTTGTGTGTGTGCGTGTTTGTTTTGATACACAGTGGTGAAACACAGTCCTTGTGGGGTCCTATTTTCCTGCTGGAGCAAACTGTCAGCTAGAGGGGAGGCAGAAGAGGAGGAATAGCTGAAATCCTGTGTTTGTTTGCTTTAAAAAGCCACTTAAAATTAGCTCAGTGAATATAGTCCTGCACAGATTGCTCCCAAAATTAATAAATCAGGCTATGTGCATGAAATTTGATAATGCAAACCAGGTCCCTTCACTGTGTGCCAGACCCTGGGCTCATTTACATGGGAGGCCGTTGGCTCTCCCAGGGTGTCTCTGTTTTTTTGCCACTGAATGGGGAGAAGAAACCTGGACTAGCCCTTGCTGATGTCTCAGACTTCAAAATGATAGAGTGGATTGTTTTCACACTTGTGTGAATTTCAGTGGGATGTGGAAAGGATTGATGCAGCCTTTGTAGAGAAATGGCCATTGCGTCAGTTCACAAAGCTCTGCCACAGGGTGATCACTGGGGAGGAAGACCTCAAATGCACCCAGCATGTGGCAGGTACTGCCCAGCACCACAAATGCATCTTCAGCACTGGGGACCCTCAGCACCTGGATGTCACACAAGCTGGTGACAGGGTCAGTGCTGCTGGGGTGGCCCAAGGAGAATTGCATGGTCAAGGTTCCCAGCTGCCTGGGTGCAGGAGCAGAACCTTGCAAACAGAGTGACAGTTGGGACTGGCAAGAATGCAGCTAAAGAATCAAATCCTGGTAGGGTCTGGAGATCAGGAGTGTGAGGAGAGGCTGAGAGCTGGGTAAGTGCAGTGGGAGAGAAGACAAAGGGGGATATTATCACTCTGCAGCTCCCTGCTGGGATGGTGTTGAGGAAACAGAGATGGAATCTCTTCAGAGGTGTGCAGTGGTGGGACAAGAGGCATTGGCCCAAAATGTACCACAGAAAATTGTAACTACTTATCCCAGTCTCCTGAGAATGAAGTTTTCCAAGCTACCTCTGTACCATTTATTCCTAATGAGAATTTGACATTGTAGTTTTCTCAAGTCCTTGGTGAAACTGAGGAGCATGTGGGAAGTTGACACTCCTTATTCACTGACACAGAGGAGCATCCAACCTAAATGAGGTACCTAATTTTGAATAGTAGCTGCTCTGGGACTTCTAACACATGGGAAAAGACAGACATCTGCTGTGAAGTCTGAATCACTCACTGAAGGTTTCTCCAATGATCACAGAATGATCCTGGAGCAGCCACAGTCCTAATCAAGGAAGTTTTCTCTCATTTAGAGATGATGAATCCAGGCCTGGGGTTCTTGTGCTGTGGCTGATAAATAAGGTCAGGTCTTCCTTCTTGGTCCCAAGGTTCCTATAAACTGTTCTGGCTTCGTATGATTGAAAGTCATTTTTCAGTTTAGTGTCCTGGCCTTCCCAGGTGCTGCTGGAAACAAAAAGGAAAATACCAGCCCCTGAAAATCTATGGTTGGAATATGGACTGAGAGTATTTTATAGATGCCTCTTGGGCTGGCATTGAAATCTGACCTTGTCCTCCAGAAATGACCAGAGCTTAAGGATAGCTTCATCCATGATGAAACTCCAGTTCTCCATCCAACAGGGAAACTTTTTCACAGGTGAAAAGACATTTCCAGCATCTGGAAACTGGATGAGTGTTGGTGTATACTCACCTTTTACCAACCAGTTGGTACCACTACAATGGCAAAAAAAACAGCATTGGACAATCCCCTGCTTTGTAAATTGCATGACCAACTACTGCTTTTAACCTGATCTACTGCTCTGTCTGTTTTACTTGATATCTGTTGTCTCACTGGTTATCTATCATTTCACTGCTTTGGGAATAATCTCTTATTCTATTGCTTGCTGAGGTAGTTTGCTGATTTCATGAGCAAGATATTGCTCTTCCTGTTTTTTAATGATGATCTACCACTTTTATAAATGATCTGCTGGATTTCCAGACATTCAGCAGCTCACCTAAAACCTTGGCTTCCATGGGACTGCTGGTTGTCAGATGGCCAGATACACGTGTTCTATCAATCTGATATATCCGGGATGAGTTAGACTAATGCTCAGTGGTGTAAATATTTCTTATATGAAGATCCTGCCAAGTCAAGATGACATTTGGGGAAGTTCTGGCTGTCCTATCGCAGTGTGGGAGTTGAAGAACGAGAGATTAAGTGTTTCCCATGGTCTCGTGAGACCATGCTCCCTGCTTGATCCATGTCCTCCAATGTTTGGGTCTCAAAACCTTTGACTCAGTGATGACCAGCAGAGAACCTAGGAGCAGCCAGCCCAGACAGCAGTCTGGCTGGCTGAGGATGTGTGGAGGTCAACCATATGCTATGTCAGGGGGTTGCAGACCTGATTAATGTCGCAATCCAGGTCCTGAAGGATGAGGAAAATACGTTCATACAACTCTGTGCAAATCATACTTAATTTTTCATTGGTAGACGGGGAGGCTGAGAGGAGGGAGACTGGAAAACACAGAGGTTAAGTGACTTACCTCAAGCTGCAGAGCTTCACAGGATAGAGATTTCCAAACTTGCAGACAAGTCACTTGGTCACTGGGCCTCAATTTAATTAGCTAGTGTGTTTTTATTTAAGAATGACAGCGCATTACATTTCCTTGTAATTCATGGACCCCACCCACTGTGTGCAGATACAGATCAAAGAGATGGCCCCTGCTCACAGCCTTGCTGCTAGAAATGATTTCTTTTCATGCCTTAAATTTGAGAACATCAACAGTATCTAAAACATTCAGCAAATGATTTCTTTTCTACTTAAAAGCAGACTCCCTTCAAATAATTTCCTCTTTCTTTGGTGCAGGTTTCCGCACTCTGAAAGCTCCACACAGAGCCTTCAGAAATAAATCAAATCCCAAGTGTTCAGCCCCATTGCTCATTTTGCACATCCATGATTTGCAAGCTGACCATTTTCATGTGCAAACATCAGCCTGCTCACAAACACTGGGAGAATAAAAGTAATTTCTGAAATCACTGGCCACCAAATCCCTACCTAAGCTTGAAGTGATTAAACCTGGGTTATCACAACAATGTGAAAGTGCATGACAGCCTGTGTAATATCTGCATGGGTTCTGCCACAATAATGTCAGATCTGAGGGTAATTGCTGCCCAGGTTTGTTTTGATCACCATTCCCTCTCTCTTGACCTGGGAACACAGTCAGATTGATCTTCCTGACTTAAGGGAACTTGATCAGATTCAGTGAGAGGATGCAAAGAAGAAAATCAAGTTCATGAATGAGAGCAATTCTCACTGAGTTCACATAGTACTTGGGCAACACTTATACCAGAGAGAAGACCAGATTAGCTGATGGATAAGCTGTTTATACCACGAGCTCTCAACTGGATAGTTCCCTTCAACTTTTCCTTGTCTGCTGAAAGCAAGCGCTCTTCTGCAACCAAGCTCTTTCCATGTACAGTTTGGAAGGGGCTGCTCCATTTTAGGGCTTTTTAATCGTACACATTATTGCATTGACCCTTACAAATGTAATCATTGGAGGCAACAGCAAAAGGCCAGCTCTTCATTATCAACTGGAGTTTTTCAGGTAGGTTGATTCTGTAAAGTCAAAGAGTCATAGAATGGTTCAGGTTGAAAAGGTCATCTAATCCAATACCCCTGCAGGGAGCAGGGACATCTGCTACTAGAACAGGTTGCTCAGAGCCCCATCCAACCTGACCTTGAATGCTTCCATAAATGGGACTTCTACCACCTCTCTGGGCAACCTGTGCCAGGTCTCACCACCCTAGGCATAAACTATTTCTTCCTTATACCTAGTATGAATCAACTATCTTTTAGTTTAAAAACATCCCCCCTTGTCCTACCACTACAGGTCCTTTCTGGCTGTCCTCTCCTGCCTGCTGTAACTGTTGGTAGATACTGAGTAGTGACAGGGCTGTGAGGCACAGGGCAGGCCAACAGTTGAGTGGGTTTGCAGATGGTTGTTTTTGCAGCACTGACTCATATATTCCCGAAAGAGGGAGGGTCTGTGAAGAAAAAACCCCAAAAGTTGGAATGAGATGGCTGGTTCGGGTCTCACTCCCTGAGAAAAATAGATGAAAGGGAGATTACAGTCCTGGAACATCATGTTCTTGCTCTTAAGACCTTGATCTCAGATGCCACTTGATGATTCTTCAATCAAGTGAGAGCCAGACAAGAAGGGCTCCCCCAAACCTTCCTTCTCCAAACTCTCTTTGCTGTGCCACTAGCACATCTAGGGTGAGGGGCAAACCAGCTGGATACCCTAAGTTACAGGAAGTTCCTTCCAAATTCATGCAGTTATCCAAGGATGCATCTCCACAGTGATGCTAGTTGGGGGGCTGCAGAGCAGTCTTAATGGATTCACTGAGGGTGAGCCAGTCTGCAGGATGGCACAGTGCACACCCTCCTGTACTGCGGTGAACACGAGCCAGCATCACTCTTTGTAATTAAGGGGCATGATTTCACCTCCCATTACCTCATGCTTACCACAGGGTAAGAGCAGGGATGTGGGTAGTATGACACACTGCAGCTTCACACCCTTGCCTCGGTGACTTGCTCCTGTGTCTGTACCCTTTTCGTATTTATATTCCTCAACAGGAGCTGGCTAAACCACCACCATGTCCATCCACACATACAGAGAGACAAAGTTTTATAGGTTTGGCAGAAATGATCCTACCTGTCGGGTTGCACAACATCTACAAAAAAGCAAGATCAGAGATTTCCAACCTGACTTGAACTATCTTGGATGTATCACAGAGGAAGGAAAGATCGATGTGCATTTCAGAATACAAGTGCTATGCTTCAGGGAAAGCAAATTAATGCTTCAGATAAGAAACAGGGCATTAGTTTGTTTGGTTTTTTTTTCCTCTGGTAAGGCGCCTTTATCCTGATATGAGTCCCAGATATTAGCGCAAAGAATTACAAGGGGGAAAAAAGATGCTAATCCTGTGTATCAGCAATGTCTAACCTGCCAAGCATAAATATGCGTGTAATCATTTTGTAGTTACCTGGTAACCACAACAAAGCATGCATAGAAAATGTAATTACAGGAGCTTCATAAACTCATCCTTAATTATCACCTATAGCCAGGCACATATTATTAGATACTAGAGTCACCCTTAGATCAGAATCTCGTGTTCCTTGTGTCTAATTTGAAATAATGATCTCCTTATTGGCAAGCGACGAAATCTAAATGGAGTCACGTAAATCCTACTTCACAGCTCAATTAAGGAAATGTGATTACAGATCTGGAAGCAGATGCAGATATTACCAGGGAAGGGATGATGGCAGGAGCCTACAGGAAGCAGTCAATGCTTTCCAGGGGTCATTTGTAGGGGAACCCGTAGGAACAGACTTTCTATTGTTATACACTTCAGAGTATGTGGGGTGGAGAGGGGGCGAGAGACCGGATTCCCATTTTTAAGTGCTTTGGAGGTTTTCAGAAGGAGTCAGGTTCCATTGTTGCATTTTAAATATTCTCTAAGCTCGCTGAGAATAATATACATTTTCACTGCTTTTCCCTCTGTGTCCTTCCCTCTCATGATGAGGTTCACACTCCTTGGTTGTCCAACAACTCCACTTGATCTTCAACCCATGCTGGAAGGGGTGGGATAAGATGAGGGGCAGATGTCATTTTGTGCACTTCTCCCAACAAAAGCCAAAAGGAATGTAGAGATGTCCTAGGAGCCCTCTGAACGCAACAGGCAAGGGAGCAGGTGCTTTTGCAGCCCTCTCGTCTGCATTGCACCTGGGTCATTTCAGAGAGGACCATCTGTCAGATGCACCATGAAATGTTCTGGGTGATGGGTCTCTTTTGCCCAGCAGGATGCAGTCGGGATGTCGCACGCGCAGCATCCCTGTGGCGGCTTATTGTCCTTGGCACAGCTGATGATGTGGTGAAGGAGCAGTAAATAATGCACAGATGCACCAATCTTCTCCAGAAATGATCAGATCTCATCAAGCTGAACGAGTCTGGAGACAAAGCCGTCCTTCTCCAAACCCCAAAGAGAAGGTGTTAAAGTCACAGGCAGCAGCTGTAAGGGGGGAAGGTGGGATCAGGGGCTCAAAGGACAGCAGATGCAAGAATACATCCTGCAGCATGCACCCAGGAGCACAAGTAATTATTCCTACAGGGAAGACACATTATGACAGAAGCTAGCACAACATAAATATGAAAACAGGGATGCATTTACAAAAGCTCTTAGCCGAGAGAGTAAAATTAGGGACAGACACCGATCCACAGTTCCCTGTAACGACCAAGAGAGTGTTGACTTATAAAAGGGTGACTCTGTTGAGTGATGGATGTGTTCTGGTTGCCAGCCTATTTTCTACCCTTGGTTGTGCTGCTCCATCTGAAATTGCTTGATCCTAGAGGCAGAAGACAGCCAGAAAACAAGATCTCTCTCTAATGCATATATTAGTTTGTTTAGGGTGAAAATTAGAAGTGAATGAGAACTTGCTTTTCTGCTCTAGAAGGATAGTCTTTGATTTTGGTAGCTTCCATCCCCTGAAATCTGAACATGCAAACACACACAAAAATGCACAAATGAAAAAAAAACATCTAACTCACTAAAAAGGACCGAGTTCAAGAAAACATCCCAATTTCATTTTAAATCCAGATTTTAAGAGTCCTTAATGTTTTCTTGTACAAAAACAGTGCTTGCTGCTTGAAAAATGGTGGAAAACAAAAGGGTCAATGTATTCCATTCTGCGAAGGTGCAGAGACAGAGACCCTGGAGGTCATCTGAATGCACATGCTCAATTTTAATGTGGGATTGTGCTGAAGTCAGCACAATGAAAACCTTCTGAAAGAAGGGTTTGTTTTGGGTTTTTTTTTTTATTTCAGTAAAAACTACACTTCCTTTTGTCGGGAAAACAGAAGTTTTGACCAAAACTTTATGACTACTCTATTTATGATGGTGCAACCAAATCATATATGCAATTTGTATATCAGAAATCTTCTTAAAATTTCAATTAAATTAGAAATATGTTCTTTCAGCATCCTTTCCTAAGAGAGTTATTTCTGGACCAAATTCTTGCATCTTTATTCACACACTAGTAAGTGAAGTGTTTCCTACTGCACGCTTCAGAGACTGATCCTTTTCTTTCAAACTACTGCAGATTTCTCAACAAAAAGAAAAGAAGACAAAACGTATTCTAAACATCAGTAGCTCTTTTTCCATCACTCTCCATCTGGTACGTGATCTGTGATCATACCTCCAGGTCATTATGCTTGTAATGTTTATTGGAAAAATCAATCTTTAACTTCAAGACTTTACACAGGAAATATTAAAGTAAATTAGGACCCTATACATCCATTTTCAAATTTCCTTTCAACCTCACAGTACCTACTTCTTTCATGAAACAAAACCAGGACTTTTTTTTTTTTTTTTCAAGCTGTTCCATTTTTTTGCGTAACTGACAAAACTTCCTGGAAATACAATTTTCCCAGCTACTTTAGTTATTATCTCCAGGCTGTATTAGCAGCTAAGCGGTTGTTGACATTCCCTTTCAATATTGCTACTAAAAATCCATGAAGCCTACACAGAATTTATATACGAATGTCAACTCATTTTTAAAATATGTAATAGGAAAAGATCAGCCAATGCCTTTATGGCCACCTACATTTCAGAAGGCATTGGCTGGTATTAAAGTAGTGTATACATATGTATTTTAAGAAACCACACATTTTCTGGGCCAGAATCCAAAGGCATATAAAGTAGTTTAGTCAGTTATGACTGGATGAGGATCTAGATGGAAAACAGAATGTTCTCAGAGGGTTTGGGTGCACATGAATTTCTTTCCAAAATTAATGTGAGTGGGAGTCATTAATTTTACTTTTATTTTGGCAGTTGAAATGTCGCTCTCCTGGATATTCTCAGGACACGATGTGAAGCCACATCGAGCAAAGGCAGGACCCTCCAGCCCCCATCGGTGCCTTCACTGAGGCTGAGGCTGAACACACCGTACTATTCATGCTGCTTCTGGGCTGGGACAGAAATACTGTGACAAACAAAAATAAAAATTAAAAAATATATATTACAGTGACAGGTTTGGGCCTGAGGACAGACAGCCGCGTAGGATGAAAGACACCAAGACAGACCAGAGTAGTGAAAGGAGAAAATGCAAAGTCCGATGTTCTGGGCTCCTGCACTCTCTCTGGGTCTAATCCTGCACTGCTCAACCTTTACCACTCACAGCTCTACAAGAAAGAAGGAATTTAATCCATATCGACTTCTCTCCCTTTGTTTTTTTTTTTGTTCTTCTAGAAGAAGAACAAGGCTACTTTGCAAATTCAGTTGGGGGTTGGATCTTTTTGTAGCAAGGCTGTCTCCAGATGGAAGGTGTTAGAGGAACGAAAAATGAGATGTTCTTGTTCTTTACCTTTTATATTTTCCCCCCTTTAATATGATTACAGCTGATGTGTCCCTGAGGTTACTCATGGAAGCAGCTCATCTTTGCTATCCCAAGAAAATGGTTTGTTTAAAACACAGATACAAGCTGTCTGAGTCTGTGTCTTTAATGATGCCAATGGGAAGATTGCATGACATCAAAATAAAAGTAATCGGATCTCTCTTTTAAAAAAAAGTGAAAAAAAAAGGCGACATTTCTCTTGTATTGTGGGACAACATCCATCAGCTGTAAACCCAACTCCTTTTCGTAACAGTGCACAGTCAAAAGCAAAAACACATGCTGCCATGAAATGAGATTGAATAGAAAATCCTACAAGGGAGAGGCCAGATGCAGTGATGTTTCTTGGTGCTAACGTGACTCAGCCATCTGCAGGGGTTGAGGGACCACCACAATTCATGAAGCCCCATGCATGGGGTGACTGATCCTGTGGGGACTGTAGCAGCTGGTGTGGGAGCAGCATGAGGCCCCTTGCTCAAAATTTTGCTCCAGGACACCCCGGACCAGCGATAGGATCCTGGGAGGTGCAACCACTAGAGTTCCCAGTTTTGCAAGGATAGAGAGTTTTTTTCTCCCCAGGAACTCTTCTCACAGTCAACATCAGATGTTAATTTTTAGTCACAAGCTCTCTTTCTCAGATTGACTCTATCATTTATTTCCAAGCCCCTGGGCTATTGTAGGATGGACTTCATTTGTTTTAAACTCCTCTGCCTGGGATCTATTGTTCTGTGCTGCTCTGTAAGTCATTACCAATTCTGTCCCTCACCCTAGAAGAAGCTGTCGGGTCTTTTTTTTTTCTTCTTCTTCTTCTTTTTTAACACATGAAATTAGTTTTGTGGCTGCAAAAGAGGAAAGCCCTGGAATCTCTTACTTCTATCTCAAAAAAAAGAAGAGAAGAGGAGGGTGATTATGTTACAATGCAGGGCACTAGAAAGTTTACTAATGTCTTTCCTGCAACAAAATGACTAAACCACCAAGTAGGACCAGAATTTGTATCATGACTTGAGCCCAGTCCAGGACGCTCAGATGCAGCTCAGGGTTTGCCCACCACACCAGATTATTCAGAACAAAATTGTGGGTATAAGCAATTATGGAGGCAGTTGACAGCTGCAAAGAAGTCTAATCCAAAATTTCCTGGGACTCCGTGATGTTTGGATCATAAGTTTGCAGGTGACAAGTGACATGTCTTTTATCCCATTATTCTTCTGCAGATGTGAGTCATTCTTGTGCTCTGTTGCTCAAGTACATCCAGAGGTATAACCTTGCAGGCGTAGTGCTCCCAGGAATGGAGCCCATATCCTGGAATGGCAACAAGAAATCACTCGTGGGGAAGAGAAAATGCTTTGTGAAAGCATCAAGCAGTAGATTTCACCTAGAGAGTAACCACAGGATGTGTAGGACCCAACTTGAAAGAGGAAGAAAAAGAAGCAAAAGAATCAGCAACATTTTAATTTGGGACATGACCTGCTAATTTAACATCTCTTCTTCCCCCAAATCATGGACAGCCATATCCTTATCTCCTTTTGGGATCATTTGTGCTAAGGGCTCTCTGTAGATGACCCTGTTAGACAATGGAGGACATGGGGTTGGAGAAGACCTGGCAGATCTGACCATCAGATGATCTAAACCCACCCTCTGAGCAAGACCTGTCACCCTGTCATTCATGTATTAAACTCCTTACAGTACAATTTTGGTGATTCCACTTCTCTTTGGCCAAAGGAGAAAGTCCTGTGAGGCCGGGAAGTTTTCTTTCTGGTGGGGCAATATTTGGGTGGGTCTGGGACCCATTTAACCTTAATCCACCCTTGGCTTACCCTCTTGAATTCCTTCTCTACGTATGATCCGCCTTTCCATTCTGATTTCATTATACTCCCAGCAAAGTGGCAAGGGCTCAGGGATGATATTACCATCAAAGGCTGGAGGGTTTTAATGCCACGGCTTCCATGGAAACTTCTTGTGAGCTCACCCACTTGCCTGCATTATTTCCAGCTGCGCTCACAACTTCACATAGAGTGGATTTAAGAAAGTTTGAAAAGTTTACAGCACTTCTCTACTACATCTCGCAAAGAGAACAGTGGGTCCTGGGCACCAGGAAAAAAAGGAGATCCATTTCAGATCATGTAGACATGGTGTCTACAGAGAACTATGGTGCAGACAGAGGGATTGTCTTGACATCAAAACATTTCTAAGTAGGTAGATCACCTTCCACAGTTTCTCTTAAAACAGAACACGAGAAAAGCATAATCCGCATTTCTTAACCAGGCACCAGGAGAAGGGTGATAGGCTGTAGCTCTTTCAACAAGGGCCAAAGCAAACTGCCTTTTAGGGACCACCCTGATGCTTGAGAAGCCCCTTGCCAGGGTGAGTCAGGTTAAATGAGGTTGGCATACCCTGTCTGTTCTGGCATGAAGTTGATCTGGTTGGATCCTGGTGATTGCACACAGCCTGCTTGAATTCACAGAAGGTATCAGAGCATTTGTGGCTAACATATCTCATGTGTAGGCTCATCCATCAAATTCCCATGACTTTATTCCCCACCAAAAAGCCTTTAAAGGCTGCAGGGTCTCGGGAGATCAGCTGCAGGATAAGAAAAAGCAAGTGTATATATATATTACATCTGGCAGGTGGGAGGGGACAAAAAAAGTGGCAAAGTCATAAAGTAGAAGAAATATCCCAGTAAAAACAGTGTTTGAAATGAGGTGGAGATTTATGTATTTCAGGAGCTGCCACCTCTATGGATTGGGCTGTCCTGTTTATTTTTAGGGACCTGAGAGAAAACAAGATGAAAACTTGACTTACAGTTTGCTTACACTTTCAAGAGGAGAAACTCAGCAGGCAATAATATATTTGGGACTTCTCAGGGCTTTGCCCAGTTATTGCTCCATCAAGGCCTAAATGCAACTCCTGGGTCCCAAGGGATACAGAAAGCCTAGCTCCTCTCAGCTTCATGCAGGGCAAATCGTGGTGCATGCTGTAAAGTAGTTGGTCTCTGAGATTTGCAGCTTAAGTATTTGGGAAGCTGCACTTAGAGCCTTGTAGGTACTTCACTACCAGGTCCTGCTGACCTTATCTGAGTTGGAAAAGCATGGAACCGAGAAGGTGAAGAAATGAAGAACCCCTCCTCAAATCTAAAAGCCATGGGAAGGTTTGGAATAACATCACCAATGCCATCCCAGGCTAAATTCCTTCTCTTGTGCCGTGTATTTAATATTACACATACTATTCTGAAGAAATAAAAAAGAAAAGAAAATTTGGATTGTTCAGCCTGAAGAAAGCTCCAGGGACACCTTATTGCAGCCTTTCAGTACTTAAAAGGGGTCTATCAGAAAGATAGGGACAGTCTTTTTAGCTGGGTCTGTCACAACAGGATATGGGGTCATAGTTTTAAACTAAAAGAAGGGAGAGTTACACTAGATAGAAGGAAGAAATATTTTATGATGAGAGTGATGAAAAACTTGCATAGGTTGCCCAGAGAGGTGGTAAAAGTCCCATCCCTGGAAATATTCCAGGTCAGGATGGATGGGGCTCCGAACAATCTGTTCTAGTTGCAGACGTCCCTGCTCACTGCAAGAGGGTTGGACTACATGACCTTCAACTGTCTCTCCCAACCCAAACCATTGTATGATTCTATGATCTTGTGAAATCTCTGACCGTGGGATTTTTCTGACATTGTTACCCAAGCTAGCTAGAGTCAACATTGCCAAAGCTGACATATGACATATGCTTTGGCTTGGACCCCTTTAGCCTTGTGAAAACATGTCAATGTGTTAAGTGGACCTGGAGGTGACACCACCTGCTATCACTTTTCTGCTTTCTCCTTAGTTTCACATGCCAAGTGTGAGCTTTACACGCTTGACCTCTCCGTCCTCCATTTTCTCTATCTCCTAAGACTGTGTCTCGGCTCAGTGCCACAACCTGGCTTCTTCACCCTGCTGTGCCAGGCTCAGAGCCAGCTATCCAGATACTAATGGCAACCCTTATGCATAATCAAAGACACTGAAACCCATAGCTCTGAAGAAGAGGTGATGTGGCACCTTCTGGGGCAATTTTTTGAGTCTTTCCATCAAATATGTCCTCCTGCTGCATCACTGTCATTCTGTCAGAGACAAGGACTGTAGGAAGTCTGAGTTTCATGGACATTTTCCTGTTTGAATCAGTCAGTATTTGGGCTGTGGATGAAATGAGCAGCCCCAAGAAATGTAATTACCACCACAGTTGTAAATCCAGTAAAGTCTGCATCATACATTGTTTCTTCTCCATCGCCTCTGCAGGACTGGTTAGCAGTCAGCACCCCAGATAGTTGGGTAGAGAGCAGTGTCATCACTCCACCCCGGACTCACACTCTCCTGAAGGCACAAGAAGGAAACAAACTCCCTAAACCTCCATACCACATCCAGGTTAGCCTTCATTCCCTCCCTATTTTTTTCTAAAAAATCCCTGATATCAGCCACATGTTACCTGGAAAAGAAAACTGCCTTCAAATTACCTTTTGTTCTGCTTTATGCTGTTCTCCTTAGCAGAGTAGGCTGGACATCTTTTCCAAGCATTTCTGTTTCTTCTATCTACCATGTGGGACAATTCAAGACGAGGACTTAAAGCTACCCCAGAGGTTTGGAATATTACTACTAAATTAGTGAGAGCGGAGTTTTCTTGACATCACACTCAAAAGGACATGTTTCTTTGCTCTCTATTGAAGATGGCAAAATACAGTTCCCATCACTGCTACCAAATCCACTTTGCTGAAGTACACACCAAGGGATGTTCAAGAAGTAGTCCCTTTATTTAACCCTGGGAGTTTATTCTCAGGTTCACCCTGTGTGCTTTCTCTATCACCCAGAACAATCAATCCAGCTCAAACCAGTGGATGTTTCAAAGATTTTGGCATGATGCAGAAAGATGCCAGATGACCAAGGAGGCAATTACCTAAAAATAAAGAGTAAGTGATCGCAAGCTTTAGTTGTCTATGAGAGAAGGACTTAAGTTGCCATCAAGGCTTGCAAGTGCTTTTCTTTCTCTCAAGCAACGAAATATTTTTTGGGAATAGGAGTGCCATGTATGATCACAGCTGGGAGATGCTTCTGGTTCCCCTCTGGTCCATTAGGCTGTGGGTCCACTGGCTATTCCATCAGCTCCCAAGGGCTCCATCCAAACTGCAAAAGATGGTAAGACGCAGGATGAACAGCAGTCTGTGTGGGAATTCACCAGCATTTTTTCATGCTAGTGTCTTTCCCAATGCATAACCAAATTTTTGCTCACTTCGCCACATGGACAACAGTTAAAATGATGTGGTTCTGGGTAGAAGGAGCTTTAAACATCACTGTTGCAAGCAAAAACAGTTTTCAGAATCTATAATGAAAACGACAAACTTGTATGAAACAAAAAGAGGTGAAAATGCTGAGAATAAAGACTGTCTAGCCAGAGGTCTGTAAGAAATACTGTTCGTGAGACAAAAGGAGCATTGCATGAGAATAAACTCAGTGTCTGCGGCCAAACCTGAAGAATTTGCTTCTATATTTTAATAGCTTTAGTTTTAGAAGGGACCTAACTTGAGACAAACCGTAAGAAAATGATGGGAGGGTTGAGCTCAGCATTGTGCTGTGGTCTTACTGGAATCTTTCCTTGGACAAACTACAAAAATTGAAGGCATCCAAAATGCCAAGTCCCTCTTGAAAATGTTTGTGTGGACATTGAGGAGACAAAAATAAGCCTGGATTTCAAAGCTGAAATCCACTTGGAGATCCATCAGCTGAGGGAAGGGTGAGAAGATGGATGCCCATTCTCAAGAGGCTGTTAGATCTTTGACTTTGCTTGTGCCTGATGTTTGGAGGGGACAGGAGATAACAATCTAGAGATGGTTCTTTTTAGGCCTCTATGTGGTACCTACATGTCCTGAACACCAGCAATGCCCACCATCCTTTTCTCTGTTGACCAATTATTACTCCAAGATTTTGATCCCACTCCAGGAGACTCAGGAAGGAAAATCTCCAGTCTGGGATTGCAACAACCCTTTTGCTTCCCTGCACCTTCCCCACATGGCAGTGAGCTGGCAGAGGACAAGGATATAACCCTTCATTTCAGATGTCTATGGCAGGGTGAAAACTAACCAACACCATGCAGCATCTTGCTGCCTCTCAGGAGACATCCCAGGCCTGGGAGCAGTTGCTGCTGTATGCAAGGCAGGATGGCTCTCCATCATCCTCCCAATTTTTATTTCCTTAGCTCTCCTGATGATACAGTTTGAAGCATAGAAGTGTTCTGTGAGGAATGTGTTTTGGGATGAAGATGAATACTTTGAAGCCTGACAGCATAAACACTGAGAGCCTGTTTGGCTTCTTCCAGTGCCAGCTCCCTGGATGGATGCAGAAAACTCCTTCATTGCCCGTGGAAGTTTTTTGGTTCCCTCTGATGAGTTGGAGCTGTTCTGACCCGAAGCAGATGGACTCAGTTATTTACACCATGTTCTCCTGGGGTGCACTCTTGACCCACTGCTTGCTGGTCTCCATAGACATACGCACTGGTGCCGGCTGATGGTTTCTGTATGACACAGAGAACATAAGTGGAGCAGAGCCAGGCAGAGGCCCTCAGAGAACGAGCAACTGATGGGGATGTAGTGCTGGGAGAAGCCTTGCTGGTCCCAGGCCAAGTGGCTGTGCCTTGTGTTCAGGTGGCAGGAAGGGAAGAAAAACCTCCTTGTTGGCCCCTTGCAGGCTGAACTGAGTGGAGGGTAGTGGTGATCAAGGGATGCCACCTTTGATGGAATGTCACTAAGGACTGGGCAGTGAGTGTGATGTGGAAAACAGGGGAAAAGGAAGGCAGCTCTGAGATATATTGGTCTGATAATCTCCACAGGAGACCATTTCACAGGTCAAAGACAACTTAGTGTGCCCAGTCTCTGCTCGGTGCTCTGAGGAGCAATGCAGAAGGACATGCCACAGCCGTTTCTGCTCCAGATCCCTAGCAATCATTTGACTACGCTCATTTGGGGAATCCATCTTTCCCTTACCTTTACCTCTCCTGCCCGGTAATACTTGAGTCAAAGTTTGGGGTACCCTAAAATGTGTCCAGACCTGAGAAGTGCCATGGAACTCAAAATGACTACCATCTCCTGCAGCTGTGTAGCCAGAAGGAAACATGATCATACCGGAGAGAGAGCTGAGCGCAGCAGGCAGCTGCTGTCCTGGCTGCTGCAGGAGGAGAGGTGAAGGAATTTCAGAGATAACATGTGGGGGAGGGTGTTAAAAAGTTGGAAAGACTTCATTACTTGATGTGTATGATTCCTTGATGCAAACCAACACTTCCTTGTTCCCACTCCATTTTAACCCTTCTTCCCACTTTTTTTCCTCCACTGAAAGAAAGCTTCAAGCTCAGAAGGAGGAAAGAAAGATTAAGTAGAAGGAGTTACATTTTCCTGGCTGCTATCAAAACCTCTTTTCCAACTTTTCTCCTTTTCTTTTTTTTGTCTCTTCGCACTGACACACCTTTGACATTTTATGAGCTGAACTGTACTTCATTGCACGAGGTGCTGGCAGACAATCTGAGAGCCTTTTATTCTGAGGTGCCTTTCAGCTTCCAGGCTACGATCTACCTTACCTTAAGCCAGAGCCAGGCTTCAGCCATGAGCCTGGCTGACATTTTACAGGGAAAGTGAAGTGAGGCACCATCTTATAAAAGTGTTTGAAGACACAAGTGTTGCCTATTAAGATACATCAAGTTTGAACTCCATGCAGCATGCTCACTTGGCTGAGATGCTTGCCTGAGTTAATTATTGCAAAGTCTACAACACTGGACAGGCTGACATGGCAACTTCACCAGTGAGTTTCACCAGCTGTTAGTAAACCCAAGAGCAGTAAGAGACCATCAGAAGTCCCTGAAGTGAGTAGTTAACCCATGGAGTTCCTTGTCAGATAACGTGATTGTTGCAAAACATGACTATGGGCTTGAGAGAATATGTCCTTGGAAGAGAGATCCATTGGAGATCACTAATAAGATGTACTTTAATCAGGAAATCCCCCAATGCTAGTGTACAAAATGATCAGAGACTGGGAGAGTACTCAAGGGTAGTATGTGTTCATACTGTTTGTATGTCCATTGAAGATATTGGGTTATATAGTTACTTGCTATAAGTCAGTGTCTACCTTGCCTTCTTCCTGAATGAAGTGGTTAAACTATTTTACCATGAGCAATGAAGCTCATGAACTGGGACCTTCCTGTAGATGAATTATACATATTTTGCTTTAGAATGTATCTATCTGCGGTGTAGCAGCATCTCAGTATCCCAGTGGAGGCTGATGTTGTTTTGGTCCCATAGGGGTAAGCCAGATCCTTCTCATTCCTAAGAGACAAGAGTGAAGAAGAGAAATAGAGGCCAGAAACCTACTGAGAAAGCAAGTGGCAGAACCAGGAATTGAATCCTGCTTCCTTGGACTGGTTTACTGAGTCCTTGAAGGCAGTGAATTGCTTATAGTGAATCAGATAGAGGGCCTGAATCTGTGGAAATTCCCTGGATGGTTTCAGTGGGTTTTGAATCACATCTAAAGAAGTAATAAACCCTATGGGCTGCCTCGTTCTTGGGTCCATTGAGGGGATCCATTTTATTATGGAGAATCTGCAGGTCGTACAGCCTACAGGAGACAGATGGAGAGATCATTACAGCTGAGTTTTGAAAGGTTTTGAAAGGTTTCATCAGTACACTTTGACCACAAGTGTCAATCTGACTTGATGCCAAGCAGGTTTAGCAGTGAAATACTGGGCTATCTTTTTTTTCAACTTCCAGATGGGGTGAAATATGCTAAAAAGCATCCAGGGGACTATTTGGCTCAAGTCTCTCTCAGAAGAGGACAGTGAGATAGTGCTCAGAGATGTGAAGCTTTTGGGCATGGCAGCAACTTGAGAAGGACTTCTCCAGAAAGGCACACAAGCTACTGGGTATCTTCTGGAGAATGAATCAGGCAAGCTAGAGGGCTTGAATGAGCAAACCAGCGTTGAATGAAATCCCTTTCTGATTTAACCTGAAAGGAAATTCAAGATGGGAGAAACAAGAGTCATCACTTGGGGAGTTTGTGGTGTATGCGCATGGCCTTTTTCATATGTCAGTGAGTTTTATCAACACCTCACCTGCCAAAGTACAAATACCCTCTGATGTCAATGGACTGTGCTCAAAGTTCTGTGCATGCTTCAAAGAGCTCAACAGAAAAGGACAACTCCTATCAGTACAAACTACCTAAGGAGGACATGAATATGCCACCAATCAGCAACTTAAAGGTTAACCCAATGTTTTCTGGAAACATATCTACATGACCTGGATGATATATCTGGGTAAAAATCACTAGCCCACATTGTGAAGAAGGCTGACTAGGGCTTCCGAATAGCTACATCTGATTTCAGAATTGGTGAATCCAGAATTTATTACATCTCGTTTCCTTTCTCAAGCAACATCTTTTACTATGATGATGACAGAGCAGAAAAAAAACCCTAATAGTTGTGCCACACTTGAGCAGTACATGATTAATTTTGGATACACAAGAAAATATATTAGCAATAATGAATGATTGCAATGCAGAGATACTTCGACTATTTTAGATCCTTTTTAATTGCCAATTTAGTGTGTGAAGAGTGCTTCCGCGGTTTATCTTAGAATCATAAAATCACAGTATCTTTTGGGTTGGAAGGGACCTCTCAAGGTCATCTAGTCCAATCCCCCTGCAGGGAGCAGGGACATCTGCAACTAGAGCAGATTGCTCAGAACCTCATCCAACCTTACCTGGAATATTTCCAGGGATAGGGCATCTACCACCTCTCTGGGCAACCTGGGCCAGGGTCTCATCATTCTCAGTGTAAAACATTTCTTCTTTCTATGTAGTCTAAATCTCCCCTCTTTTATTTTAATACCATCACCCCTTGTCTTATCACAACAGGCCCTGCTAAAAAAAGTCTATCCTCGTCTTTCTGACAGGTCCTCTTTACATACTGAAAGGCAATAATAAGGCCTCTTCAGAGCCTTCTCTTCTCCAGGCTGAACAATTTGTCTGTTGGGTGAGAAAAACTTGCTTTAGTTATAAAACTGCTTTTAATTATTATTATTTCTGTGTGTTGGCTTACATCTTCTACAAGCTTGCTTCAGGTTAGCAAGTTTGAGATAAATACCCTGCAAGTGCAAATTGATTTTTCATATCTGTAGTGTAAGGCAATTTTACAACTGTACAGAAATTCCCCCAATACAGGGGGTCAACATCTGTCTGATTCATCTGAAAGTATGCAAAGCTCAGATCTGAAGTGTGGTTTCACTAACAAGTGAAGGATGTTACAGTAAGTTGTGGGAAACTGTAGGCAGTTGCCTAGTTCTCTAGGTCACATGGTGGCTGCATCTGAGCCTGACCATTAACTCCAAGAACTGATGCTGTGTATGCTGATGTCCTCCCAGTTTGAGGACTCACCTCATCTCTGTAGTTGAAGATGTCCATGCTCTCTGCAGGGGGCTTGGACTATGTGACCTTCAAAGGTCCCTTCCAACAAAAAACATTTTATGATTCCATTCTCCATTTCACTCTTGCTTGAAGACGTAATGAGGCTTTTCTCACAGCCTGGATTTTAGTGCAGAAACAATGATTGGTGGTGTATTTTGATTGAACATCTAGTCCAATGGACAATCCCACACTACTTGTTTCTCTCCAGAGAACAAACAGAGCATGTGGACTCTGTCTCTGTCCAGTGGTATGGTGGTTAGATATGGCCAATTTCCTTTGAAGTTCTTGTATCTCACTGGCCACCTTGATAAGAAAATACTGCATAGATGGGACGGGTGCTGGTGGAGAACTGTACTTAGCTCTTTTTCCTGTTGTAAAATAAAGCTATTCCTCATACCATGGTTCTTTCCTGGCTCTGAGATATTTAGCTCCAAATGACTCTCTGTCATTCCACCTTTCAGATATAAAGGAAACTATGAACATCCACCTAGGAATAAGACCACTTTTGAAATGGCATGACATGCATTTCAGGGTCAAATTCTCCCTATGTCAAAGACTGCTTCAGTTAAGGAGATGCTGGGACATGCATTCTTGTAGCAGATTGTGAAGCCAAGCTCTTAACTCAGATGCATAATTCACCAGCCATGCTGGGCCCCTGGTATACCTGAGAAAGATAGACAGGTAGGTAGGTAGATAGATCAATCGATCTATCAATCTCTCTTTTACTCTGAGGTCATTTCAAGTGCATATCATTAGGTGCTTGAACACAAATCAAGGACACAAAAAAATGCCCCAAGATAAAGACACCTGAATAAAAGCAGGCCAGAAGCTAAAGAAGAACAAAACTGCTGCTGATGGAATTTCCTTGGGTATGTACATTGCAAGTCAGCTGTGGGATTATTTTCCTTCACAGTAACGGTGCAGCTAATGGGAAGGAGAACAGCAAAGCCAAATATGATGCTGCATTAGGCAGCTGAAAACATCACACACACAGCACAGTCTGTTACCACAGGGCTTAGATCATTTCAGCATCTGGGGAAAGGCTGAGGACAGTCAAAAAATGAGCAAGAGAGCAAAGAACCAGGAGGGGAAATATCTGCTAACAGAAAGGTGTGGCCTGAGAAAGAGATCTTATGAGTTATTGCAGGAAAGCACCTAAAGCTGTTAGCCATCATATGCAGGTGCAGCGTTAAAAGGAGAAGGTTGCACGGCTGGACTGATCCCATAAATCAGAGAAGGAAGAACATGGGGATTAGAACTGGGACTGCACAAAGCAAAACTGGAGTGAAATCTTTCTATCTGTGATTGGCCAACAGATAAAATAGAGCAATACACAAGTGCAGGGTCTGAAAGCATCTGGCAGGAGAGAGAAAATGTATTCTTTCTAATCAAGTAGGTAATCAGAGGTAGGCTGGACTTGGTACAGCTTTTGAAACTATAATTTTAGAAGGAATTGAAGATATTAATGATCATCTTTAAAATGCTGTCAAGGTTTAGGGTCAGGACCATCTGCTGGATCTATAACAGATGCTCTCTGTTAACCCCTCTCCCTTCCCAAAGGGAAAGAGAAAGGGAATAAAGGAGAGAGACTTATGGGTTAGAAAAGAAAACTAGAACTGCTTTAATGAGAATAATAATAAATTAGATATATATAAATATATACAAAACTAGTGTGGAACCCAACACCCCGATGGCATTTACATTACCATCACCACTGATGCTGTGGAGCAGGCACTGGGAAAGTCCCAGACTGGGCTCAGTGGCAGACAAGAACCAGATTTAAGATCTGGATTCCAGAATTGAATTTAGGAACACACAGATAGGATTGAAGGCAGAACTGACAGTGTCTTCCTCAGACTCCAGCCGTTGAAGAAGAGGCTTGACCCCTGTGATCCCTCAGCTTTATACCAAATGTGATATATATGGGATGGAATCCCTTGTTGGTCAGTTTAGGGTTACCTGTCCTGCCCACTCTTCCCCACAAAGCTTTTTAATTTTTGCTCCCACAACGTGGTACACAAGATTTAGCAGTGATCTTGGTCTGCACAGGAGCAAGTATAAGCAAAAGCCTTTCTGCACACACCAGTGCTTGGTAGTAACTCTAAACATTGAGCGTTATCATTACTAGAAGCAGACACTGCCTGTGAAAATCTGCCATTAACTTCAGAAAGTGCAATTCATTAGAAGAGAATGAGCTGAAAAGTAAAATTGCTGAACAGAATTAGTTCTGTTCTAACTCAAATCAGGACAAATGCTTTGGGAATCTGTGATGAAAAGGATGACATCAACAGCTACACGAGTCGCATGCTGAGACCTGAGTTTTGTTCATTCATATGATTCTACAATTCTGTGATTCCATGATTCTAAGTTTTAGAACCATCCTGTTGGTTCTGGGAGCTGCAGCTCCCAGAACTTGCTGTGCCATGGACTAATATCACAGACAAAGCAGTAGGCTTCTTAGCTTGAGGTCTGTGCTGGCCCTGATGGATTTGGCAGCACAGTGATGAGGAAGTGGTGTGTACGGCCCAGTAGCTGTGAAGATGGTGAAGGACCCAGTAACAAAGAGGAAAAATGGGTAAATAGAAAGAAATGTTCAGGGTGAGAAAGACAGAAGGTGGTAGCAGCTGTGAAGGGCATTTTCAGAAGATTAGGAATCCCTGCAAGGAGCGATGTGAAAATGGTTGTGCCATTGTATTGCGATTCTTCAAAAAGATAAAATAAGGGTAAAAATCAGGGATAGTTTTTTCTCATATTTCATAGTAGGTTGAACTTTGCAAATGAATCTTCCTCTCTCCCCTGACTGTCAGGCTACCCAGGCCAACCAACCAAACCATATCCACAATGTTGTTTATAACCTTATGTGCAGCTACTCCTGGCAGCTGAGGCCTATCCCAGCAACAAAACTATTTTGCTAGTGATAACTTGAACATCTCCCTCAAATGCCCTAAGCTCTTCTCTTACTCTGCTGAAATTGTGATTGATCTGCTGATAGATGTGTCCCAGCAGCTCTCCTGCTAGCAGAGTAGGCTTTGTGCATCCTTCCCTGTGGGCACATCTCTATGTGAATACTGGCGGAAACACAAGGACTGGTGAGAGGCAGATGGGTGTTTTGTGGTGACAGCCTAAAGGCTTGCAAGGCTGTGGTCTTCACAGAAGTGTGAGGAGTGTGAAGGGTCTCTTTGCCTCCCACACGCAGAGTGATGAGGACTGCCATGGGCTGAGGGACCTCTTTCATGCTGAAGTCGAACCTCTCCCCTCATCTCCCACACAACCTCTTTCCTTTCTCACCCTTTTTGAATGTGCTTTTTGTTTGCTTGTCTTGCTCAAGAACGCTCTTTCATGCAACACTTCCCCCACACAACATTTGTCAAGCCTCTTCCAGCTCTCTTTCAAAGCTCTCCCAGATGGTATGAAATCTCACTAGCCCAAAGAAGAACTCCAACTCCAACAACTACTTGTCACTCTCTGTTAGGCAGCTCCTGGCTGTATTGTCTTACTCTGTGAAGCTCTCTTGTTTCATACTAATCTACTCTGTTCTCTCTAGTGTTGTAATATACCATGAATATACATTTACGATGCCAATCCTTGATTTGCTACATGATTTTGGCTTGATTGGTCAATACAATATGTGTAGAAGGTGGGCCGTAGGCCAATGCATTCAGAAATGACAGCTGAGTTGATGTGCCTTGCTTTTGGGGCATATGGTGCCTGATTTTCGGAGGTGTTGGAGATAGTTGACATGAGCTCCCTATGCTTCACATTATTAAATTATGCATCTTCTGCGATAGCTCATTTCAGTACATACTTGGCATTGTTTTCTTTGTGCTGTTTAGATCATGGAAAGTGGCATTAACAGACTTCTGCATGGCTCAAGGCTCATTCAGCAGGCGACTTCTGGGAGGCAAACAGCGAAACAACTTCATCCAGAGAGGTGGAAGGGTGCCCATCTTCCCAGCTGAGAAAGCTAAGAGGTGGATGTTTGAACCACTCTTGGGCCACTCCCCAGTTAATGAAAACAAACTCTTAAGAAATGTAGTTCGTCTCATCCTAAACCATGCAAGGTATATCAGAAGCACCTCTTATTTCTCTCTCCAACTAATCTGCGAAAGTATTGCTTGTTTGAACCTGGATCACACTCCCACACTGATTCACTATACAAAGTGTCCATGCTGGTCCAAGGAGAGAGTGGAGGGTGGGAGCTTACAGCCAGGGCTGGACATTTTTCACAGTAGAGTTGGCTTTAGGCAGCTTCAAGTGCTAGTGGAAATGTAGTGTTAATCTCTGCTCCAAATCCCACTGCATTTCACATCTCCTTCAGGAGCCCACTTTTGGTTATTTTGGGTTTTTTGGCACACAGAGGTTTCATCAAGATGTGAGGTTATTAGACAGGAAAGGCCAGGCAATGAATTCAGAGCTAAATCGGATTTGCCTTAAAATTTAAGACTGTTCAGATGTGGAGGTTTTGGTCAGACATTTATTTAATAATAACAACAGAACACCATTAATCTGATGTAATTTTGTGTTACGTTGGCTTTCTTGCTTTGCTGATTTTATTTTAGGCATCCTGTAAAAGAAATTTTGCTTCTATAAGTCTTTAAAAAATGCTCAGTGGGGTACGCAACAGGTAAGGAGGAGCACCGCTAAAGCTAGAAGAGACCTTGATACACGCACAGACAGCCATAACCTGTTGACAAATAGAGTGAGATTAGAGGGTAGAATATTTCTCATGTTCAGAAGCAGGAGGATTCAGAACAGCTTTCCAAAGAAATATGTGCTCTGTGAGAAATGAACATGATTTTAGATGGAGTTGGTCCTTTTCTGAATGGATTCAAATAATATAATTAAGTATGATAGCGGGGAATTGGACTGTTTAACGTTAAGAGGTCCCATTTCTTCCTATGGACTATTCTCAATGATTTATTTGTGATCACCAATGCTTCACAAACACTTCAGGGCAAGTTACTAAGAATTTCATATCCTGTCAGAACAAAAAAAAATACTTGTTTTCAAAGCAAGTCTGCGTCTGTGCTATATTTTCTTTTGCTCTTTCTTCTTACCCCTCTTGAAGCTGGTTCTTTTACGGCACTAGCAAATCAAATGGTTCTTTGGGGATTTTGTCTGCTGTTGTTAATTCTCCTTGTGAAGACATAATCCACTACGCCATTGCAGGTGGTTGCTATGGCAATAATGATGATGTCCACAGGAACAGTGTTAGGGAGGTAGCAACAGGAGTACAGGGGTTCTTGCAGAATCTGAGATCTTGTTTTCAGTCATCCTTGATCAACAGATATTGAAGAGAGAGACTGATTGAGAGACAGATCCATTTACTCTAGAAATACTTGTGCATTAAATTAAGATCTTTCAGAGGTGTATTTTGTCTCCTCCTTAAGCCCAGTTCAAGCCAAAGATGCTGTGAATCTGTCCACTTCATTCCTTATTCACTTGGTAATGAGATATTGTACATCTCAGACTCAACAGGACCTACCTATAATGTACCACATAATGAATGAACCATCACTGATGGAGCTGATGGAGCACCACTGTCATTTTGTGCAGTTATGCACCCACTGTTTCAAGCCCATAGAAGCCCAAGTTCAGATACACCCTTGGCTGAACCCACATTAGCTCTGTTTCACCATCCAGCTCCAGAAAGTTGCACTGTCAGCAGGACCTGTGTAGCTATAAATTAGAGCAGGGAGCTGTCCTGGCTGCTGGAAGGAATATTCATATGACCATTGCTCCCATTGTATGTTGAAGACACACAAAACTCATTGTCTGGCACCTCAGACTACATCAAAATCATTGCCCAGCATGGTTTCTACCTCATCCAGCAGCCTAGACTCCACTAAATATGACCCTGAGTTTTTGTATATCTTTAGCTAAGGCTAGGCTGAACTTAACACTTTGGCCTTTTTTTTTTTCTCCAGAATCATTTGAAAATCAGCCCTCAGTTTGCCTCAAATGTTTTTGCCCCCCTCAGGACTCATATTTGTCTTACAGGATGGTTTGAGTGCTTGGTTTGTTTAATGTCTGGGTTTGCTTCCTATTTTTGTCCTGATTATAAAGATTTAATTTCTTACACCTCAATAATGGATTCCAGATTGTTCAAAATTCTTCTTAATTTGTTTCTTTAAGCAGACAGCTCCAATAATGTCTTATTGTGAAGTAAATTGCCTGGAGATGAAGAAGCTTGGGAGAAGGTTTTTAATTTTCAAGGACTTGAGTCTTTTTCCCTGCAACACTTAGAGTTTTTTATGGAAGTCTATACAGTGGCCTTGAATTTTCTGGGACAGACACATTTCAACACATGTTTTCTTGTGAACTGATGTTTTCTGCTACAGCCTGGTGATGGGCAGAGGGTATGTCTAAGGTAGACACTGTGGAGGAAAGTTCTGGATTGGACCATTAACTAAGGAAAGGGAAATCTTTGTGTTTTCAGTGGTGAGATTGTTTCCAGGAAGAAAAGTACAAGATGACTTCTAAATCACGCACAGCATTAATTATTCCTCCTTTAGTCAGGTTCATCTCATCTCCTCTCTCACCTTTTCCAACTCTAAAGTTTTGTGAGGGTCCATAATATCCCAGGAGTATGTGTATGTGCGATGGACAGGGGCAACTGTGGTATGGCATAGAGAAAGCTGCAACATATCAACAGATTCTGATCTGGTTAGAAATTGATGAAATTAAAGCATTTTGTGGATGGACATTCAACTTGGTTGGAATTCTTCTGGGAACAAAGCCTGAGCCTGGTTTTCCACTAAATTTCATACTTGGTGGGCCAGGTGGGATTCTGGGGAGCGCACACCTCAATAAGGCTTCAGATCTGGTCTCAGACTCCCTCACTTTGAGGGCTTCCCACTGTTTCCCTATCTCTTCCCTATCTGGAAGGTCTTGAAGATAAGCTGACACAAAGCTGCTGACTCCAGGGCAGAGCTGATCAAGGCACCATGTGGATCCTGACTTGGAGTTTGGAGCCAAGTTCTAAAATTTCAGTTTCCATTTGAAATCAGGAGTAATATCAAACCCTGGAATAATAAAAAAAAAATCCTCCCCAACAGTGAAGTAATCATTCTCTGTCCAGTTCTCATGACCTGCAGGCTCTGCCCAGCTCAAGCAATCCCATGGAGAAACGAGGATGAGAGCATCTGATGGAGAAAGGAAGTAAGCAAGCTGGACCATTGAAAACTATCTTAATTTTCCCCAGTCTGAACTATTTTCCACAAATGCATTTCTTTAGAGATTTTGGCCAGATCCTGAATATTCAACTAAACCAACAACATGAAGTAAAACCTAGTTTGACAAAAAGCAGACACTGATGTCTTTTTCTAAAGCATATTGGGAAGCCAGGTGTCTTCATGTCCACTTGAAGAGCCTCTTGTTGCCCTACCCCTAAAACTGCATTCCCACTGCAGGCACCAGCTGTTTTGGAAACAACAGTGGAGACACCAACTCATTCCAACTCTGAAAAGTCTTTTTCCTCTGAACAATGCCTGCCTTGCTCTTTTTTTTTTTTATCTTGGGACTTCATTTGCAGGCCTTCTTCCTCCTCTCCCCAGTAATTGTCAGCATTCAAACCCCTGTGCCTATTGCAGGCTGCCAAGAGGCCTGACCTAAAGACACATCACAGCCTGACGAGAGCACAGCAATAATTTCTGAGTGCCTGCTCCAACATCGAGTCTCAAGAGAAGAGAGGAGCAGGGCTGTCCTGAAAATTCCTGTTCTGTATAATAATATTTCCTGTTTCCATCTGAGCAGGACCCAGGGTCCCTTTTGTTATCTTCAAGCTTCTCCATGCCAGCACAATTAGTTAATGAGCGTGTTGAGTCTCAAGCAAAACACATGGTTGATCCTGAAGCTTTAGAGTGTATCATTTCAGGGGAAATGAAAACAAAGCAATGACAACTCTGCAAATAGCCTCGCCAGCAGATGTGAGAAGCAGTTAAAAATGTTTTCTATGGAGTGGACTGCACAGTTTCAGAGTAAAAGAAGAAAATACATAGGGAAATGCCTCAGCATTCATCTATTTCAGGGTGAAATAGCAGTTTGCTTTCTGTACAGGACCAACCTCCTTTCCAAACATCTGGCTCAGCTGCTGGGCTAATGACAGTGATTTCTCTTGAAGAAGAGGATGACATGAAGAGATTCCCTTCTTCAAGATGTGCCATGGTGCAGAATTGCTCTTCTGCTGCTTAGAAGACAAGAAAGTGTTCTGGGATAGATGTCTCTTGTCTTCAGAGTAGAGGAAAGATGAGAAAATCCACATGGTGGTATCCTTTATAACTCAGGGTGATATGCAACTACAGAAAGTTGTTCAGTGCCTACAATTGTGAAGCTCTTATAGAAGAAATCCCCTAATATATTCTGTTTCCTCTTTTTCAATGAAAATTCATCTTGAGGCTGAGTGGAGGGGTTTCATTAACACCCTTCAGGTCTTTGGCTGATTGATTCATTCTACAAGCACCAGAGGATGTTTTCAAGGCACTAGAGGAAAAGAGCACCCTAGAAACAACTTATCTTTCATCTGACTTGCCAACAAACATGCCTCTTGAAGAAACAATAGGAATCTGGGAGGAGTAAATATCTTGCCTGCTCTGGAATTTGCATTAATTGTCCATCAAAACATGATTGCAAGGCCATTAAAAACCTTCTGCCACAGCTGCATGTGCTGACAAACCTGGGGAAGGGGAACATTTTTTGGTCTTGATGAGAACCAGTGTTGGTTACTGGTGGAACGAGACCTGACCTCAGTGCCACATACACCCAGGACTTTCAGGCCAAGATAATAGAGCATCTGCCTACAAAACATCTCTTCTTTTCCTTGAACTGCCTGAAGAGATTCAAAAATGATCCCCATAAATAGACTCATCTAAAAGACGGGTTTCACCCAACTGAATCTTCATCCTTTGAAGTCTTCAAGATTTGACTAGTCAAGTCCCTGAGAAACTAGGTCTAATTAGACCTGCTCTGGGGAGGAGGCTGAACTGATTGATCACTGAGAGGTCCCTTCTTATCCTCTGATTCTACGATTTTGCAGAAAGATGAAACTGATTCTGAAAGGTGAAGCAGCACAGCACTTCCCAGAGATGCCTGCAGACCGCTGGCAATGGAATAATGCAGAGGGCAGACACATCTCTGCCATTAAGAGCTCTGGCTAGGAGCTGCTCTCATTAGTGTCAAGGAGCCATCGCTGCTTTCCTGGCTTCTGACTCCCTGGAATCCAAATTGCAAGCTTACTGTACCGCCACTTGAGAGGACTACTCATGAAAAAAATAACCCTCTGTTTGTTTATGTGGTTAAGCCTTGCTGTTTACATGATTTCAGTGAGCAGGAACTGACAAATTCTTTGAGGGGTTCTTAACAGGAACAAAATCTATTTTGGGAAGTCTCTCTGGCATGGCCCAGAAGTTGTGGCATACAGGAATGTCTGTTCCTGGAGCACTACAGATTTGCTGGACCTCATGCTCTGAACAGCCAAGGTGAGAGGACCTCCTTGTCTGAAGGCTTAGGTGCCAATCAGATAAATACTTCCAAAACAGTGTTCTGCTTCAGGTTTTAATAGTGCAGTGGTGAAGGTAGCCCTCATCCAAGCTGGTTTAACAACAGCATTGACTGCTACTCCTAGGACACCCACTCCACCAGAGGTGTCACTACCTCTGGGCACGTATGAATCCATAAACTGGGTAAGAAGACATGTTTTTGACAGGATAATCTCTGTATTCATCCTTCTCCACACAGTGGCGATAACACCTCGCACCCTACTTCACATGGGTGATCTGCTGAGACCTTTAATACTAAAGGAATGTTTAGATGTCGACAAAAGGCACATGAACGTATTCAGACAGATAGGTCCTTCCTAACACTGATGGAGACAGCAAATATTTCACCTGTTATCTCTTATGTATAAACATTTGAGGGTAGCTCAGGAGCTGTGCCTGCACTTTCCCAGGCAGTTGATCCATTTTAGAAAAGGATATAATTTACAGGCATTTCCTGCAGCAGCAGGATTAATATTCAATGAGAAATAACTCTGTCCTATGTGAAAATCTCAGAAAGTATTTCTCGCTGAAGATAGGGGTGTTCATCAAGGCGTCAGAGGTAGAAGGAGTTGGCCAGGTGTCTGGCAGAACGTGAGATGTTGCTTCATTGCTAGGGTAGTGATGGAGAGTGTATCTTGTTACAGAGGGAACCCTTTTGCCATGTTGCCAGAGGGATGGAGGTGCCTCAGAGGACTGGATGATGTTCTGGATCTCCTCCATGCATGTAAAACCATGATTTATTTTTCAGATGCCTGATGGATTCCTTATTATGTTTTCGTTTTAAGATTCAAGGATGCTTTTCTTGAACCAAACGGCAGAAGGGCTGACATGCTCAGGGAGCATGTATGTAAACCCTGCCACCTGATCATGTATTTAATAATTTTTTAATTACATGAACTGCATCAGGCTGAGAGTCATTGGTGTCTGGAGTTGTTTTTCCTTTGTTTTCTGCTGTATACAAAAGGATGACTTGCAATTTTGATGTTATTTTAAACAAACCACTTTCTTGGGGTTACATCTCAGCCTCCCTAGTGGCAGCCTTTGTGTGATTAGAGGGTAGAAAAACCATGCTGACAGGACACATTGGCATCTTTCCTTGTGTCACCTTCTCTGAGCTTCAGTGCCATCTCTTGAGAGCATCATCCAGGCTGGTTATAAGTTATTTGATTTTTCCATCTTTGTCATAGGGAGGTATTATTTCATAGGCTACAACATTTCACCATCCTCACCTTGCCAAAATTCTTGTAGTGGATAAAGACGTGAAACATGACAATCCCTCTGATCCCAAACATTGGTTTCTGGAGGTCCCTGGTACGCACATCCCCAGATTTGGTATGTCACTTTTACATTAGCTTCACAAAAGCAGTAGAAAGCTGCCCAAATGTGAACATCTTAAGCCAGACAAGACAAAATCCACTCAAGGACAGCACTGAGCTAAGAAGAGGATGGATTGTGGGTCTGATCCAACTCCCACGCAGCAAATGGAAAGGTTCCCACTGATGTAATCAAAGCTGGACCAGGCCCAAAATGACCGGCAATTAATCATTACTATTTATTTGTTAGCACCAGCAATGGACTTAAAAATTTACAGGATATAAATACAAGACAGATCCTGCCCCAAAGAGTTCAACAGCCAAGTTCTCTGGTTTTACAAGAAGAGGCAGTCTGGGAAGCCCACATCAGGTATTCATTTAGCATGATTTTAATCTATCCTTCCACACTTACGTGTTGCTGGGACAGAGAGGACATTTAACGGATGAGGGGTTAGCATTGCCGAGTCTTCTGGAGGAAGCTTAATTGCAGGAGGGAGTTGAATTAGATGGGAGGACCTGGGACATGGGGAGGGGGGAGATCATTGTGTGAACACCAGAAGATATGGGGAAAATTACTCTCCCAGGGCTCAAGGCCAACAAGTTTCAGAGACAGGAAGGACGATGGTCAGGGTACACTTGGATGTAGCAATGGTGGAGAAGTCCAGGCAAAGCCGGACTTAAGGTATGCAGGAGCAATTATAAGAGACGAAAATGGAGGTAAAGCTGTGAGAAGGTCATTTAAGGATGATGGGTGTAGAGGAGTGCTTAGAGAGGGTTCTCAGAGCAAAATTAGGAAAGTGCACACATATGTGCGTGCACATGCAATGACATGCTCAATCATTTTCTTGAGTGCTTCCCTCCTACTCAGCTCTCTGGCTGATTTATCTTCTCTGCCTGAGACAGCAGCAATCCCTTCCAGCAATATTGTAATGGCAATGTTGAAAGTTAATTAAGGTGCAGATGGAGACAACAGCAAATGCTGGGTCACAGGATGCCTTCAGTGCTTGCCCTGGACCCAGCACAATGAGATTCAGATCTGAGCCTCTGGGAATGGTGACAACACTCAATTACCCAGAGACAAAGAGGTTCAGCTGCTGTAAGAGCCAGATCCAGATCCAGAGCTAATGGAAATCAGCTCTGCTGACCTGCTGATTGACATGAGACCATCATCTGTTTCCACCAGCTGAAGGCTCCTTGAGGGTCTCCGTGGTGGCACTTGCTGCTGTTCTTTATGGGTAAATGAATCATGTATCCCTTGATAACCAGAGGACCATCAGCTGAACTGCACACTTACTTCAAGGGTATGCTTCACTGAAGCAGTGACAGGGAAGTGGTCTGTGTGTCCTTAGTTAAAAGGAACTGGGGATTTAGGGTCGGACTTTCACTGCAGTCTGTGATAAAGCTCCTATTGACCATGGTGAGAGCTTAATTAGATCTTTAAATCCACACCTGGCAAATATCATCTGAATGATTGGATTTTTTTTTTTTTAAAAAAAGCTCCTTTTCTGTTCATTTCACTGATCTGCAGCCCTAGGCACTCAGGAGGAACAGCAGCCGATGCCCACACGCTCGTGAGACTGACTCCCCTTTCATACACTCACTAAACTATGCAACATTTATACAATCCAGCAGGCTCCATCTCATAACTCCAGGCAATTCTGAAAGAAAAGGAGATAGCATCAGTATCATAAACCGAACCTCACATCGTCTGCTTTCATACTTCAGCTACTCTAATGTTTATAGATCACATATCCCAACCACTTTAGTTCAGCTTGCGACTGGTTTTCAAGTCTGCAGGCTCCAGGAAAAGACATAATGGGCTGTTTAACTGGAATTAAGGAAAATAAAACGCCTTTATGTTCACTCACATGTATTCATTTTACTGCCCTGGTCGTTCTATATTTGTCAAATGTCTTTTGAGGTTTATCTGAACTATTTTTACATGCAAGTTTTCTTGGAAGTTTACCTTTAATTCTTAAAAACTGTCCTAAAAAGCCACATTGAAAATGTCAAGGTGACAACTAATGTTTGAGGACTTGTAGGGGATGTGTTTTAAGACAGTTTTATGTGATATACTAGTAAAAAAAACTCTGTATGAAGAGCCCTGTAGTAACTGAAAACAAACTTAAAAACATCTTCCAATGCATTTGGCATTTCTTAATCCATGCATTTCAGGCAGCAGCCATAAATGCACACACTGTGCACCTCTCCACCTCAGTGTTATATCTCCTTTGAGGCTGGCAGCAATCAGCAGAGCTTGCTGTGTTACTCCACGGTGCAGGAGCAGGGAAGGATCTGGAGGTCATCCTGAACACTGCAGGCCTTCTCCTGCAACCCATTGCCCTTCTCCTTGATGCACCAAGTCAACACATTTGCTGCTACAGTAGACTCATGTCCTGAGTGCATTCGGAGGCAGAGTTGATGCTCCCTTCCCAGTTCTTTACCCATATGATGTGGTGGGCAGCTGCTTTAGACCTGCAAGATCGCTTTCGACCCCAGCTTCCCCTCATGCATGCCTGCTGTGGATCTAACCATAAAGAAAGCATGATTCACCTTAGAGACATTCATGCAGGAGTCCTACGTGGCAGCACTCTGCATTAGAACCACGTTGCCTACTTTCTGCCAGCTGTCTGGAGTGAGCCCACAACAGATGTGGAAACCAATGAGCAGATTCATTTGCTCCCATTTATACAGGGGTGCATACAATATCTAAAGAGATGGATAACCATAAAGAAAGCATGATTCACCTTAGAGACATTCATGCAGGAGTCCTACGTGGCAGCACTCTGCATTAGAACCACGTTGCCTACTTTCTGCCAGCTATCTGGAGTGAGCCCACAACAGATGTGGAAACCAATGAGCAGATTCATTTGCTCCCATTTATACAGGGGTGCATACAATATCTAAAGAGATGGACATGGTTCATTGAGCCACAACATGCTTCTGCCAAGTAAGATGATTAAAATCAGTTGTTGGTACTTCTGATCTGACTTCTTCTATTGAACTGCAGACCCTCTGATCCATGTATGGATCAATATCTAGCAGCCCACTGGGAAAACAAGTTTTAGAACCTAGCCCAGCCAGTATTAGCCATCGCCTGGGAGACTGGTCTGTTTGTCCCTTTGAATGTGCTGAGGATGGAGATTGTAGTTGATGAGGTGAGCCATGTGTTGCTCCAGTAGTTACTGTACCTGCAGCTACTGGTTATCATTTCAGGCAGTTTTTGTTGCATGATTGATGTGGCATCCATTGTCTCATCTCTTACAACTGCCTCCTACAGTGAGGGTGGTGAGACACTGGCACAGGTTGCCCAGAGAAGCTGTGGATGCCCCATCCCAGGAAGTGTTCAAAGCCATGTTGGACTGGGCATTACGCAATCTGATCTAGTAGAATCTGTCCCTGGACATGGCAGGGAGGTTGGAGCTAGATGATCCTTAAGGTCCCTTCCAATCCAAACCATTCTATAATTCTATGATCCAGAGCATACAGTACTCTGCACACTCAAACAAGTTCCTTGTTCTATATTCAGGAGGCTTTGTTTGGAAGAACTTTGATTCAATGCCAAGTGCTTTACCTAAAAACAGAATCAAAAGTCCATTTATCCTGATTTATTTTTTGGGACATAGTTCTGATTTCATTCGAAAACCTTTTTTAGAGGGACTGAAGAGGGGTGGCATTTGACACTTACCACATAGGGCATAGGGTTAAGTTTTCAGGAATGCCCTTTAATTTTAAAGGTCTCTAGCTTTGTCCTGTACCTTGTGTTCAGTGACAGTAGGGATTGTGCAGGATTTGGGGAAGTTCTGAAGAGAGTAGTGTGGAGCTTGTAAGCTCTTGCTACTATTTTTAAATCCACAAATAAAATAAGCACACGGATTTAAGGAATAACTGACTCTCTGTGGTCCCACAGTCTGATTGTCTTATTTCCTGAGGGAACTATTTATGCAGGCACATCTTGTGCTCTGCTGCAAAACATCTAGTGTGACCAGTCTGAGCAAAAGCTGTGCTGTCAGAATTTCTCATCATTTCAGTATGAAGTTAAATCTCCTCAATAATCAAAATCTCCTCTACAGAAGACTGGGTAATTAACAAATTAGGACTCTCCAAAATGGCTGTGTAAGAGCAACAGCTTTATTAACCACTAGAGAATCTACAATGGGAATCCCTCCAATTAATGCTGTTCACTAGTTTCACACTCAAATTACTTGTTTCCTTTCGTTGCCCTTCTTTGTTGTCTGATGTCAGCAAATAATGTTGTCACTCCCTTCACTAAAAGACGGCAATTTTCAGTTCGTTGCCTAAAGTTCACCAAAACCTAAACCATCTGCAGAAATTCCCTAAATAGACAATTTTATAGGTGGGGAAACTGAGGCTTAGAAGTTGAACAGCAAGGTCCAGTTATAGATGGATTATTCTCCTCCTAGAAGGATGGGCGGGAGAGATTAGTAACGAACCATTATCAAACCTGAGAGAAATTTTCCTCTATGTTATGTTCACACCCGGGACGGGAGGGTTTCCAACACACTGATTCAGAGTGTAATCCTCTTGCCTGCAATGAACAACTTCTCAGCTCACACAAGGGCAACTGCTACTTGGTAGCACACATGGTTCTGGAAAAGGTGCCGAAAAGGAAACAACCCAGTCATTTCTAGCTCTATTTGTTGGATAATTTGGAGAGAAAATAGCTTCATTCCTGGTATTCAGCTCTCTCAATCAACCTCTTGATTTCCTCTTTATTTACTTTTTCTTTCCTTCAAGGTTTGGAAGAAAAAAAACTCCAGGAAGAAATATATGAGTCCTTAGTGTTCAATGAAAAGACTACTCTGTATTGCAAGGAGACTCCTTTGTTCAGAGATACACCAGTCTACAGCTAAACAAAGTCTTCAATGCAGATACTGTCTTTAGTTTTTTGTCTCAATGCTTATAAATATAAATATCTAAATGGTGGGTGTCAAGAGGATGGAGACAGACCCTTTTCAGTGGTGCCCAGTGACAGGACAAGGGGAAATGGGCACAGACTGGAACCCAAGAAGTTCCACATGAGCATGAGGGAAAACTTTTCTGTGAGGGTGTCAGAGCCTGAACCAGGCTGCCCAGAGAGTTTGTGGAGTCTCCTTCTTGGGAGAGACTTCAAACCCACTTGGCAACCTGCTCTAGGTGACCTTGCTTTACCAGAGGTGTTGGACTAGATGATCTCCAGAGGTCGCTTCCAACTCCTATCATTCTATCATTTTGTGTGATTCTGTCTAATGTGGTAAGAGCAGCCTACCCAGTATTAAACCAGTATTTTTTTAAAAGCCAATTGCACTGCATTAAGTATATCTCTGACCAGTGGCTCCCTAGTAAAACCTGCCTCTGGTTGAGTAATAGCTGAAACGAAGGTGCAGTCAGTGTGTGAATGCCTGCCTGGAGCGATATGTGTGTATGTGTATGTGTGTGTGTGTGTGTGTATGAGAGAGAGAGAAAAAATGCCAGGCTGGGTGTTGCTCACTCATTTAAAGCACAGATCTTGAAATCAGTAGTAATGTCTCACCTTCCTCATGAAGGTAAAGGTTGATTTCAGTGCTATGTCTGCTGGAGAAGAAGTGGAAAATAACAAGTACAGAATGTAAAATATAAGGTACTACAGGCATTGTAAATGTGGTGGTTAAAGTATATAAGATATGAAAGGGAGCCTCCAACCTTGCCAAGGAATTTTGTCCTTTCATCGCTGTGCAGATAAATGCCTTTTAAACCATTTGTGTTGGTTTTGAATGTCTAGAATTCAGAGTTAATCTGAAGAGAAGCAAATTTTATAGTAGGCACCAGAGCAGGTTTGTTTTCCAATGGTTTTTCCAGGGACTTGCTGCTCCAGACTGCACAGAATAAATGGGGGGAAACTGGAAACAGTTCTGTAGCCCTCTCGGTCAGACGCCGGTGAGAGAAGCACACTGAGATTGAGTTACTTCAAAGACTCATGGAGACATGGCAACAGATACACTAAAAACCAGGATCTTTCACATGTCTACTCTGTGTGAAGTCTGCATAAATCAGAGGCAAATGCTTCTTACTCAACAGCTCTGGAGGGATTCAAACCCACCAGGCTGAAGATGAGACAAGATGTTGAGATCGGTGTCCAGTTTAGATGGTCTCATCCAGGTCCCACAAAGGGAAGGGTGGGTTGAATGATGACCATAGAGATTGGACAGTGGTACATTCATTGAGATTTGGTGCTACAACAGCGTCTCTGCTTCTGTTCAACCCATCTTCCATGCCATATACTCCCTGGAAATTATTTATGACATCTTTTTACTCCTTGCAGACGGCACCCTGGACCAAACTTTACTGAGGAATTTGGATTTGTTGGCTGCATACAAAGAGGGGAAAATGTCATAATAAACCAACAGTCTGTCAGGAGAATAAACTGCCTGTGGTGTCTTCACAGGAGAACAAACCTCACTGTCTCAATGAGCTGTAAGGCTAGATCACATCAGTGTCTGTGTGATACAGGCACTGGAAACACATTAGCTCTTCTGCAAAATGAATCTCAATATTCCTTAGAGAAATGTGAATGGATCATTCTCATATTTATGCTGGTGTTAGCCTTTGTTATAGCTTTTGCCCAGAGGGGTTGGATTTTTTTTCTTCCTGCTGATGGAAAAGTGTCATCTGGGGTCTTTTCTGGTGTTCCCCTTCTGAAAAAGGAGTGAGAATCTCATAGCAGAGTATGTTTTCATTATCTCAATCTTCATTGTGTTGGCTAAAGACTGCCAAGGGAGAGGATCAAGTTGGGCCAGAGGACCACTTTCCCTCTCATGTTCTCAGCCCCTCTCCTGGGCTACACACTACCCAGGTGCTGAGGTTCTTGGAGTATGTGTATTTTTGGTGATGAGCATAGCAGGAAGATTTCTGAACTGTCACTGGGTGGCTTGGTGCTTCTTCACGGCATCACCGGGAGCCTGACTTTGAGTCAACAACCTGAAAGCCTGGGATAGACAAGCTCCCAGCTTGTCCTTCCTGTCTACTGGTTCACAGTTACCATAAAAACACTCTGGTTCAACCCTTAGTGGAAGTTAACAGCAAACAAGAGAGAACACTTTAGTTTGACATTCCTCCAAGCAGCTGGGAGGGTCACTTGACTGCCCCTGCAACAGTGAGTCATGTGCCCTGGGCCACAGTGAGAGGAGAGCCTTACAGAAGTTCATCTGGAAGGTGTCAGGTGGTATCAAAAAGGTGAAGATCAAAGACTTTTTGTAATATACATTTAGGGCTTCTGGTCCCATCTACTTGGCTTTATAAAATTATAGAATCAGACAATGGTTCAGGTTGAAAGGGATCTTTAAAGGTCATCTAGTTCAAACTCCCTGCAGTGAGCAGCGACATCTGCAACTAGATCAGGCTTCTGGGATTTTGTTATGCAGGCAATCACATCAAGATGATTTAAAGGGAGATTACCTGAGCAGTGAGGCACACAGAGGAGACAGACTTGAAGCAAAACCTTGCATTTGCCTAGTCCCCAGAAAACTTCGGAGCAGCTGAAGTCCAAGTTCAGATCATGTGTCCCACTCATCTTGGTAGTTGTGTAATAGATAATGACACAGGACATTTATACTTGTGCTGTATGATATGCATATGCATATCACCATTATATGACCCTTTAGGTTAACTTTGCAGGTCCAAGTCACAAGGAATAGAAAATCAGTTTAACATATCCATAGTTTAGCAGTCCAGGGTGGTGATTTCCTGGTTTTGGCATCTTTCCCAGAAGACAGGTATCTCACCTGGTTGGCAGGCTGAGCAGGGATGAAAGGACAGACAGGGCAGTTGGGTCACAGCTAGTCGGATTAGGCATAAATCACATTTTTAAAGCAGCAGAGATGAAACAAGGAGTGGTGGAGTATTTCTTCATCTGCAAACTGTCTGCTGGTGCCTTACAGTTCCACCTTGCTGCTACAGCCCAAACACTACCAATTCTTTAGCTGAAAGTTCTTTCTTGGGGTCTATGTCTCTGTTATCTCCCTAGAAACATAGGTGCGCAGGGTGTTAGCCTCCTGGTTCACCAAGCAGAGCTCTTTGTTCTCACAGCCACCACTGTAGCTAAACAGATTTGTCATTCGAACAAGCTGTTTTCACAGCCCCTGGAAGCCTGTTCCAGAACTTTACTGATCTGATACTTAGGAAACCTCATCTAATTTCCAGACTAAATTTACTCCAGGCCAATTAAAACCTACTTGTTCTTGTGCCAACGTTTTTCCTTTCACTTCAGTGTTTCTTTTTGCTCCTGGCTATTTTTACCTTTCATGTGCAACAGCATTCATTTCCTCTCTCAGCTGCTGTTGTGTTGAGCTGAAAAAGCCAAGTTCTGCATCCTCCCCTTGTATAACAAGTCCTCCGTCTTCCCATCCACATCTTGGCACTTCCTTGCACAGACTTAGTCTAAATGAGTCCTTCATGAATATGACTGAAGAGATAATCCAGACACGCTCTTACCACTGCCTCACACTTTCCCAAGCAGTATATACAAAGACCAAGATGAATTAGACACATGTATCACTCTCATCTTCTGACCCAAGAGAAGAATTCTGTCATCTGTGCTGGGATCCTCCATGTCCCAGGAAATACAAAGCCTCTCTTGAGCAGTGTTAACTTCAGACCTGGTCATTTGTTGCCTTGGGGTCCAGCTGGTAAATGGCAGCTCTCTGTCCCACATCACAGTATTTTTCACTTTCTTCTAGCAGATCTCTCTTGGGTTCAGGCAAAGCCACACTGGAGGGAAATTGCTTCAAAGTTCATTCTGTATTTTGAAGAACCAAAACACAAAGAAACAAACCCCACAAGAAATCAATTTTAGCATGACGGGTCAACTAGATATACCATAAGTTATTTCCACTTAGCAAAGTCTCTTCTCAAAAGCTGGAGCACCTCTGCTGGGAGGCTAGGCTGAAAGAGTTGGGACTGTTCAGTCTGAAGAGGAGAAGCCTCCGTGGAAACCTTACAGTGGCCTTTTAGTACTTAAAGGGGATCTATAAGAAAGGTGGGGAAAATCTTTTTAGGCTAGATCTAAAGAAGAATTTTTTTACTTTGAGGGTGGTGAGGTTGGACAGGGCTCTGAGCAATCTGCTCTAGTTGAAGATGTCTCTGCTCTGTGCAAGGGTGACTTTTAAAAGTCTCTTCCAACCCAAAACATTCCCTTCTCTTCTCCCTTTCCCCTTTCCCTTCCCCTTCTCTTTCCGCTTCACCTTCCCCTTCTCCCTCTTCCCCTTCTTCTTCCCCTTCCCTTTTCCTCCTTCTCTTCCTCTTTCTTTCCTTCTCTCTTCCTTTCTTTTCCTTCCCTTTGTTCCCTAGAAAGATCATAAATGTTTCAATCTTTCATAAGCAAGGAGATGGATTTGGAAATTAAAAGTCATACCTGGAATGGAGAAATTAGAAGGACAAGTGGATTATTGTTATTTTACACATAATTAATAACTTGATCATGACATACCACAGAAATACTGCCATCACCATACAGAACTACAACTTTTTACACTCATACTCAAACCCTATGTTTCTTGATGGGACTCAAAACATCAACCAGACTCTGTACATATCTCATCTACAGGATAAATTTCACCCACTAATGAACTAAACCACATACTCTGCTTGGATGATGGTGCCATGGATGGTGAGTCACTAGCAAAGGAATGTAAAGCCAGTATTTTTAATTTGTCCTGAATTTAAACTGCTTGGGTTTTCACAGGTGATAAGTGTCAACACCACCTCTTAGAGACATCACTGCAAGCCTGGAAATCATCTTCACTATTATTGTAAATGGTCAAACAACAGACACATGCTTTGCTGGATTTCACCTTTCAAAATTGTGGTGAAATCGTTATTTTCATCTATTAAAAAATTATGATAATATGTTATTAAGTACTGGCCAGGGAATGCAGTCAGACAAATGCAATACTAAAGTGTTGCCAATTCTTGTGATTTTATCTGGATCTTTATTACATGTTTTAAAAACCCCAGACTTCAGAGTCATGGGATTAGATACAAATCTCGGGTTTCTCTTCTTTGTTTTTTCTTTTAATAAGGGGAAGGAAAGAAAGTTTGAAAAGTTTTTGTTGCTATATTCTACTGATTCAAAAAACAGAAGAAAGTCTGGCTGGTAAAAAAGAATTTAAAAATGTAAATAAAAATTGGAAAATGTTAAAGAATATTTTGCCATATTTATTCAAAAGAATATAGACCCACATCTGAAAGAGAAAACAAGTTTGGTTTTTTTAAGTTGCTTTATAAGGAATGTGGAAGCAGCTATGAAAAGTAAAACTCCAATATGTAATAATTGGGGAAGTTTAATAGCAAAAATTAGAAACTTCAAATTGTAGAGATTTCTGGGGAAGAGAAATACTCCAGGGGAGTTGGGAACAGAAGGAGAAGAAAGCTAGGACAGTAAGTAGGAGGTTTTAATAAATCCTAAGTGTAATATGGGATTGTGGGCAGACATGGATGAATGTGGAGGGACAGAACAGACCTGATAACGATATTTCAGAAGCAGTAAATGTCTTCAGGAAACATTTAGTCTCCAGTTTTGAGGAAAATACAGATATATTACATGATGATGATTAAATATTTTCCCTTACAGAAAAAAACTCAACCATGTGACGGAATATATAGTAAAATCAGATCTATAGATATTAGATATCTGTCTGACTGGCATCCCAGATTTAGAAAAGAACTATTCAAGGACCAATATGTGCTGTTGAGCTTGAGAAACAATTTATGTCCTGGGAATAGAAAAAGTCCTTCTGAAACAGAGAAACAAAATTATCTGGGTGACTTTGGACTATCATCCTAACAGCAGTCACTGAAAAAGTCATGGAGTTAATGACAGCACTGAAAAAAACCACTGATCTATACAGAAAATAGATCACATCACGTCAATCTCACGTGAGTTTTGACAGGCAAAAATGACAGCATGGATGTAGCATATTTCGACAGGAATCCTGTAAGTTACACCATAAAATTTCTCTTATGAAATTGGAACTGCTGGATAATCAACATGATGTGCATTTAAAAGGATAAAAGCATCGGACTTATCTAAAAGGGGTATGTATCTTTGATCTAATACATTTCATAGCTGTTCTCCAGATGGATTTGTCTGTAGACTTTCATTATTTGTATTTCTTAAAAATGGCTAAGAAAGCATGAAAATTGTTACAGATAAACAGAGCAGACAACACTGAGATTGGCAAGAACAATATAAACCAAGACAGGCTGCTAACAGAAGACAGTTCTCTATGGTTCATACGCTGAGCACAAGCAAACTACTGACACTTTCGCATGATCAAATTTAAGACCACATACTTAAAAATGACACATATGGATCTGATTTACCAAATGGGATTAGGGGACGTGATTTGACTCCCTGAAAGTCAACAATTCCAGCAGGGACCTGTAGATCATGGTGTTTAGCATCCGTTAATGTTTTCTTTTTTTCTACTAGTCCCACTCACAGCTCCTGTGCATCCCGGTGCGCTTCTTAAACCAACTCTTATGTAGACACTTGTGTACTAATGTCCCGCCAGAGATAGAGCAATAGGAAGAAGGAGCAGAGAAAGGAACCAGCCATGAATCGAAGTCCCTAAAAACAAGAACTACAATGTGGGGGAGAAAAAAACAGTCAAGAGGCCAGCTCGATGGCTGTCAAGTCCTATCCCTTTCTCCTGCCTTTCACTTGGTTGTCCTAATATAAGTTCTTCTGGGAAGGGTTTGTCTTTGGTCCAATAATACCACTCTTCACACTCATTTGTGCCCTGGCTGGAAGTGTAATAAGCCTCCTTAGTAATAAATATTAGGTAGGTAGAGGGATTTGTAAAATACACGGCAGTAGGGATTTGAAACTGCAGAATACCTGCCTCTTGGCTTGGCAACTCTTCTACAGCTCTGTTCTCCATCTGCATGGAGAATAAAGGCTCCAGGGAAAATAAAAGCCCTACTCATGTATTAAAGCAGCAGGGCTTACTGGAGTGATAGAGAGAAATCACGGCTCTGCCGGAAGCAGTGGTGAAATTCTTGTTGCCTTTAGCAGGGCCAGGACTTTGCCTAATACTGTTCATTGAGGTTTCCCAGTGGGACACAGATCTTTTTGGGGTGAAAGAGCTTGTCAGTGGTCCTGCAACAAAAAGAAGGAATGAAATTCAGTACAGGGAGTTTGACGGAGCTTGCTTGAATTCCTCTGAGGGAAGGAAAAGTTTTTATCCTGTTCCCGGGCATATGGCAACATAGCAGAGCCCTTTCTGCTTGCTCTATCACACGGCTAATAAAACTCCTGTGCTCCACACTCAGCAGATGGTTTTGTGGCTGATGCATGAACCAGAGTGAGATCCTGTTCCCTTTCCCTGCAGCTTTCCTGGCTCTGCAGTGCTAGAAAGAGCAAAGGTCACCTGTGAATTACTGTATACGTTGATAATATAGCAGAGCAGGGCTGTTAAACCGTGACAGCTTGAACAAGGGATCATAGAAGAGAGGGGAGAGAGAGAGAGAGAGATGAGTGAGATTTCAAATGCTACATTGAGAGACACTGCAGAAAGGGGAAGGTATTTTAAAAGCTGCCTCTGCTGATTGAGGCTTTGCAGGACTGCAGCAACATAGCAGGCTTGACCTTCTTCAACCGACCTTCTTCCTACACTGAAGATATTTCCAACTCGAGCATGGACTCCCATGAAGAAAATTGCACCTTCATAATGACGGGTTCACTTTTCTCAGTTTCCTTACACAGGCCACATGACAGCAACAAGAGATCCTCAATGCTGGGCTGAAACCCCTTGAGTCCTCTGCTGGCTTTGCCAAGCAATTTTACACCCTGTAGTTTGGACTCAAGCTGTACTCAGAGTTAGACTTGCAATTGTGTTTGGAAATTTTTACACAGTATATATAGAGCAGAAGGAAGGTTTTTGTGGCAGCTTGAACCAGGACTGCGTGGTGCAGAGATATACTAGAAATTACAGTTTCTCATCGGTATAAATCTGTCATATCTCTCCATTTGCCATACAGTAGACAGCTCAGTACTAGGTAACGTCTAAAGCAGCAAATTCGAGGCTTTCTTCTTAAGAAAAGATGAGCATGAAAACATAAAGTGTATAAACAATACAGTGATGACTTACTGAGTCTGCAGTTTGGGGTTTGAAAGTTACTAGCTCACATGTGGGTATTGTCTCCATGGGTGAGATCCAGCACTTTGCTCTTCACCTGTGATGTCTGTGTGAGGCAGGAAATTGTAAGGTTTCAACATGGACCTGCAGAAAATCTGCAGAAAGCAGAAAGAAGAACTCTCCAAGCTGTTGAACCCTTCCCTGCTGCCTACCTCCTCGTTACTGCACGGTGGACTCTAATAAATAGCGAACAGCTGCTGGGGCTCATTCCTTGCTGGTATATAATGGTAAGAAGAGTCCAAATGGAGCTAAAAAAAAAATAGAATCCTCTAATAACAGCATACCTTCACTAAACTGCTTCCAATATAACCGTTCCACACAAATCATCCCATAAACACTTTTGAAGCTCCCAGTAAAGTGTGCATGGCCTCCACTGATGTTATTAGAGGACTCCTTGGGAATAAACTGAGAGCAGGCAGCCACTGCTGGTGCCAACGGCCCCCTTCTTCTCTTCTCTCCCTTTTTCTCCCAATCCCCCAGGGCTTTCTGTCGTCTTGGTTAGTGCAACGCGGGCTGTGGTGCTGAAACTCTCCTTTTGTTCATCTTTTGTCCAGCTCTGCCTGTGAAATAATCCAGTCTCCGTGTCAGGATGGGGCAGCCCTTGCAAGCCCCCAGCCCTGGCTGTGGAGGCTGATTCTCCTCCAGGTTTCAGCAGGCATTGCTGTACCAGTCAGTGGTGTTTCTGAGGGTGAAAGGAGACCCAACAAATGAATGGGGGTAAATATTACCCTCCCTCTACCGCTGATGCATAGAGAGAGTCATATGGAGTCCAGCCAATGTCTAAACCCCCAGACCTCTCCTGTGAGTACAATGCATTTAAATAAGAAACTGGAGCATGAGCTGCCATAAGCAGAGGGCAGATGTTGCTGGAGTGGATGCCTGGGCATGAAATCAAAAGCCAAGTATTTCCAAAAAAGGGAAAAAGAGAGCAAGCTTTGAAACCCAGCAGCTGCCTTCATACATGAGCAGAGAGGACAAAGGGCATGATAACTTCCCCAAACTGGCATGCTTTGCCATGGGAGAGGCTGCAGAGCAATATAGAAGGAAGAGAGGGCTGGCAGCAAGGGCCGTTTCCATCAACTGCTATTGCAAATCATCCCCATGACCAGGAGCCCAGGCTTGGCCCAGGTTTACCCAAAAGGAGCTACAAATGGACACGATGGAACTCTCATTTCTCAGAGTTGCTACCCTCATAAAAGAGCAGTTGCATGAGCTGCAGGACTCGTGCAGCCACTGGAAGCTGGTGTTGAGCTATTGCATGTGTCATAAGCCCCAAGCTCTGGATGAAAATTTTCCCATCATGGGCATATACAAAACAGCTTTTTTAATGGGCATTCTCTGCTGTCTTGAAACGAAGTTCTTTCACTGTAGGAAATGGTGGATTGTCTTCTTTCCATCAGTTTTTGCAGAATTTACACAAATTTAGTCTCTCTGAGCAATCTTTTGCTCTGCCAGAGGTGGACAAATGACCAGGGATGTCAAAGCTCTGCAGGAGGATACAAACATACTCACACATTGCATCATATATATAGTTTCCTTTGGAAATCAGGCTGGAAAAACAAATGCTGAGCACACTCAGTGCTGCTGCCCTCCACTTTCCTTCTTTTGCTGAAGATTTCTGAAAATAATGGTTTCTAATAAAGTCCACCTTTAACTGATCTGATTAAAATAGTCTGAGTGGAAGTTGAGCCTCCGGCAGAATTATTCTTTTATCAATGTAAGATTCATCATGAGAAATAAAATTATAAAAAAGTTTTTACACTGGCATTTCCTAGATTCTGACTTTACAGCTCTGAAGTTCCTTGGATGTGGTGTTATCTGTAACAAACACCAGTGAGACTAAGAATGCAACAGTGACCTTACCAGGACAGATCAAAGGGGCCATCTGTCCTGGTAACTCACTTCTGACTTTGGCTCATGCTGAGGGAAAGGGTGTTGGAAATCAGGGACCCTTCCCCCAGCTATACTTACGGACTTTACAGGTTTCATGCAGAGAATTGTTTTTAACATTTATCTATGGACCAGCTCTCTACCGTCTCTACCCTTCACATAGGCACAGTGAAAACCTGGAGGTTTTTTCGAAATCCCAAACTCAAGTCATTGGTTCAAGATGCAATAAATCGGTGAGGTTAGACAGCTGGTGTTGAGATTGCAAATTATCTGAGGCAAACTTAAAAGGTTTTACTTCTTGCTCTGCTTTCAGGTTTCAAATTTATTTTCCTTCAATCTGCAACATACGTGCACACTCAGTTTTATTGGGAAAAGCCTGGAGTAAATCTCTTTATTATTAAGGAGAGAGTGGGATTCAGGTCTTTGGATGGGGGAGATTTACCTCAGTTCGCACTCACCTCTGGGTTGCTGCTGCAGTTGCAGTATGAGGAAGAGCAGCTTCATCTCCCATTTCTCTCTGACAAATGATGAATTTCTCAAGGACTGAGAAGGTGGAAGAGATAATGAAAGTACGTGTTTGAAATAAGAAGGGAATTATGTAATAAATTGCTATTATTAATAATATCAGCTGAGAGATCTAAGGTGTCTTCAGTCCTGTAGAGTTTTAGCAACTTAAATTGACATAGAGAAATTGTCCTGTCCACCAGTGAAATCATAGAATCATAGAATGCATTGAGTTGGAAGGAATCTTTAAAGGTCTTCTAGTCTAATACCCCTGCAGTGGGCAGGGACATCCTCAACCAGATCAGGTTGCTCAAAGCCTCATCAAGCCTGACCGTGAATGTCTCCAAGGATGAGGCCTCTCTTCTCCAGTCTGAACAACCCCAACTCTCTCAGCCTGGCCTCACAGTAGAGGGGTTCCAGCCCTTGCATCATGTTTGTGGTCCTCCTCTGGACTCACTAAATCAGGTCCGTGTCCTTTTTATGCTGAGGGCTCCAGAGCTGGACACAGTACTGCAGGTGAGGTCTCGCCAGAGCAGAGCAGAAGGGCAGAATCACCTCTCTCAGTCTGCTGGCCACACTTCTTTAGATGCAGCCCAGGACGCAATTTGCCTTCTGGGCTGCAAGTGAGCATTGTTGGCTCATGTCCAGCTTTTCATCCACCAGTACCTCCAAGTCCTTTTCCATATTGCTGCTCTCTATTACCTCATCCCTGAGCCTGCATTGACAATGAGGATTGTCTCGACCCAGGTGCAGGACCTTGCACTTGGTTTCATTAAACCTCATAAGGTTTACCTGGGCACACTAGCCTGTTCAGGTCCCTCTGGATGACATCCTGTCCCTCTGGCATATCAACTGAACCATTCAGCTTGGTGTCATCCACAAACTTGCTGAGGGTATCCTTGATCCCACTGTCTATATAACTCATGAATATATTAAACATCACTGGTCCCAGCGTGGATCCCTGAGGGACATCAGTTGTCACCCATCTCCATCTGGACATCAAGCCACTGACCACAACCTTTTGGATGTGACCATTTGTCCCATTCCTTATCCATTGAACAGTTCACCCATTGAATCTATATGTCTCCAACTTAGAGGAAAGGATGTTGTGGGAGATTGTGTCAAAAGCCTTGAAGAAGTCCAGAGAGATGACACCCATTTCTCTTCCCTTGTCCACTGATGTAGTTGCTCCGTTGTGGAAAGCCACTAGGTTGATCAGGCAGGACTTTTCCTTAGTAAAGCCATGTTGGCTGTCTCAAATCACCTCCCTGTCCTCCACATGCCTTATCAGAGCTTCTAGGAGAATCATGTTTCATGGTCTTCCCAGGCACAGAGGTGGATGAGGTTGTCAGGTTGGTAGTTCCTAGGGTCCTCCTTTCTACTCTGTTTAAAAGTGAGTGTAATGTTTCCCTTCTTCCAGTCACCAGGGACTTCACCTGACTGCTGGGACTTTTCTAATATCACGGATAGTGGCTTGGAAACTGCATCAGCTAATTCCCTCAGGACTTTAGGATGCATCTCATCATGTCCCATGGACTTGTGTATGTTTGGTTTCCTCAGGTCTTCACTACAATTGGAAGGACTTTGTCCCCCTGGTCTCTGTGCTGTGGTCCTTCAACTTGGGAGGTATGAGGTGAGAGGTTGCCAGTGAAGACTGAGGCAAAAAAAGTTGTTGAGAACCTCAGCCTTCTCATCCTCCGTTATTACTAGCTTACCATTCTTGCTTATGAGGGGGTGTACGTTTTCTTTAACCTTCTTCTTCTGGTTGACATACCTGTAGAAGTCCTTATTCTTCACATCCCTTGTCAAATTCAGCTCCAGCTGTGCTCTGGCCTTCCTTACCACAGGAAACACAGCCAGTGCTTGCAAAGTTTATTAGTCTGGTTGAGGACACATGGAAGGAGACTTGGGAAATCTCTCCCCTGGCTCCCTGTTTCCCCAAAGACTGCACTTGGATCCAGCCTTTCAAGTCCTTGTGCCCTGAAGTCCCTCTGTTATACTCTGCAGCCCTGTGTCTCTGACATATCTCAAAGGAGGTCTTGTCTCACCCAGAAGGGACCATGGGCAGCAGTGCAGTAGACCACCACAGAGAGGGTTGACCTTCTATACTGCCCAGGATATACAAACTCAACTAGAGCTCCCCACTTACATCTAAAAGTCCTGTGAGGCATTGAATATAAACTTTGGAACTTTTTCATAAAATTAACCTGGAATACATAAGCTTTACAGGGTTTTTTCCTAAGTCATCACAGTGACTTGGTCAATTTACAATTTCAGCCAGAGGGGACCTTATCAATGTTTATAAATATCTAAAAGGTGAATGTCAAGAGGATGGGGCCAGACTCTTTTCAGTGGTTCCCAGTGATAGCACAAGGAGCCCAGAAATTTCTATCTGAACGTAAGGAAAAACTTCTTTACTGTGAGTGTGATGGAGCACTGGAACAGGCTGCACAGAGAAGTTGTGGAGTCTCCTTCTCTGGAGACTTTTAAAACCCACGTGGATCCGATCCAGGGCAACCTGCTGTGGGTAACCCTCCTGGAGCAGGGGTGGTAGACTAGATGGTCTCCAGAAGTCCCTTTCAATCCCTACCATTCTGTGATTCTGTGAAATAATCAAGCTATAAGTGTAACCATACCCTCCCTGTACCCTTCCTTGAAAGGGAGATACAGCACTGTCCTGCCTCACAAGGCAGTGAGGACACAACCTAAAGATGATGAGATGTTCACAGCTCAGCAATGCAGGCATTAGGCCTGGTTAAGCTAAGAAATGCCATCCTGACCTAGCATTGGGGTCATGGCCGGGAGCCTGCCTCCAACTAGGGCTAGCAGACGCATTTTCAGGGATATAATGTGTCCGTTAATGTCTCTATAAAAATCAGTTTATTTCTAGCTTCTAATATCCAAATATTAGTAAGAGAGAAAAAAATGTTATTTTAGCAACACATCTAGGAGTCAGCTATGACTATCAACTGCTTCCAGAAAAAGATGGGCTAGGCTGCAAAGCCAGCCCTTAAAAATGAGGAAATGTAATCGCTGTTCATTTTCTCTCTCCAGGAACACCAACAGCAGGATATTTCAGGCACCAAAGTAGCACTGCTCCACCAAACTCCTGTGGTTCCTTCTCAGAAATCTTTTCACAGTTCTCTGCTTACTCTTCACACTTCAAAGGCACCCACCACTTGGCTGATCTGGTCTCGGTTTTCCTGGCAGAAACAACCCTTCCTGAAGCTCCAGCTCTACCACAGACTTCATACTTGAGCTTAAGCAAGACACTGAGTTGATGAGTTCTCAGAAACAAATCATGATGTTGCCTTGCTCTATTCAGTCCAACACAAACTTATTTGCTTGCACAGCAGTAAATATAGATGGGATTGTATCTGCTCTTCCTGGGTCATAGTGTAATATAAATAATATTAATAATTTCCTCTTTTTTCTTTTTTTTTTTTTTTTTCCAAATGGTTTAAAACATGAAGAGTGATGTAGTAAAGCATTTTTGAAAAAACAGGTCTTTTTTTTGTCTTTTCAAAAGCCATGTTAGACATGAAATCTCAGCAGGTAAATGGGAATATCCTTGCCTGAACTCTGCTATTGGATCCGTTTTATTGTAAACAGACACTGAGCAAATGCAGTAAGAAGATATACTCTCGCTAAGTTAAACTTGCTCAGTTTTATCATTTGCATATGACTGTTCCTCCCCAGGAAATCATTTTGAATATATTTGATTTAGGTCTACAAACTGAGCTCTCAATTTGCATGAATCCATGTTCCATGGCTGTGAATTTTCACCACTCCAAGGTGAGACATAGGGTCATTTGTGAACAACTCAGTTTTCACAGTGTCTAAATAAAAGTCAGAGACTTAATTTGCAAAGTCCTCCATCAGCCTGAAAAGTTTATACAAATGGATCAACAGTTTGGACAAAGTCTCAATCCCAGCCATAAATCATCAAGATATTAAAGCTCCACATGGGCTTTTAGATCTTGCAGCAGTTTGAATGATGTCTTGAAAATGCAGAGTCCTCTATACCATTAAAGTTTCATAGCCCAGCTGATCAAGTAGGAGGTGGTGAACATTTCCAAAGGATGTCATTATTAAGTTCAATCAGTTCTTAAATGATGGGACTAACTGCCTTCTCAACAAGCCTGCAGAGGATACTGAAGTGGAGGGATGGTTGATGTGCTGGAGAACAGGGACATTTTTGAAAGAAATAAGCTGCATAAACAGATGAGTAGGGATCTTGTGAAGTTCAATATGGAGAAATGTAAAGTTCAGTACCTGGAGTGGAATAACCCCACATGGCAGCATAGGCTAGGGTCAGTTGAATAGACCTATGGGTTCCTACTGGACTGTGAGGTGCCCACGAGGCAGCACAGTGCCCTTGTAGCACAGTATGATCACATCTAGAGTTGGATTAGCAAGGTGACAAACAGCAAGCTGAGGAATATGATTTTTCCCCTCTACTCAGGACCTGAGACCATGTCTGGGCACTGGGTGCAGTTTGGACTCCTCATTACTAAAAAGACGATCAACAGAGGTGCAATCCAGCCCAGAGTAGCCTGATATGGTGGGCCTGCTTTGAGTGGGTCTCGGATGAGAAACATCACAAAATGACAACTTTATGAAAGAGTGCAAACCAAGGCATGCACACCATCATGTATACACATATGTATGGAAGTTTGAACTTCTGTTCCTTTGCGTGGGAGAATGCAAAGGTCTTGAGACACCCAGGCATCACAGAGATCTGTGAAGACAGGGCTGAATTTGACCTTTCCCAAAGGCTGAGTGTACTCTAGGGTTGCACCACAGCAATGCTTTCTCACTTGTGTTGCATAAGGTAGACCTGCCTGTTGACCACATGTAAGCGGACATGGGGTGGCTACAGCAGTTCTTGCATTTAACTGAGTACATCCCACACTTAGGAAAGACGAATGGATATCTAGAAAAAGAAGTGTCCAAGGAAGTTTGAATATGATGAAAAGTTGAGACCACCAAACAGAATGCAGATGGTGTCTCACCTAAATATCACCAAAATGTAGGACATTGATTTAATAGATATGTGTATTGGTTTTTTCTTGGTTGTAGAACATTTCAGCAGTGACCACTGTAGAACAGGTGGCGACAGAAATTTTTTACAATGAGGGTGGTGAGACACAGGACCACGTTGCCCAGGGAGGTGATAGATGCCCCATCCCTGGAAACATTCTAGGTGAGGGTGGATGGGGCTCTGAGCAACCTGCTCTAGGTGCAGGGGGGTTGAACTAGATGATCATTAATGGTTCCTTCCAATCCCAAATATTCTATGAGTCTATGGTTCTATGACTTCCTGTAGGTTAGCGAAGGGATCGAATTCATCTTATTCTTGATGGTGCAAGTGTCCATCAGCCCTGGTCCAACAGAAGCATTAGTTGCCTACCAACCATGACTGGCATTTTGCAGCAAAATACATCTCTTGTAGATACAGACAGCGATAATATTGCCCAACATATATGGTGGCTCACTAGTCCTGTAAATATCTGAAGTTGCTTTGCTATGGACAGGGTGAGCAGTTCTTGTTTGACTGTGTCTTGTGTTTTTCTTAAAGTGCACACACAAAAAAATGAAATGCTACCTCATCTGGGAGGTACGTGATATATTCCTGCATTAAGGAAAAGAACAGAAACACACAGAGATAATAACTCTTCCAACATGAAGGAAACTAATAACTTCAGAAATGATATACAGTTTTTTAAAGTAACAGTCCTTTTCCTTGGATAAATGTGGGTTTTGGAATGGTTTCTCCTCTTGAACATTGTTTTTCCTCTAATCCTCTAATCTCCACTTTTTCTTCTGTCTCCACTCTCACTTCCTTTGTCTTGACTCATCCATGACTGCTGCCATTTAGAAGAGCAGCAGGATCCCACCATGTGCAATGGCAAGACTCCGGCCAGCATGCAGCTCCTGGCGATTTTCTCTGAAATGCTGTAGTCACCTCCCAGTCTGCTCTGACTTACCCAAGCTCCAGCACGTTTAACAGGCACGCTTCTCTTAACTGTTGTCTATTTCATTGCCAATCCAAAGCTCAATCCAAAGCCCCTCAAGTCAACAGGAGTCTCTCCCTGTCAAAATCGTTTTTGATCCCTCAGCGTTGTTTACAGAGTTTTCTTTCTCTCAGAAAACTTCCTGACATTTATTATTTTAATTTAATGCATAGTAAAAATGAATTATGAATTCCAATACATTTTGGAGAAACTCTGCAAAATATATGAAGTCACCAACTGAGATATAAATCACGTGTCCTTTGTTGCTGCTTTCAAAATAAGATTTTATCTGTGTGCATATTAGCTCCTTCCAGGCCAAATTGTGTTTTCTCAGTGCTTACTCATGTGAGTGATTGTAGAGAAGTCAGTCCAGTTTTTTCTGGAGTAGCAGCTTGCCAGTGCAAACCAGTCATTTCCAATTTGGCTTTAATTAGCAAAGCTTTCCTCTTTTGGGGGGACAGAATTTATATTTCTTTTAACCCCTTAACTACAAGATTAAATTTAATTTTCCACACCCTGTTTTTGTCTTTTAGACAAAGCGAGAAAAGCAAGATGTGGAAGTCATGAGGGTCATTTATATCTAGCTTTCAACTAGCTTAGACAACGTCATGCTGATCGGTTAGATGTTGTCTCCCTGTTTCCAGCACTGCTCTGCTAATCCATAAACGAGCAAACCAGAGTGAGCAATAGTGGGCTCTGTCTTCCAAGTACCCATGACCTCCACTGTTTTTGCCTTTTCCCCCAGCCATGAGTGACAGGAAAAGACCTTGAGCAAAATCTGGCTCACAAGCAATGGGTTAAGATCACTCAACAGCAAAGAGATTTGACTACTAGTAAAGTGATCTCAACATTTGTTAAGGACAAAATGGCTCTGAGCCGTTCTTGGTTGTTTTCAAGAGAATTGCACATGGAATTAATTTGACTCAAGGACTCCAAGTAAGTTGCACTTATTTATTTTCTCAAGTCAAGTTTGCTTCTGTGTTACCACTGCAGTTGTGGCTCTGACATTGCTTTCAAGCTTCTGACACGAGGGAAAGTTCGTGGTTTTGCCCAGACTTTACAGACCTGCTTACGACGGGCAGTTTAAGGCATTCTTAGTGTGATGTGGGACATGACAAGGTTTATCTCCAACTGCACATAAATATGAACACACATACACATCTGGAGATTATCTGTTTGCTAAAATCTCTCTTACTTCTTCATTTCAGACCCACGTCTGCACACCATGGTGCGTTCACCCCATTAGCATCCTGTTTACGTTAAATGTAAGTGCATATGTGTCTACCTACACATACTGAGCCCATGACTGTGATGATATCTTGTGGTATGAGCATCAAGCACCTGAGTTCCAACCCCTTTGCTAAAAATATTGATGGCCTCTGTGGCCATCCTCAAAAGTATAAAGATAATTCTCTTTATTTACCATTCAATTAAGCCTTTTTGGAGTGCTGAGGGGATGACTGATTGACATTTAGAAGTGTCTTATATAAGTGTTTTAAGTTCTGTTTTGTAAATGCACACCTACTATATGTAGTTCCTTAAATATTAAGCTTTAACAGAAACATTGGCTGCAAGTAATGTAAGATAATTGTTATTATTTCCTCTGGGGGTGATGTTTTACTGCCTTGGAGACAGTCAGCATTTGCATTAGATATAGATCATAAAGATATACGTACAGTAATTTATACTGTTTATGATTACAGCTCAGGCATTCCCTTCAGCTTCCTCTTGCACAGGATCCCACCACTTTCCCAGCGAGGCGCCTGATGAATTGTAGCTCCACAGGGCCGGTACTAATGGAAATGATGTCACTGCTTACCAGTCTTGGCGGACCAGAAAGTTCTCCCTGGACAAGCTCTGATAGGATCCCACTCCCATTTATTCCTGGTGTCTCCTCTTACACATCAAGTCAGGATGTACCTGCCCTGAGGGGCAGATGCAAGAGAGGAGTGCTTCTTGTCTTTCCATTTAAGAGATTGATTCTTCCCCACCCTGTGATGCTATCCCCTCACACTCCCACTCCTTGGGGCTTGGACACTCTGGAGGGTGAACCTGGAGCTTATAGAATCTGCTCATTACCGACCCAGGAAGATGGAGAGAGACAGAGCAGGCCTTTAATTACCTTTCCAGGTGTTGCTAAAGTCAGAGATGTTGCAAACCCAGGGGAAAAGCAGGGTGTTGTTACAGAGGTTGGTAAAACAAGCTGGAAAACAGCAGAAGTTGCTGCAGACTGGAAAAAGACATCAGCAAAGAGCAGAAGACCCATCCTGTGTGCCTCGCATGGGGAGGTGGAGTTTTGGTGCAGAAAGAGTGAGGAAGCATGCATGCAACCTAGGGTTTAAGATTCCCCATCTGTCACTGACAGGTGAAGTCAGTCGAGCATTGTCTTCCATAACAACAGCCACTCTCAATGTGGATGCACTTCCACTTGAGTAAGCTGCCATTTTTTCTACCCTAGAAATATTCTATCATCCTGGTTATTATACCAAGTGATGCTAGTCCTGGGACAGCCTCTTCCATCAGTTGTGCTGGTGCAAGAAGATGCTCTTCCAGATCACCCACAGCTGCTCTGCCTCCAGCCATCCAGGACTATCAGTGGAGTAATTTATCTGGGTGATCACTAAATCTTTTCCTACACAAAAGCTTTACTCCTCTATATCTCCAGAAGCCGTAGCTTAGTTACAATCTAAGGGTTGTAGCACAGACACAGCCTCTAGGAGTGATGGGTCTTGGTGAATCTCTGACCTGCAAATTTAGGTGCCCAGATCCTACATCCAAGGTCTGTGACACAGAAAAGCAATTCAACTTTCCTTCTACAAGACATGGGGACCTTTACCTTCCTCCTTCTCTCCTCACCTCACACACCAGTAACACACTGAAGATCACATCCTAAGCGTAACAAGTGGAATATAATCTAGGGAAGCCTCACCAGAAATGAAGTTGATCTTCCACCCCAAGACCTTGAGGCACAGCCACAGCAGAGGCAAACTGTTCCCCATAAGCATTAAACAATATGCCCTTTGGAAAGGACAACTGGTACATACATTTGAAAGTGTTATAAGCTTTCTACAGAGTCATGCCTTGGGGTGACGATTTACACCCTTACAGATGGCATATTTATCAGCTGTGCAGGCAGCCTTTCCCCTCTGGCTAATGTTTGCAGAAAATTTCCATCTATAGCCCCTGCTGAGTTCCACTTATGAAATCTGCTGTTTCAGGACTTCTGTAGGACACAACAAAACCATCAGCATGACCTTTCAGTAAAGGTTTGATCTGCATCGCATGAAGTTATTCCTTTCAGTGGAGAATGAAGGAGAGCTTGACTGGTGATATTAGGAGGATTCTTGATTTATGCTTGTCACACAACCCTCCCAGATAAAAAAGCTAATCGTATATCAGGAGTAAAGCACAAAGTTCAGCCCATCTCAGGTCCTGGTTTTACATGACTTCCCAGAACAGAGGTTAAAGAGGAGAGCTGTATGTCCCAGCTGTCCCTCAACCTGCAAATGGCTTAGTGGTGTGACTTGGCCCAGTCACAGAATCATAAAACTCCAGATTGGAAGGGACTTCAAGGATCAAAGAGGGCTGTGGAGTAGGAGATATGAGAAACACAATTGATTTGACATATAAGAGAAAGGTTTGGCCATGTTGAAGATGATGGCAAAGTGGTCGAAGCTCTGTTGTGCCATAGACTGCTATACTTCTACTCACCCAGGGGCATCTGCAGTGACTGCGTATCAGCTTTGTTGTGTCTATGGGGCCATTTCTTCCTCCAACTGATGCCCTTTCCATGAGTGACTCAGTGATGCTCACAGTGCTCCTGACTTTGGCAAGGGTATGCACCACCAGACCACAGGTACAGCAGGTCGCTAAGAGCCTGTGAGCTGTATTTCTGCTGCATGGAGTCGCTGGAGTAAGTTGAGCTGGGTTGTGTGGCTTCCTAATGCTTCAGCAACATTCCCAGAGGGAAAGCAGAGGAGTCTAAAGGTACAATGGGGCACCCTGACAGTGCTGTGTCTGAGCTGGCACATTTGGCCCCAGCTGCTCTGCACCTTCTTCTTCTCCAGTGCTCCACCTTCACTGTCACTCTTGTGACTTCTAAAACTCCATGTACATAATTTGTGTTGAGGGATGAGAACATGTATTTCTCCAAGTCTTCTCCCTTTCAGTTGCAGCAAATTTTCAGCTCAGACTCCCAGCAGAAAGCTCAAGAACTGCTGATGTATTTTTTTCCTCTTAAAACCTCACAGAGCCTTTTGTCCAAATTAGCTGGCAATGTTTGAATGGGATAGCTTGGGAGAGCTGGAATCATCAGCTATTTAGGCTTCATGGACTGTGGTGCCCTTTGCAAATTAGACACCTTGGATCTTCAGTCCATCGAGTGTGGGGAAAGCTGTGACCCAGTACCGCTTTCATTTCTGTCCTGGTGCACTTTGCATATTTGTTTTTGTCTCGCTTGGGTGTGATCCAGGCACACATCCTTGAAACGAAACAAACCCACACTGTCTGAGCATCCCTTTGCTCTTGGGAGCTGGAAGCCTGCTCTGCTCTGTGTGTCAGTTCAGAGAGAGCACCCAAAGATTTTTAACTTCTTTAGAGCTCAAAACAAGTATTAAGAAAAGGCTGGAGCGAGTGGAATCCGTTTGAAGGAGATGCCAGCATCGCTTCCCTCTGCAAACAGGCTGCCCTCGGCCACAAAGCCAGCCTATCCTGCAGCTCCCGCTGAGCTGGGTGGGCTAGGCTCTGTGTCTGTCTGCATGCTCAAGTAGATCTTTCATCTGCCTCTGAGTGAAAAGCAGAGTGTCACCTCATCTGTGGGGAATTTGCATTCAAAATATACAGGGCTCCTAGCAGTGAAGAGACTGCAATAGCAGCTGGCAGCCTGTTCCTCTCTCTGTGGGGACTTCTGTGCTGCAAGTATGTATCCGCTGTGCCAAGCGTTGTGACTTGTGGCTTCCCACTTCTGGAGTAATTCAGGTTCCAGGCATCCATCCGTACCACATAAATATTGCAGCTGACCTGACTCCAAATACTTATATATTAGGGTATATCAGGTCATGAGTGCAAAGCACCCTCTTCAGCCCCTGGGTTGGTCAAATAGGACACCTTCCCATTCACAAGAACATACCCTCTCTCCCTGTTCCCAGCACACCTCAGCTTAGGGCTCATCCCTTTTGAATACACTTAGAAAATCTCAAAACTGCAACATCTAGGAATTTTCTGGGGTTTCTTGCACCACCAAAAGCCCCTGTAAAGGACCTAACCTCTTCTTTGTAGTGCCGGATCCTCTGGTGATGCTGCCTGTGCTCCAGAGGTAGAGGTAGAAGGTTCTCAGGAGCTGACAGCAGCCCTTTCACCTCACCCAGGCCAGTGCCAACAGGACAGTGAAGACCCTTTTCACAACCCCCAGTAAAACCATACAGATTACATTTCACATAAGAGTGTTTCTCTGTCCACCTTCCTGCTATTGTGGCACAAGGCAGCAGTGGTTGAAAAGGGATTTCAGTCTGGGTAAATGAGCAGCCAAGCAGAGACCCCAGGGACTGACTTTATTGGCAGGACCATGGATCACAGACCACAGATGCAAGCCCAGCTTTCTGGCCGCTGTCTGGCAGAGTATCCCAAAAGGCTGTCTATTGGTAAAGGCATATATCTGCATTGCTAAGTCTGTACTTCGAGCTGCTGGAGAAGCCTCTTGACTGCAGAGAGAGCTTGAGTAGACCACATCTTCAGATGCCGGATGAGAGCACAGTGGGTCTTTGAACACTAGGTACTGATAGAGCTGTTTAGAGTAGTCAAAATTTTCTCCCTCTTTTCTCCCTCTCTTCCTTGGGGTTTGGTTAGATGATTACCCGTGAAACCTGGAGAAGGCATTTCTGAGCCTTTTCAGCAAAAAACAAGTTGTTAACAGTGGGGGAGAAGCAGAACATGATAATACCCTCTTAAAAAAAACACAGTGCAAGCCGACACTATCCATTATCCAAGGTGATTAAGAGAAATTGTGGAGTAAACACGTACCCTTCTATATTGCTGGTTTATCAATCAGATCGCAACACAGAGGAGAAGGCAGTAGGAAGGGAGAAAGATTTCTCATCTCTTCTTCTCTGGCAGCCACTAGGTGCTGTTTATGGAGCCTTGGAAATGTACAACATGGTTTACAAGACACACGTGCTGAAGGCTCTGGGCCGAAGGGGGTCTGTGGATGAGGATCTTACAGCTCCTACACTATTTTATCTGCAGGACACCTGGAAATTGGTCTCACTAGCTGCAGAGTGTGAGGGCTGTGGATCGCAGACTCATTCCCTCAGCAAAGAGGGAAAGAGTAAAAATGTCAAGAGCTCATTAAAAATATAGAAGCAGAGGGAGTGTGAATGCAAAGAGCCTGTAGGAAGCATGTTAGTTCAAGTTACTGAATCCTAGACCTGCTCTGTAAGCAAACAACTGCTCCATAACCCATGTTTCAGTGGAGACAGGTGGAAGCCTTCAAACTGCCAAGTCTGGCAGCTCTGAGACCTTGTCTGGGGCTACACTGCTGACCTAGACTAAGCATCTGAAAGGGGAGATGCCAGAGAGGGTTAAATTAAGAAACCTCAGTCAAGCTTGTGAACAGGCTGATTTTCACCTTCAACCACCTACCTCAGTCTGGACAAAGCCCACAGGATGTATGTGACACCCCATCCAGGAGTAGTGCAAGAGTGCACAATGGAAAACTAGAGGTACCCCAAGAGAAGGGGTAAGGGGGAGGAGTTGTTTGGTTTCAGGATTTTATTTAGATGCCTCAGGGCCAAGCATAATACATAAATCCATTGTTTTCCAGGCCATTTGGGTCTGAGGTTTCCATTTAGGACCCTCATCTCTGGGTAGGATTTATCCTTTCCGGCCTTTCCCTCTGCAGAATACATTTTGGTTTGTGGCTGGCACTACATCAAACGCTTCCAGCACCTGAAGTAAAACATTAAGAATTGGATACGGCTAGACTTGAAACACCACCAGCATTATTATAGCAGAAAGCCTCCCTGGTGACATTAATGAGCTCTTTGAAAGGGGTTACCAGTAGCACAATCTCCCCATGCCCTGCGGATGGTGAGCCAGGCAAAGAGGGAAGATGCTTTAGTTTCTCCGAAACAACTGCTACAAAGCGAGCAATTATCAGCTGACAAAATATGACCACGGCCGAGGACTGGGGAGGGGCAAGAAGGAGCCCTTGTGTGATATTTTCCTCAAGCGATGATTTCAACACAGCACATTTTTTTTGTCACTAGCGTACAAGAGCCCCAGAAGAGGGGATTACAGGGTAGGATAAGACTTGCCTGCCTGTCTGATAAAGCCTAACTGGAGATAAAGGCTCCTTACAGGTCTAATTTTAAAACTGGTCCCATTGTCCTTTGCTTCTCTTGATTGTGAGATGATTCATGCTGCCTGGGTGAAAGAGTTAAGAAATGGGCAAAGAGTCTGGGGAGGGCTGAGCGTCCACCTCCCACTTTCCACCCCAGACTCAAAACAAGTCCCCATAGCTTGAAGCGCCTTGATGTTTCACTTGAACAGTCACAGGTGCCAGAAAACTCTCCTCCCAGCATGGATGCCATGTATTCAAGGTTCTGGACCTGCCTTCTCCGCCCATGACACCAGTTTTTAGAAAGCTGAAGGAGTTGTGGGGCACACACAAAACACGCAGGTGGAGGAAGCCCTACCTTCCTTCCTGTCCCATCAACAGGCTAATCATGCCCCAAGGCTTCGTTGTGATTTTATTTAGATTTATGTAACTCATGATAAGGCTGTAGCATCCCCAGGCAGTGCTCCTGCTCAATATGCGAATGGTGTCCAGCTTAGCCATGGGGCAGGTAGGGGCTACCTCCACCCATGGCAGTACTTCCATCCAGAGGCTGAGATTAACGAAAACTTGTCTGTCCACGCCTCAATAGTTGCCATTTATTTATCTGCCCTTGCTCTAAGTGCCCTGAATAGGAACCCCAGTGTGTCCAGGCAAAGTCACTGCCCTGGCCTGGCCAGATTCAGAAACAGAAAGGTTCATCTCACCATCTCCATCTTCATGCTTGGAATACTCAAAATTATCACACCACTCCTGATTGTTACTGCATTAAGATGGAGGACGGCCAGCTGCTGCAAACCTGTACGGCCCTAATGATGGCAATGAAAACAATGACTTACCCATGGGCAACAACAACCATTTGCTCTAAAGCACGTCTACTCTGTGGCTCCTTGCGTTTTTTGCCACTGATAGGAAGAGAGAGGGAGAGGGAAAAGGGAATAGGAAGGGGAAAGGGAAGGCAAGGCAAAGAAAAACATGCACTCAAGGTCAGTAAAGGCATAATAAACCTGGAAGGCAGAAATGCTATTGTAGCTTAATTCCAGCCAGCAGTTAAGCACCACTCAGCGACTTGCTCATATTCCACCACCAGCGGGATGGGGAAAGGAATCAGGAAAAAAAAAACCAAACTCACAGGTTGAGATAAAGATAGTTTAGTAATACAGAAAAAGAAGGGAAAATAATAATATAGACTATACAAAACAAGTGACAGACAAGACCAGATCAAACAGCTTGGCCTGTATACAGTGCAGGGGACTGTTTGGTATATCATTGACAAATACGTGCACATCTGGGCTAGGAATGCCACAGCTGCTCTGTGGAGTACAGCCATGGTGCATCTTCCATCAGCTTGGGTCCAGGTTCAGCTGGGTCTGCAAGAGCCATATTTTGCGGCTTACAAAATTCTCATTACTCAGTTTTGGATTTCAGCAGAACCTTGGCAGTGGCCAAGACTTCATCTCTGGATCATGCCAACAGCCAGCATTTAGCTGATCAGCAACAACCCCAAGCTAGAAATCAGTATGCTCATGCTCTACACATTCAATCACCAGCACAAATGCCTGTTGTTCCTGCAGGGAGGGCTTTTATCCCCAGTTCTTCTGGTCTCAGAAGATTTTTGTCAGGCACACTTGCACAATTTCAGCGGAAACTGGTTCCAAAGCAACCTAGAAAAAAATGGTCATATGTATCCACATGAGTAGAGGAGTAATATATTCACATGCGCAGCAGAAATCCATTGATCTAGAATTATGTCTTCCATTATAACTTTCCCAGGCAAGTCTTTGGAAGAAAACTGGACTGGCTGCAAAGAATGATCATAAGCCTTCCAAGAGCTGAAATGTATCCAAGAATATGTCTGCTTCTCCAAATGATCCACCCTGCTTAGTCTGGGAAAAAAATTAAAAAAAAAAATTAAAAAATCAGGGTACTTCAACAACCATTGTGCCACAAATTTCCCATCTCTGTTTCAGCCCAAACACAAGACTTACCTTCTCACAGTTTTGAAACCTTTTTTTGTAACACCTGAAAAAAATAAAAGGACCCCCAATGCAGACTGTCAGCTCATATGGCCCTTTGAAAAGTCAATCTCAGATCTGCCTTTCAGACCATTTCCAAGGGCAGATACATTTTTGCCTCCTCCAATTCCTGCTGTCTAGGTTTCTTTGTTTCATTTTTCAGTCTGTCCTCTAGATTTGCTGTGCTGTGTGCAACGAGGTCACAAGGAAGTTGACTTTGACTTGTGAAAAAAGTGACGTTTGTGCATGAGAAAGAAACACTTCAGGTTGTTTGAGGGTGGAGAAGGCTACAAGAGACTGAAATTGACCATTGATTAATATGATGGAGCCAAAATCAGGATCCTTCCATATCCCTCCATTTTTTCCCTTAAAATCCTTGGCGTATCTGCAAGATGATCAAAGACTGGAACAGGCTGCCCAGGTGGGTGGCTGAATCACCATTGCTGTATTTCAAAGCCATCTAGATATGGTGCTTAAGAATATAGTGTAGTAGTGGCCCTGGTAGAGTTAGATAATGGTTGGATTGTGATTCTGTGAAAAGTCTTAACAAGGCAAGCTGAAAAGAATCCACCACCACCACCACCCCCAAAGCACCTTGGGGAAAATCTCATTGCTTTTAAAATAAGACAGGGTAGAGCAAAAGAAAATACACCATGAGGAGCAATTCTGCCTTAGTAAGACAAATGGATCAAAATTCTCCTAGGTCTTTTCCATCTTTCACTGCTAGGAAACTGGAGCCTAGAACCCAGATGCTTTATAGCTCTCGATGTCTCCTCTGCCATAGAGTCACATAGCTTTACCCTGGCTGAAGACTTAGCCCTCATATTGGTGCCAGTTTTGCACCTCACAGCTTGTTGGTGTCACCACAAGTAAGTGGGACCCAGACATGGGCTGAAGGAGGGGCCTTGCCTTTGGAACAGTGGGGTCCCCCTCCCAGTTTTGCAGTCCTCAGTAAAGTCTTTCTGAGTGTGATTCTTGGGATTTTTTTGTGTTATTTGGTTTGTTGTGTTTTTTTTCTGGAATAAGTGTTGGTGACATTTGTATCAGCCCCACAACACACAGAAGCAGGAAGAGTATTGCACTTTCTGTAGTCACCTGCAGTGGGAATTTCCTTGGCTAACCCCAAAATTGAAGAGACAGGCAAGCTGAACGGGAAAAGTAACATGTAGGGAGATAATCTTGACAATCTGGCCACACCATAAATTTGTGATGCAAGTTATGAAAATCTACTGCATAAATGTGTGTTGTAATCCTCCTTTTTATAAGATAATTGAATGGAGTTTTTGAGATCCTCACTGTATTGGGTTTGGCTGAGACGGAGTTAATGTTCCCCAGAGCAGCTCTTATGGTGCTGTGCTTTGTATTGGGAGGCAGGTAAGATGCCTGTGTTGTGGTTGTTGCTGAGCAGCTCTTGCACAGCACCAAGGTTGGCTTTCCAACATCTTCCCCCACTGCCCCGCCCAGTGAGATGGGGTGGGCAAGATTTTGGAAGGGGACACAGTCAGGACAGCTGACCCAAACTGACCAAAGAGATATTCCACACCGTGTGACATCAGCTCAAGTATAAAAGGGAGACAAAGGAGGAAGGGGAGTGGGGGCATCCGTTGGAGAAGATGTTTGTCCTCTGAGCGACCGCTATGCGTACCAGAGCCCTGCTTCCCAGGAAAGGCCAGACATCGCTTGCTAATGGGAAGTAGAGAATAAAATCTTGTTTTGCTTTTCTTTGTGCGTGCACAGGTTGCTTCTTCCTGTTAAACTGCCTTTATCGTACCCCACAGACTCTCCCCATCTTATTCTCTCCCCCAGCCCTTGTCATGCTGAGGGAAGTAATAGGGAGTGATAGAGCGACTTGGTAGGTACCTAGCGCTCAGCCAAGGTCAACCCACCACAATCACCAACTAAAAAAGCTCAATGATGTGCAGCAAATGTGATGAATGCACTTCTTGCTTTTCCCACCTCTGCTCCTGATTCTTTCTGTGACCAGGCATCGTCCTCCTAAATAGTTTCCTAGTCCAATGAATGTGACTCTGTCTTCTGTAGGACCAGATGGGCACTGCCAGACCCTCACATTACAATGTCATTCATCTCATGGGCAAATCCTAAATGTTGTCACCAGAAGCAGTCATCGAAACAAGATTCAAGTTATGTTTCAAGACAGTGACAACAGTTAAGAAGGTCTTACCAAACTGGACGTATTCCAGAGGTGCATCCTCAGATGAGGCACTTTGATTGGCCTCCTTTGACTTAACTCCCAAGCTACTTTTCTTCACACACATCTTTGCTTAGACTCCCTTTGATTTCTGTCTCAGCCCAGCGCCTTTGCTATCAAGGTTCATCCTCCTTCTTTGAAATCTCAGGTCTTGCTTTATATGGAAGATGTTGAGAGGCACCAAAATGAATATTATTACTTGTGTCTTCTGAAACAGTCCAGAGCTTGACAGCCTAAATCAATCAGAAATTTACAATGGTTGCACCAAAGAGGGTATTTAGTCTTATTTGGAGGCCACTGAGCTGTCCCAAATGCAGCCAGAGAAGGAAGAGGGGCTCATTATGTGCTTACACTTTTATTTGACGCCAGTCGAAGGTACTCCCTGACTTCTGCACTACATTCATCTGCCCCTACCCATGCCATATTGAGTCGTCATTTCTTACCAAGATCCCTGAGTCCAAGGTCTTCTCTGGGTTATGAGGTTAAACTGTGTCTGTCATTGCCACAGGGCATGAAGATGCCAGAAGCTACAGACCTTCAACTGTAGGACCCTAATTAATTCTGCGTATCTCAATGTGCTGGACATATTGCCTTGTATATTTCAGCTCGAAACTCGGCCTACATTAATCTCTCCATACAAAGGGCAGATCCCACCTCCCACAGCTGCTTCTCACCAATTATCTTTCTTTTTGGTTTGGGGAGCAGAGGCTTTCCCTTGGTTCTGGTCAGAGGAAACAAAATAGCTCCATGGATGTGTTTTAGTGTGGGTCTGTCCCTATTTGCTACGTGCAAAAACAAGAACAAGTTGCAGCCCACAGCTCAGCGCAGTTCAACTCGCACACAGATTGTGGGAAGCAAATCGCTCATATGTGTAGGACGTATTATTTCTTTGCAGAGAAAATAATTTTGACCTTCTGCTAAATGTTAAACACATTCTTGTGTTTGGGACAGGGTTGGGATTTCTTTAACTTTATCCAGATGAAGAGTATTAAGCAAAGGGCATAGGCAGTGGATATTTTTCTCAAAAGACTTTCCAGGTGGGTGTCTCAACCCCATCTTCGGCAGTGAGCTCAGTAAAGTGGGCTCAATCTGGTTCTTTTCCAATTCTTGTGATTGTACTTGTGTTTCTGCTCTGGAGTCCCTAAGCACTAACAGGATGGAAGAGGATGTTGCCAAAAGATGTGCCAGATGAAAGAAATAGTCTATGGACACAAGCATTAGAAACGTTGAACTCTTTCCTGGCAAATGTTTATAAATGATTGACCCAACATTATGGTTTGTAGACCTGGGAGCATGTAGATATAGCAATTCAGTGTCGAGTCCAACCATCAGAAGTAGCCAGATGTTTTGGCCTGAAGCAAGTGTGGACAACAACGTAGCCTCCACTCAAGAGCTGTGTGGACTGAGCTCTGCTCCTAGATGGGCACATCCAGGGCTCTCCCTCACATTTCAGTCAACCTTACCCTAGCTGGACCCTGTTTTGGCCTCCTGACTGTGCCTTGCAAAGTGTGCTTAAGTGAGGGGGGCTGAGCAATCCCATGTCTCAGACTCTGCCAAGGAACAAATGCACCGGGAAAACTGCAAGAAAATCCAGAATAAGCAAATGTGGATCAATAGCAGGAATCTCTTTCTAACTTCCAGCAAATATTGACTTAAACCCCCAGAGCAGACATGGACAAATATTGCCTCTCAGACCTCTTTGGGGGATTAAAAATGTCTTTTCAACGGAAAGAGAAAATCTATGTTTTTTGTCTGCTTCTATTTGAATGTTCTGCTTTTTTTCTTCAGCAAAGAAAGCTCAGGTATTTTAATTTTTAGTCTCTGTGTTCAGAAATCCTCCCACTACCCTCAAAGAAAAAAGACCATGACATATTAAAAATAAAATAACGTTCCCTCTAGAAAAGAAATTGGCATTTTACATCAGATTTGTATTGGAGAATGAAGATTTACCTCCCTTCAGAATCTCTGGTTTTATTTGGAATGTGAAAACTAATTATTTTAATTCCTGATCCTCTTATCATTTGCATAAACATTCACTACGATAGTGAGAATGTGTCAGGGTCACAGCACATTATTACAACATGTTTAATTTCTTCCTGAGGCTAATAATCTCCTAAATGGTCAGCCTTGACATTTAAACAGAGAGGCATTTGTGGCAAAAAACCCTCAAATACATCCAACAACAAAGCTGGCTGAATAAACAGAACAAAGCAAAAAACAGTCTCCAAGTGCAACCAGGAAAGGCTGAAATAGAAAGAGGGGGTGGAGGGGGGCTCAACCAATAACTTTTACATCTGTGTCAACTACCTGTAACACCAGAATGTTCAACTGTAGAAGAGTTATAACAATACAAACCTGTGGCTGGCAAAGCCATCATCTCATGGCTATTCAGTTCTCCTATCCCTGAGCTACTGATGGAAATGAATTCAGCCTCTTCTTTAACTTCCCAGCATCCACTGTTGGCTTTCAGTGCCATGCAAGTACGTCATCTTCTCTCCCATCTCTTGCTCCACCATATGCTCCTTTTCCTCTTTACATAAACAACCCTCTGCAGGATGTTGTGATGTGAGTGTCGATCTTGTGGTGTAAATTAAAGGTTATCAAATTACATAGATGAGCTCAAAATGACTACAAGGTCACAGTGTTGTTTGGTGAGAAACACATCTCCAAGCCACTTTCTGATGGGTCAGAAAACAACCGCCACCACCTGCCTTCCCTTACCACTGTTCCCTGCAGAGGCATTGGGGTGCCAGGGAGATGGCGACAGCATCGCTTCCTTCCCCTGCAGGCAGGAGGTCTCTGGGTGCCTGGAGGATTACTGTGTAGATAAATTCCATCCCCGGAAACATTCCAGGTCAGGTTGGATGGGTCTCTGAGCAACCTGATCTAGTTAAAGATGTCCCTGCTCACTGCAGGGGGGTTGGACTAGATGACCTTTAAAGGTCCCTCCTGACCCAAACCATTCTATGATTTTATGAAGTTATTTGATTACCGGGTGCTGCTGATCCTGGATGAAGAAAGGTTCCAGGGCTACAAATGCTAAATGTGCAGAAGCAGGTGCATGTCTTCTAAATCGTGCACATCTTACACATGGTTTGCACTGTCTGTAATGGTCCTTGCCATCGTCACTGCAGCTGTAGGTGTGTGGGGCTGTGCTGTGAATGGCTGCTACTGTTGCGTGGATCCACTCATAAGTTTTACTAAGCAGCATGGGCTTTGATCCTAGATAATCCCAGTGAGGAAGCAGCTCCTGATCCTTGCCTGTGCAGAGTTCACTTTCTCCTATTAAATGTCCACCGATCGCAGCTAACATGGCCCTGAGCTTTCTCAGAGGCCTCCGTGTGGGAACTTGGAAGCCTTTAATCAAGCCTGTCTGAGATGATTGTGAATCTTCAACACCTCAACCTATTCCCATTTAGAGCAACCACTCCTCCTTCCCTGCTCTTGTCAGCTCCTCCTCACTCCTTTCTCATGGTCTACTGTCATCCTCTTCTTTATCAACATAGGCCACTTCTATGAGACCCTCTTCCCAAATCCATCTTTGGCCACTAAAGGCATCCAGAGGATTTAACCTGTGGAAATGAATTTCTCTTACAATATACTAAAAAATTCAAGCAATAATTTAATTGATAAGCAGCAGAAACCCGTCTCTGAGCGGTGGCCCAGGGGTAGGAATTTGCCACAGGTATCTCAAACATTTAAATTCTGCCTCTTTTTTCCCTTTCAGCTGTCTAATTGCAAGGTCTCAGCAAAGTTCAGGGGTGAATGGTTGTCTCCTCAAATTGATCATTCAGATTTTGGAACAAATAAAGCTTTTCTTACCTGGGAGCTACACTCCATCTGAGACTTATTGGGTCTTTGTGGAGTGAGTGAGTCCCATAACTACAGGGTTCCTTACACTTTCTTTGAGAGTATTTGGTGATGACCACTATTGAAGACAGTATGTCAAATGTGGGTTAAAGTAGTACAGCAACTCCCCTGGTCCTAGATATGTTTGTTTCTGGTTTTAGTGATCTCTTCTGCATTCTTACCTACTTAAAGCTGTAGATTTTCCTCTGCACTTGATGATGATCAAAGATCCCACTCCCAGAAAAGATGACTGGAGATAATTTTGGATGATATCAACTAAGCCTCAACTCTTTTCCCTCTTGTAACAGACCCCATACAGGTTAGCTGACATCTCCCAGATAAATCTTCCTTCAATAGCTCATGGCTATTGAATTGCAGTAGCAGAGCTGGCAGTGTTACAGGACTTTCCTTGGACAGGGTGATGCGGTAGAGATGATCAATAAACATGACACTTAGACATGGGCAGTCTTAATAACCCTGCAGATGGCATCTCTGTAGTGATGGACCACAGATGCTCTCCACATCTGCTCTCTATTTGAGGCACAAAGCAGGACAGAAGTCTTCACACCCAGCTCTGCCATAAATATGTCTCCTGCTAGGGAAGGTTTGTGTTAGGGAGAATATTTCTTACTATACCAATCTGCTACTGATGAATAGACAAGGTTTGCACCACTCCAGGTCTTCTGCAGGTCTGAAATAGAAGCAACAGAATTCTATGGTGGTTACAACTTCTCTAGCAAATGCTTTAAGTTGAACTAGATATGTTAATTGACTGAGAGAAAAAAAAAATAAGTGCAAGCTGTTCAGTAGTTAAAGGAAGGGCTTGATGTGATGGTTATTATTCATGGGAAAAAGAGGGAATTTGTCTCCAGTGGTACATGGAGAGTATGGTGATTCCATGGGGAAGGGAGAGGCTTGTGGTTTCTCAGGCATTTTTAGTTATTAGTGAAAAAACACTGCGGAGAAGACAGAGAGAAAAGAGAAGCTCATCGGATGCTTTCTGCCCTCCTAGACTTGAGTCATACACTGAGTTTCCTCTATGGAAAAAGCCTCCCATCCAATCTCAAACTGATGCACAACAAAACAACAGCCTGTGCTGGTTTGCCTCAGGTAGAGTTAATTTTCTTCATAGTAACTTATGTTGGGCTGTGTTTTGGATTTGTGCTGGAAACAGTGTTGATAATGCAGGGATGCTTTTGTTATCACTGAGCAGTGATTACACCAAGTCACGTTCTTTTCTGCTTCTCAAACAACATCACCAGAGAGTGGGCTGGGGCTGCACAAGAAGTTGGGAGGGGACAAAGTGGGGATAGCTGACCACAACAGACCCAAGGTACATTTCAGACCATATGATATACTTAGTGTATAAATCTGGGGGAAGAAGAAGGAAAGGAAGAATGTTCAGAGTGATGGTGTTATGCATAATGGAGCCCTGATATCCTGGAGATGGCTGAACATCTACTTGTTGATGGGAAGTGGTGAATGTGCTCCTTGGTTTGTCTTGCTTGCTCACATGGTTTTTGCTTTACTTATTAAACTGTCTTTACCTCAACCCATGAGTTTTCTCACTTTTACTTTTTCTTTTGATTCTCTCCCCCATTCCACCAGCGGGGAGTGAGTGAGTGAGTGGCCATGTGAGGGTTAGTTGCTGTCTGGGGTTAAATCACAACACAGTTAAAACGTAGAAACTATTGCATTTTAATTAGGTTTTAAATTATCTTAAAACATCACTGCCTCAATTGCATATCTTCAGATGTTCTTGAAGCTAGTTAATTAAAATTGTTATAGTCAGGAGGTTTTTTTCCAACACTATTTGAAGACCCTTTCACAAGAGTCCCAACTCATTGCCAAGGGTCTGGGGAAGAAATACTGTCCACCTGCTGCTTTCCTATGCCACTTGGTATTTATTTATGGTAAACTTTGAGGAGCTGGGCTGAAACCAAGCACCAGGCTGATACCTGACACTAGCACTAAGCTAGACTCTGGCTGATTTACACTGGGGAACAAAGCCAAAGGGAAATACAACTGCATGAGAGGAAGGAATTGGCACTGCAAAGTATGGATGTATGTGATCAGCCAGCACCTTAAAGGAGGTAGCCTTTTTCGGAGCAATAATTTTCCTCCTCCTGTATCATTTTTATTTTCCATATGTTAACGTAAAAACCTCCAATGGCCACTATCCGCTGTTACTTCACATTTCTCAAGGTCATTGACACCCAAAATGTGAAAGATTAGATTGCTGCCTCCAGGCTTGGATCTCAATTACCCAACTGCAAACCTTGAGTGACGCCAGTCGCCTTGCAGCAGACTCTGGTCCATGAAGGCATTAAAAAGGCCTTTGTGCAGCCAGGCAAGATGTGGAGCCCAAATATGTGTAATAGTTTTCAGATTTCATTGCATTCCCATGTAAGCCTGCTCTCTATATCTGTGCCATTAACCTCTGAACTCTCCATGACCAGAACACCCCTGTTTGGGGCAAATAAAGCTCAAGAGCTAAGCCACCTGGCCGACCTGGATACCTTGATATGGCCACCACAATACTGAGAGCTGGGGACCTCTTAAAATATGATTGAATGGTACCACTTGTGTATTTTACCTTCCCAATACTTGGCTTTCATAATAGCTGTAGGCTGTAAAAGATTTGGACCTTTCTGCATGGGAAAGTGTTTAAGAAGTTTGCAACTCCTGTCGCTGTTTTTAACGAATGATAATGCAGCACTTTATAGTTCTGAGGGTTGGGTTTTTTTAACACTAGGTTTTCATCTGAGACTTCCTTTGTTTTGTGTTGCTGGTAGTTGGGGGTGGGAGATTGGTTTCAGGGAGCTAATACTGCTGGCACGGAAGTCTGCAGCTGCTTGGTCTGGGACTGGAAAGGCTGAATCACTCCTTGGGTTGAAGTCCAAAACTTCCCACGAACTGGTATCATCCCAGCAGGGAACAGAGCTTGACGTTGTATCAAAAATCCCAAAGATGAGCAGGAGGAGAATTGTAGCTTTTTCCTTTTGCAAATTTCAGGCTAAGAAATAACAAGACAGTGATTGGTATCATCACCAAATGGGTCCTCTACATCAGTCTGTCCACTCCATGTAGGGACCATGCAAAACAAAAGGAAGGGTAGGATCTGGTGGTACTGTCCTTAAGTAATACAGAAACACAGCAAGGCTCTTCAACTACCCAGGGACAAGCTGGTGCCAGATGTTTTGACCATGGGTTGCAGCTAAGGTCAACAAGGCAACAGCAAGAAGCCTAGCAGGAGCTGTGGAGTTTTTGAGGTTTCTTAAAGGTGTATAGGTCAAGGCAGGTTGCACCAGGAAATGCATTATCAACATGATATGTTCAGAAACATCAGCGGTGCAGGAGGTCTGGCTCCTGGGTGCATTTAACCAGCTCATCAAGGGGTAGCTAGAGTGGCCTCTGGACTTTGTTTATGCTGATCTATACCTAAAAACTCTCCTCTCTTGACATAGATGTTCTATATGAAGAAGTCACTCAAGTAACACGACTCAAGTGTCATACTGTTGCATCTGTGGAAGGCAAACACTTGCTGGAAAACCTGAAATGATGTGAGGAGCTAATGCATTTCTTGGGTCATTCTGGTGAGTTCAGATTCAGATGGCCACAGCATGCCATTGCAGTATCGTCAGGATCACAAGGTGTATTGATTTGATCTCCAGATTAATTAATATGCTGTGAAGTGCACGGTGGCAGTGCGGAATGCTGATCCTGAGCAGACACAACTTGACATTCTGTTGGTGAAAACACTGATTTCAGCCTGGCTGAGATTCTCCATGCATCATTCCAAGTGTCTCCTTCATACAAGAAAAGCAAGTAACTGGGAGAAAAAAAATTAGACTGCTTGCCCACCACTTCTGCAGCCCACTCTGCAATCACCTTTGCTCATTTCAAAGGGGGGGTCTTTCAAATCCTGCCTTTGATTTAAAAAATGATTTATGTCCATTCTTGTCGAGAACAAAGGGACCTACATCGGGCTTTACATTCAGCAAAGAAAAATAATAAAAAGAGTGAGCAACCTTTCATTTTACACGCCATCAGTCATGGGGTACTGGTTTTTGGTAGAAGAGCTGACAGCAGTTGTGCCAGAACCAGAAGGGACTACGCTGTAGGCACAGCTTGTTAGAAATGACCTGAGAGCTGTGAAAACTCGCCTCCTTTGAAACGAGTCTGAAACAGTTTGATTTTTTGCTCCATTTAATGTGGGCTCAGCAGGAGCTGGAGATGGATGCCAAAGTGAAGCCAAGCAAAAATCACTCAGCCGAACCTTCCCAATGCCGCTGCAGCTAGCCAGGGCATTTGGTTACAGAAGCGTGAGTTCTCCTTGCTCATGCCAAACATATTGCTACAGGATGAGTAATTTTGCCTTTATAAATTGAGCCGTCACTGGGGGTGTGCATATGGTAAAGCAGAATTGCGCACACTTCTCCCAGTCCTCCCCACTCTGATATCTCTGGAGTAATCTGGATTTAGCAATATCACTCAAAGCACTTTCATTTTAACATCAAACTGGACTGAAAAAAAAAAGAATCGCCAGATCGGACTTTTGGGAGCTGGGGTGATAACCTTCCTTGAGTCCAGCTCTTTGCTCTGAGGTGGAGAAATGTGATTTTACAGATTCAAAAAACTATGGTTGAGGAAGTTGATTGAAGTGCTCAAGGTTTCCCATGGAGAGAAAATAGTTGAATAACAGCAGTTATGGTTCATTTTTTTTCTTAATATTTTGGAACTTGAAAAATTAGTAAAACAAGTAGTAGTCTTTTCCATAGTGTTAAAGCTGCTTATAATAATAACCAGCACAACTGAGAATTAATTCTGTCAGCATCTCTGCTATATCATATCAGACCATTTTTATATTTATTTTGTCATTTCCATCTTCCATTACATCTGAGGAAGAAGAAAATTGACAGGTCTTAATTTCCACTCTGTTCTGCTTAAATCAAATTAGGCTAATGTGTAACAACTCAGTAATTCACATCTCTTTTCTTAATGAGAAAACCTAAATCCCTCTCTACTTGCCTTTCTAAAAACAGTTCAAATTATTTTCTGAGTAAAATCCATTCAGGAATACACAGTTGTAATGGAGATCGTACCTCTTCATCTGAGCATATATGAAGGAAAATTATAAATAAAATATTAATATTGTAAATGATTTCATTGATCAAAGCAGGTGGGAAAGGAGAAGGGTAACTGAAGACTGACAGTTTGGGTCATAGCTTCAGGGGAACATCATGTAATGCTTTGCCCCTGGGTAAGGATTTTTGTTAGAATATGCCCTTACACTAATTAGCTGTAATTGGACTTTTCTCCCATCTCTTTCATGATTATGTTATGATTATAATTTCAAAGGCAGAAAATATTTTGGCAAAAAACAACTTGGCAACAGGGAAAGAGTAAAGACCAGTTGCTGTTATTTAATGGTGAATTTGAATGCAATAGGATGTCACAATTCAGAGATGGAAGGGACTGTCCTTTTACTGCACTCCCTGAAAGTGAAGAACATAATTTCTTCCTAAGAAATAGATTCAGACAATTCACTAGAATTATTGCACACAAAAACATATGACATTTTCATAGCTAATATCAGATCTATACGAAAGATGACTTGTGCTCCACCACTGGGAAAAGTTTTGAGATGAACAACCAGGGAAAATGGGTCTCCATGAGTTTGAAGTGAAACAGAGTGAAATGCAATCAGTTGTAAGGTGGGGGGAAAAAAATCATTTTATAAAGGATTGGGGTTCTCTCCTTCAGCATCAAGTGCTACCTGATGAGCCCAGTGAGCAGTGTCTCAATGGAGCGTATATATGTCCCCCAGTGCTTCAGGACTCTAGGCTGCTCCCAATGACGAACCATTCCTCACGTTCTTGATATTCCTATTGAAATCCAAGAAGATGAGTAAAACGGGAGTCAAAAATCCACATCTTGAGTATTACTTCTATCAACTGCTCTGTTTCCACAGTGTTATTGCTGTTATTTTTGGACACAGCAACCCACATTTCCTGCTAAGACTCGTTTGCCCTGTAATTTATAGTCTTGTTCCTACTGTGGGTTGAAGGCTCTTTGGATTGCAATAGAAAACACGTTGCTTATCTTACTGGTGCAGGTCCAGTGGTCGTCTGCCTGAGATGTGGTAGGCTCATCTATCTGGGAGAGCGTCTTGGTTAGCGTAGGAGTTGTATACAAACCACCTGCGATGCTCCTCACTGATGGATGATTATTTTCATGCAAGAGGCATCACACCCTTCTGCTGGCTGAAGGCTGATCCACAAGAAGTCAGGGGAAGAGGTGCTAAAAGCAGATTTCACAGGGATGAGTTGGAAGACATCTGCAGCCTTCCCATGTCTCATTCTGTCTGTAACAAAATTTGATTTATTTTCTACCCTGGGCCTGCAAAAACTCCAGGAAACAATTGAATTAACTGTGATGTTGCCTATGATATACATTTTAACTTATATGGAAAAATCTAAACTTTCATTTGATTTATGCCTGTAACAACATTTGTGTTTATATTAATAAATGCAACACACATATTGTAATCCCATAAAGTGCAGTTGTCTGCTTGGAGTTTAAAATGGCTCAGCTAACCCCAGATAAGACCATGTGCATATAGACTGACAACATCATTTCCCTTTACTGTGTCCAAAACACTAACACAAGGGTCCAAGGGATGGAAAATGGGGTCTCTTGTACAAGTCCTTTGAGAGTGCATTGGCTAGAGCAACAAATGCCCTTCGGGGCTGGATTGCTTTCTAAGTAGGCTCGAGATCTGCATGTCCACCAATGTTCACATTTCTGTTACTCTGGATTAACAAAAATTCTCTCTTATTCTTATAATGGGAGTATTGGTTTGTTTTCTATGTAATTTATTCTCTTATCCCAGGACACAGTCTTCTATTGATGTAATAATTTTAACAGATGGCCTGAATGCCAACACAACCCACTTCCAGTCCAAGTGCTGTATGCCCAGAAATGGATGCACTAGTGCTCCAACTCCTCTAGGACATCAGGACTTGGGCAAATCCAGGTGGAAGAGAAGCTCCAAGAAAGCACACAGGGGCAAAGAGTACCACAGCAGGGAGAAACCTGGGAGAGGGGAGGACTCTACCCATGTCCCAGGATCTCAGCCATATCTCTATGGAGTTTCCCTTCCTCTCTTTAAAGAAAAAGTCCATTCACCAGAAATTCTGTCATTGGTCCAAAACGTGGTTCCAAAAATGGAAATCCATTTTATTGGTCCTATTCCCATTTTATTGATGGCTCAGAGTTGGCAGTCAGGAAATCTCTTTTTATTTCCCAGGCCTGTTTATGGGCTCCCAGTATGGCTGGGAACACATCTCTGCAGAATGACCTGGCAAAAGCAGGTCTGTTAGGTGGCTAATGAGCTGGAAGTGGGCTGGATGCTGCATGAATGCCCTTGTTCTTCTAGGTGAAGTTCCCAAATATTTTTCATTTCCACATGGCCCATATTGTTCAAAATTTTCAGGTAGAGAGTTGCAGCAAATTGAGCCACTTCATTGGGGTCACTGAGCTATGCACACTTCTCAATATGTCAAAAGATGCCTCATGGGACTTTCAAAAGTATCTAGGCACCTAAATTCCACTGGCTTAAGAGGTTGAAGCCCACTTTTTTTTTTAGAGCTTTTGAAAATCCCAGCCGCATCACTCTGAATCTCTAAGCTTGCATTGCTTTCTTCAGGACATTGCCTGGTTTCTCCTACATTTTCTGATGTCTTGGGCTCATTTGCCATTACCAGAAAGTTACCCTGGTAGTTAGACTTTCCCTTCTAGGCTAAGGAGGAGATTGCTTTACACAACGCCTTTCATCTTCCCTAATATGCTCCATATTATCCTCTTGATTTCTTCCATCTGGGCAAATCTTTTGTTGACCTCACCTGAAATCTAAAACCTTTCAAAATAAGCCCTTCCACTTCTCTCCTCTGATCCAGTAATGGTGGATGTGACTGGGAGGTCAGAAGTCTGAGATTAGTCGTGACCTCACTCTCAGGCTTCACATTGGCAGTAGGTTAGAGGCTTTGAACTTGGCATCCTGACAAATTGTTATTACTACATACCAAAAATCAGCTCACCCTCGTGTCTGTGGGAGGGTGTGGGGGGAAAGACAGGGGAGATGGATTTCTTCAAAGAGAAAAGCTATTTCACACAGCACGACAGCAAGACAGAAAGGCTTAACCTGAGAAACCCAAGGTAAAATCTTGACAGACACTAACTCCTAAAATACAGCACAAAAATGCTCTTAATTGAATCCTAACTGGCTCAGATGATGTGGACAGTGAATAACACTTGAGCTTTTATTTTTAGAGGGTGAGCTGCCAGCCTCTCATGAAAGCTGAGTAGGGACCAGAATTCTGCACAGAATGACTCTCACATTTTACAAATCCAAGAATAAATGAAGTCAGTCTGACATTAATACTTAGTCCCTAATCTCAAAAGACATGACAAGATCTTCAGGGTCATCTAACTCTGCTATCAAAGGCAACCTCTTTGACAAAGGATGTTCTCAAATGTATCAGTCTCCATCTGAAGAGATAACATTTCCTTTAATTTAATGTTACTCTTCATTATTCTCTATTTTTAGGCTGGAGAAATGAAGCTGTTTCAATCTTCTCTCTGTCAGACTGTGAGCATGTGCACGTGCTCACATTTGTCCATTCCTACTTTAACAGCATCCGACTCCGCTGGCCAAGCTCAACCACACTTGAAGGAGATTAGAGGCCAAAGAGGCTTTACTTGGTATCTGCTTGAGAACAAGGCTTTCTTAGCCAGTCAAGTAGAAAAAGGTAGACCCATAACCACACCAAAGCCAGACAAATTCAACCTGGAAATAGAGTCTGTGTTTTTAACAGCGCAACTGTTTAATGAGAAAAGCTTCAACTGGATTTTGTGTCTTCTTAGGCAGCAGTCAGTCAGCCTCAAGACACAAATCCAGAGGAAACCTGGCTCCTTGCAATCCAGATCTACCTATTTCTTAGATTTTAAAGTCACAGTGGGCCATAAGATCATCTATTCTGAGCTCCATATAATATGGAACATAAAATTGCATACTCCTATAAGGAACCAAATAACTTGTGCTTGGCTAAAACCTCTGTTCCAGCAGGCATCTGCTCACAATTTGAAAATATCTGAAGAGGAAGAATCTACTACTTTCATTGGTATTTTGTCTCAACACTTAATCATTCCCACTGTTAAAACACTGGGCCTCATTTTGAAATGAAATATGTCTGCTTTTAGGTTCCGGCCTTGGACCTCTGATTGACTACAAGGCTCTCTTGCCTCTGGGTGTTTTCTCCTGAGGATGGACTTCTACCCTCCTTGAGCCTCCTCTTGACCTTCCCTTGGTAAGTGAAACAGGTGGAAATCTAGCATGAGACTTGTTTTCCTAGGCTTTTGAAACTTTTTGTGACTTTCCACTTTTTTAGGAGGGGTCTTTCAAAATAAGTTGACATAGCAATAGCTTGGACAACTTATGAACTAGAGTTTTATTGATGCAGTCAATGCACACGAGGGACCTCAGGAGGGAGAAGGGTGAAGGGTGAAAAGGCAAGAATTCAAATAATCCAAGAGTCTCGCTTCTCAGTCTGGTGTGGGACTTTGACAGTGTTAAAATGTTCATGTTGTTTGATAACATCATCTCCTCTCCTAGAATTATTAAGGCAGAAACTAGCTTTTGAGAGGGAGCCAGAAGAAGAAATAGTGACACATTCAGGGCTCACAAGAGGTTTCCACTAAGGATGGGGAAGGCACAGATGTGATAATGCAATATCATGACTTGCTGAGCATGTCCCAGAAATGGTGGCTTATACAGTTTCCCTTCAGAGTTGCTCTGTTATAGCCTGGCTAGGTCTCATCCCTTGCACTAAAGAATGTCCAAATTTAACTGCAGTAGACAGGAGAGCACAGAGGCTATTCCCAATCAATCTGATGGAGTTCACAGAGGGTGAAAAGCACAATGTGAATATTTGTGCAGACTGACTTCAGTTCTTAAGGTCCTCACTGACTGGCCCAGTGGTAACACAGGCCGTAAATCTCTCCTCGCATAGTTTTCATTTTTAACTTCTGCTTTTAAACAGAAAACCTGCATCTGGTGGAAGAACAAGCCAAGTATAACAATGGCTTATGGGGTGTGGTGGTAAAGCAGTTAAATGTCTCCCTGCAGATGAAGAACCATGTATTGGAGCCTTCCCCTAGGTTTGGGACACTGACCACCCGCAACAGCTTCATCTATCACGGATCACTGGTAGATGGGTCATGGGATGCAGAAATCAGTATTGGTGCATTCAGCTCAGGACCAACTTCTGGTTTTCCGTGATGACCCCATCTACAGCCCAGCCCTGTGGGGACGCAGCAATTAACGCCACAGAGAGCATTCACATGCAGTTCTCCCTTGCAGTCATGAGTAGAAAGCAAGTTGAACCTTAAAAGGGGAAATTATGAGTCAGAAAACAGAAGTTAGCTAAAATAGGTTTTTGGAAGTCTAGACTGCAAGGATGCAGCATGTCCTTCACTTAACACAATGTCTTTGTTTCCTTGACTTTATATTTTTTTTCAGAAGAGTTGAAGGGGAGCAAACAAAGTTGATGATCTACCGAATACATGTCTATCTTCACAAGAAAGCTTTTGAGCATCATCACAAGCAGGTCGCTGAGTGGACAATGTACCACTGCATGGATAAAGAAAAAACCTACTCAGCACTTTGCGGAAGCCTGATGTTATTGCCTCACTAACATAGATGGGAGTACTTGTGTTGTCCTTCAGATGCTTTTTTTTTTTTTTTATCCTTCTCCACTGCATTGCACCTAAGACTTCTTGTGTGTGGATCTGCTGAGGTGGGATACCCACACATTTCCAAGACTTAAAGTGTGGGAGATCCAAAATGAAGAGAAAACTAGATTTTATGGGACCTTGACCAACGAACTCTTCTGAGTGCAACAGCACCAATCTGTGTGAAGCATGTGAAACAGCACTAACAAGCAGAGGAAGAAGGTTTAACCTTTGTTCCAGAAGCCATAAATCACCATCCAGAAGGTGAAAAATGAGTAACAACTCTACAGCTGTAAAATCTACACACTACACTAGGCTGAGAAAATAGCAACATTGGAAGCAGCAAATTTCCAGAGCCCAAGAAGGAGCTCAGTGGCTTTCCAAGGCATTAAAATGTTCCCAAAGCCTCTTTGGCAACTTTGGTGAGCTACCTGAATTTCATCCCTCAGGAGAGAAAGGTGCAGGTTTTCCACATCATGTCCCCATTCCTGACAGCTCAGAGGAAGGCAAAAGTTTCAGTTCAGCTTGTCTCCATGTAGATGGAATGAGGGTCCATGGGCATATGTATTTGCTCCCATCCTACACAAGCTCAGCCCACTATTATCAAATTTCTCTCCTCATCTCTTAATCATAGGGCCATGTTTTCATCTTGCTTGTCACTAGTCCCACTACTTCTAATGGGGTCCATGATTTAATGCTGTCAGTAGAAGTCACCATAAAGACTCTACCAACTTTGATGGAGTTTTTTAACAAAGGACAACGCAGTTCACACGGCAACTCCCAGTCTGTTGCTTGAAGCTTGTGGGAAAACACCAAGTCAGCTTGTCCTGCAGCAATACAGAGCTCTGGTAGATTTGTTTTTGTAAGCAGAGTTTTGCTGGAGTTGCACTTCCCTGTGACAGTTGCTCAAGACAGAAGGAAGTAGAAGAAAGGATAGAAGGTGCCTTAAACATTTCAGGAACAATTTCACTGGGGTTACAAGAAGGCCTTCACTCCACGAACCACTGAAGGCTGGTGGGGACAGTGCTGGAAGGGGAAAGGGAAGGAAGGAAGGGCTGCTGCTGGGATAGGGAAGGCTAGCAAGGGTATAAACCTACAGCATCACACATTGGGGCACAGGTCTTGTTCTGTGTCTTTGTCTGTCTTTGTCAGGCCACTCTTTAGTTGACTGGTACCATACTTTATTAGGATTGTTCCATGAGACATGGATGAGGTAATATTATGGTTTATAAATCATTTCTGAGTCATCTTATATGGAGTTCACAAAAGACACAAAGGCCTTCAGCTATTCCCAGGTGTATGTGCTGTACAGACATTCAAACTGGATGCAAAAGGAGCAGACATTCGTATGCTACTACAACACAAAATCATTTAACCATTTAAGGTTTATGCCAAAATATAATGGCATAAACTGGGACCATCCTATTTTAACCAGTTGCACTTAGGAAGCCTGTTCCCCGACAGCAGGTGACAGAAGAATGTGGCTCTCTCCCATGCAAGCTGTTTTGTGAGCCTGATCACGGTGACAAGAAAGCTTATCTCAGTTTCAAGCTCTGATGTGGACATCTTGCCAACCACCACCTCCAGCCCAGCTCATGCTCATGTTCTTCCAGCAAGATGTGATGTCACCTCCCTGCACATTTCACAGTATGTTTTTATTAGTCCGGGCACGTGCACATGTTCTTCTTTTTTCTTTCTTTATTTTTTTTAAATCCATGTCCTACATGTTTTTGAACCTGAAAGGGAAGGACTTCTTGGTTTTACAGGTTTGGATTTGTTCCTCTGGATTTAAGGCAGTATCTCCTAACAAAAACAAAATGCTGGAGTTCAATCTGTCAAATTAAAGCAAAGATTTACCAAAGGAAAATATGCTTACAAAGTAAATATAAATTAATTTAATTGGTTCCTATTATCACTTCTATTGGAGCCTGCAAGTATAATCTGGTGCTGAAGTAATTAATTGGGTGTGAAGTAGCTACTATGCCAAAACTCACTTGTAGGGAATGAAACTTGCAGACTTCTTGGCCTGGCTGTTACCTGCAGCTTCTTGGCTTTGTTATTCTGCAGAGTGGCGCAAATCACAGCGCCGAGCTGTGCAATCAAATGCTCAGATAAATGCCTTGCATTGTGTTTTCATGATGGAGTGGTTATGTCTACAGGCGTTTTCCCACCCGGGTCATGTAGAGATTGGTTTTGGAGGGAAAGTCAGAAGATGACTTTAGTGCTGGTGGGAGGGCAGGCACTTATTTTTGTGGTTTTCCGTGGCTTAATATAGTCTCAACTTTAATGGCCCTGTTTTTTTCCTCTCCCAGCTCTAGCCTTGCAATAAAGGAGCTTTGTCTGATGTTTTGCAGAGGGGATGGGGAATGGTGGGGAGTGGAGGATGGCACAGGTCTGTTCTCAGCAGCAGCAGCAGTGAGACAGTCCTGGTCTTTCATTCCATTTTGCCATGATGGTCGCTTGTGCAAGCCAGGAATTACTTCAGACATCACACCTGGATCAAAACCAACCCAGGCTCAAGTAATGCAGAGATCCTGACATGTCCTGAGATGACGCTCAGCTGCTGCAACTGGAGGAGAGAGCAGAGATGGCCCTTCATTGTGCTTCTTCCCACCTCCTGTACTTTTGGGCCCCTAGGTGCTTCTCCCTATAGTCCTCTCCCAGCCTTCTGTGGCTCTTTCCAGCTGCTGTCATCTGCCACTTTGGGGAAGTCCCTCTTCCTTGATAGCAGTGTCCACAAGTGGAACTGGGCATTACTCTCCATTTATCACTCATGTCAGCTTGTAGCATCTCTAAATAAGAGGAATTCCTCTCATTTTGCAATTACATCACATTCACAAGCCCAACTCTTCTCTGTACTGAATGAAGATGGATCTGAGCCTGGGAATTCACCCCACACTTACGCATTTGCGTTTTTTCTGCTTCATCCAAGGCAAGCAGGACTGTAGCTGCTAAACAATCTCAGGAAAGTGGGTGTGAGGCTGGGTTGGTGCTTGGTGAGAGGTGTTGGATGGTCCAGGAGCAAAAATCAGCTCCAAACAGATCTTCTTCTGACCCCTCCCCATTTACCTTCTGCCTACACGATCTCACAGACAGCTTGCCACCATGTGGCTTTTGGGAGCTGCTTCGAGACACACACAAAGACTTCAGAGCAACAAGACAATGTGAAAAATACAAGGACTTTGAGGTGATTGCTGCCCACCCAAAGAACTGATTAAGACTAGAAATGGGCTTTGTTGAGGACAAGCCTTTATAACACCAGAACACCATCTTTGCTCCCTGGAGTCTTCAGTGAATGCTGTCAAGACAAAAGAAGTGCTGCTATTTTTAGACCTAACGAAAATGCTGATAAAACACTTCAGACCAAGAAAAAAAAAAAGCTTTCTGAGCAAGAGCCCAACCTTAGTAGGAACAGTCTGATCACTATTTTCCAATCTTTTCCCTCAAGGGAAAGCAGAGACTCGCCCTTATCTTACATCCTTTCAAAGTAGCATCAGTGTTCTGGTTTTTATTAAAAGATTTGATTTGTTTAAAATTGTGCAGGTTTTTGCTTTGTGAAAGTTACTTCTTTCCACTTCTTCCTCTCTCTCTCTTTATAAATATTTATATATGTATTTAACCAAAAATTTATTCTTAAATACAGATTTCAACAAGGGACAACATCTTCTTTAAGGTGTCTGGAGATTTTTGCTCAATCCTAGCCCTGCCAAGGCCTCTTCTGTGCATCCTTGAGTCCCTCCCTTAGTTTTCTTGTATCTAAATATTTGGCTAATGCAATCCTGCATCACTAGTGGGACAGAAAATTAAAGTAATTCTTGCTCGCCAACCACACAGATTGTCCAGGATATTGGATGCTCAGGACCAAGGCAGTCCTGTGGGATCCACTATCACAGGGCCTTGTCTTATTTAGGGGCACAGAGGAGGGAGCAGGAACCAAGCTCATCCAGGACAATGCAGATGTACCCCAGTGTAATGGCACCCCAGATACATGGATCTGGTCCCCAGCCAAACCCCTCAGACCTTGGAGGATCAGAGGGGACATTCGCCAAGGGCAGCACTTCCCTGAAAAGCCCCCACGGACAGTGGGGGAGGAAAAACACCCAAATTGCCCCACGTAGCCTCACCGTGAACCGTCAGCCCTGGGAACAATCGCAGCTCACGGGCCAGCCTGGGCTGGGGAACCTCATAAATCATGTGGAAGTGCAGAGTTATGAGTTTCCTCAGACAAACACTACTAATTGCAATGTGCTCTGATTGCTGGTACGAGGCCATGCAACTCACCGGCAAGTCGGGGGGGTTCTGGATGGGGTAGTGTTATTTTTGTGGCGGGGTAGATGGACTTAGAGCCCCTCATGAGGTGTAAGGCTCAAGCACAACTCAGATGAACATCATTCCCTACCATCTCTGTCCCGCAGTTAGCAACCACAGCATGCAAAGCCCTAGTCCTGCAAACTGTGCCCGATTTTTCTCTTTTTGAGGCCAGCACTTCCCTGTGAATCGAAAAGCAGCTCAAACTAGGAGGAAAGGCAGGCTGGGAGGCAGGCATCAATGGGAGCTCCATCTGTGGAAGGCCATTACTTAGTGGTGTAAATGCTCCAGGGCTGGGTCTTTGTAGTAAGGCAATCCTTGTGATCACTCCACGCCCGAGCCAAGTGACTCAAGAGTAAAAATAATTAAATATGTTAATAATTATCAGGGGCCCCTTTGATTAAAACAAATAAAGCTTGCGGTGTGTAAGCAAGGAGGAATGTGTAGGTTTGCAGGGCTTGGCCCACAACCAGGAGACAATAGCAAAAGCGGATGCAGTGCCTGGGCTGGGCATCAGAGGGACATGGGGAAAAGCTCTAGTGCAACCTAATTAAAGATGTCAAGGGTGGCCACGTCCCTGCTGTAGCAGTTGCCCCTATCCTTGATCCCAACACACTGTCCCAAGGCCAGAGATGAAATACAGACCTGAAGGCATCATATCTTCATGTGTCAGCCCATCAAAGTGGAAGATCCAGCAGGTTTTGGGTAGCTTGTCTGGGAATCGGCATCACACAAACTGCTGAGGGAAGGTAGATGCAGTTTTGGGACATGAAGAAAACATTAAATATGATTAATTACACGCTGGAAGGTGTTCATTCAGATGTCTTGGGCACCTGATGGGTGGAGGAGGACAGTCCTGAGGGAGATTGAGATCTCTTGGGGGAGTTAGTTGGACTTCTGAGGTGCCCAGATGAAAGCCAGGCTCATGGTTTGGACAATTCAGTGCAATGTTTGTAAGATGAAACCATGCCACAAAAGGGCTTTTCTGTGCTAACCCTCACCAAAGTGCTGGTCCTGCTTGAGAAGGGATATGGTGATCACTGTGCTGAGCTTGGAAGGCAACTGCAAAAGCATTTCAGAAGAGGTGGACATGTCCAGACAAGAGGGCCTCTGCTCCTTGCTCTACATAATCATTTGTCCCTGCTCTCCTTGGCTCCATAGGTGATTTCTGTATCTGTTGGGCTTTCTGGCCAGCAGTGATCTGCCTCAAATGTTGGAGATCTGTACTTTTGACCAAGGGAGGAGATGGTGCCAGTGTGTTACTTGCACAGAAAAGCATGGAGTTCCTCTTCTGTTCTGGAATGTGGCCGGGGTCAGGCGTATGGTGGGGGCACTCTTAGCAGAGTCTGGAGAAGCCTTTCTGCGGCTGTTTTGATCTCTCAAGTGTACAAATGATAAGAATCAGGGCTTGACATGCTGGGAGAGCATTTATAGACATAGCAAAACGCTTCTATGGAGCAGGAGGGTGAATTCATACAGTATCATGCTCAGGATCAGCTCTGCTCTAGGGAATGAATACCAAAACCTACTGACAGGGTACATTTCCCATATGGATGCTTATGCAGCACCATACTGAACCCAGGCACATAACACTGCATTTATGTTATGACCATGTAGACTGTCAGGTGCTGAAGAAGATCTATCTGGCTCAGGTTCATCAGAGCTTTTGAAGGCAAACTCTAGGTTGAGTGAAGCTGCAGCCATTACAGAATCACAGAATCACATAATGATAGGGGCTGGAAGGGATCTCTGGAGATCATCTAGCTCAATCCTCCTGCCAAGACATGTTCTCCTAGAGAAGGTTGCACAAGAATACATCCAGATAGGTTTTGAATGTCTCCAGAGATGGAGTCTCCACCTCTCTGGGCAGCCTGTTCCAGTGCTCTGTCACCCTCAGAGCAACGAAGTTCCTCTTCACATTTAGATGGAACTTCCTATGTCCAAGTTTGTGTCTGTTACCTTTTGTCCTGTCATTGGACACCACTGAAAAAAGACTGGTCCCATCCTCCTGACACCCACTCTTTAAGTATTTACAAGCATTGATATGATCCTCTTCAATCTTCTCTTCTCCAGACTAAAGACCCAACTTTTGCATGAGCAAGTACATCACCCCAGAAGGGAAATGCTCTTTGTATCCCAAAGCATTTTTATTCCCAAAATGGAGCTCCTGTGAAACACAGAAATCAGATTGTCCTCTCTGCATGGGGTTGAGTATCCTACTTCATGAGCAGATGTTGATTTTCTACTGAAATGCACCACTTTTGGGGCAATCTGTGAGTGCACAGTAAGATGACACAGCTGCTGGAGAGGAGAAGGTAAAAAAAACAGATCCAGATCAAACTGATAGGGAACTTGAGAGAGAGTCAACGCAGCTACCCTTCCTGGAAATCAGCCAGAGCACTGGAGCTACCACTCCTTCACAAGCACAAAACAGACCCAAAGACAACGGGCAATGGACACTACCTAAAAACAGGACACAGCTCTCAAGCCTTTTCTTCCCACTCCTGAAGATGGGGTATGCAGAGCAAGGGAAGCCACTGCCAACACCTTCTGCCATGTGGTCTGTGTCTGCTATTTTGCATCCTGCTGCCCTGCTAATAAAACAAGCAGTGTCCTTATAGTGCTTTCCAGGGGGGAAATGTAAAATACATTTGCTGTTAGTTTATTTTTTTAAGGCCCTATTTCAGAAAAGGAGAGGAAAAGGATCTCTGTGAGGGGCACACTTGTGAACAGGAGAGCACAATACGCTCAATCGCTCTTTCTTGTCCCACAGCACCTCACTGACTCCCTGAGAGGAAAACAAAAAAAACAAAACAAAAAACAAACGGATTTAGGTGATGTAGCTATACAGTGTGTATAAAGCAGCAGCTCCCTAACACATGGTTGTAGTTGTGCAGCTGTGGAGCAGGCATGTATTTTGGGAAGATACCTGGCCGGAGTGCAGTCAGCTGTGAATTGATATCCAGGGTAACTGCGCCACCTCATGGTCCCCAGAGCCAGAGTTCAGAAGCAGGAGTCAAACGCAAATGGTGTGACTCGTGTTCACTGGAAAACATCTTCACATCCTCCTCTGAGAAAAGCTGCAGCAGCTTTACTCGCTGTAGTGAAGCAGCCTACTTTAGTAAGTCCAGGTGGGGATTTGCTCCGTGAATTATTGCCTTACTTTGACAATAGTCCCAGTAGTCTCCAAATGAACGACTATTCTTTCTAAAACCATGACTAAGTAAGAGCTGGAGATGTCTTTCAATGCAAATGTCCCCTGCCTGCTCTGGGACTGCTCCTTAGAGCACAAGCATCACTTCTTCCTCCAGTCCTGCTTTAAGAGACCCATTCCCTGTGGCTCCTGCTGCTTGCCAGCAGATGTGAGCTTGCAGATCCCATCCTGAAGAAGGGCTGTTCCAGATTATCACATCCTGCTTCCCTTTCCTTTGATCCACTCAAACTAATCTCTCTCGTTTGGCACCCCAGGCAGCCCTTCTTTTAGCCTCCTGTTCTCACCCTTCTCACACTTCCAGCTGATTGTTGGCCGTGTCTCTTACAAGCTGTCACTTGGGCATTCCTGTCTGGATTTTCCTGGGTTTTTCTCTGTAAGACCTGGGGGGAAGTATTCACCAACTTATGTCCAGCACAAAGCAGTCATCTAGTGCCCTCCCACAGTGAAAAGGGACAGCAGGTTAAGTTTGCTATCTAATATAGTCCTAAAATCACCCTCTGGAAATACCTCGGGTTTTTTCACATGGACCACAGTAAGGGTCCAGTCAACTATGTTTATCTGAAGCCCTTACATCATATAATCACAGAATTATAGATTGGTTTGGGCTGGAAGGGACTTCAAAGATCATCTAGTTCCATCCCCTCTGCCACGGCTGAAGCTGACCCAAATCCTAGTGCACACGTGTCCTATCTGCCTCCTACTGTCCTCAGTGATGAACACCACCACCTTTTTCCACTCACCTTCATCCTTCTGTCACTTCTCCAAACAAATATTTGCTGAGTCCTTTTCCAATTCCAGTTCCATCCAAACTGCACAAGGAGAGATTGTCTGAAAAGCTTACTGGCTTCTTCCCCTCATACCTAACTTGTGGTGCACAGCCAATCCTGTTGAGCACTCCTGTTGTCTCTTCCTTATACATGTTCAGCCACACAGATTGCATTTCCATGGGTAACTTCCCTTTACCTTCTTCATCCAACACCAATCCTTGTCTGCAGCAAGATAACGATAAACATCACCGTCAATTTATGACAATGTCATGCAAACTGTGCATCCACGTATCACTGACTCCTGGCATGGGCAGTTCCTGGCACTGTAAAATGCATGTAAAGTGCAAGCAGAATAAGAAATACTTCTGAGATCTGATGTAATCTAAATCTAGATACTTATTATTCTTTAAACTCCTGTCCCCCCCCATACCCCCACTCCTCGCATCTGTTCATAAAAGAAGACTTTTGAGAGAAGATGCAATTTGCAGCAATGGGCATAGAGACATTCTGATTATTGTTCTGCCTCAGCTTCTCCATCCCCTTTACACGTTAGCTCTCATTTTCTCCTGGTACTTACCTGCTTTTAACAAGCTGGGAGCTGAATGCTGAGCTCTGATGTGGTGTTACAGCTGCTTGGGGTGAAAGCCACTCTTACAGAAAGATTCGGCTTAGAGAAAAGGGGTTTTACTTGCTTTATTTGGAAATGCTGTCCTGGGAATCACCAAGTAAGAGGTTCTTCATATCAGGCCAATTTATTTACTTGCAGCTTGGTAATTTCATCTCTGGTTTGACCCAAAATGTGATACAGAACCAGAACAAAATACTTAAAAAGGACAAATGTAGCTGACCTGTGCAAGCAGTTTACAAGACAAAAGAGGGATGAGTTGGGAAACAACTGAAATACAGCCAAGGGAACTTATTTCAGGCCATTTGAGATGCTGCTTGTAAACTTTACTCAAAATCTTTTCTTCGTTCTTGCCTTCAGCATCCATCCTGGATGTGATCTCCCACTTTGAAATCAGAGGTTCTTACTGGTTTGGAGAATTAGGGAAAGTTTTAAAGCAGAGAGGAGTGACTGATTGCTCAACTGCTGCCAAACTCCTTGAATTCATGCTTCAAGCAAAGCAATGAGATGTGAGTTGTCCTTGGAAAGCTGGAGACATCATCCTCAAGTAAACGTGTTCCAATAAAAAACATTCTTCTCCCCCCTCACCTCTTTCCCTGCCAGCTTTAGGATTAGGCTTACAAATGTACTTCATATGCAGGAAGGGACAGAACTGAAACAACCCATAAAAAGATGAAACATTGTGACCTACATGGCTCATGTTACCAGAACATCTTCTAGAGCAGGCACTTAAGTATCTCAGTTGTTTTTATGCCAGAAAAATGAGCCTTGCCAAAGGCTGATCCCTGGCCTGACGACCTGATGAGATGAAAGGATCTGTATGTTTGTCATTAATCTGCCTTGCTTTCCAGAACAGGTAGGTTACATTCATCCTCATCACCAGGAAGGACTGGCCAAAACAGTTCCAGGTACTATGCATAAAATTTAGTTGTATGGCCAGCTAAGTGAGACCTGTGCTGGTTATCAGTATGGATGTAGTCAGAGGGTTTTATTTGCTTGTGAGAGCAATGATGCCATGGCATTGTCAGTGAACACTGGCTAAGTGAAGTCCAACCCTACCCCATGAGCGAGGATCAAGGGCTCAGATTTAGGTCAAGAGGTTGCCTGGAAGCAAAGAGAGATCAATACTGAAGTGAAAAACTAATCAGCTGTATTATTCATAAGGAAGAGAAGAAAGACGTTAGAAAACAAAACAAAAAACCCCAAACCTCAGTCCCACTTCTTTTTCCTTTTACACTGTGTTTAAGGCCTTTCCTGTGCAACTAGTCCTGTCAATAAACCAGGCATTCAACTACCCAGCACAAAGACTATTCAACATCTGTTTGGAATCAGTGGGAGAGATGGAAGTTACTGGATGGACGAGCTGGTAGGGACTAGAAAAACAGAGTGTCACATCCTTATTTGGGTTCCCAGCCCTCTCTCTGCCCTAATTTAATGAGGTAATGAGCCAATTTGGCTTCTTCATACCTGTGGTTGTAACATCTTGTCTCCATCTATGATCAAAGTAGTCCAGGCACCACAGCTTTCGGAGCATGTTGTAAGAACTACTGAATGAAATTCAATGAGCCGGATGATGAATTAGATCTAACTAGATAATTAAGTTAAACCAGAGGCAAAAGCCCCCATGTAACTCCTTTGGAGTGCTAAGAGCATTATCAGTTCTCTATAAGTCACTGACAACATCATTAATTTCAGTGGATGCAACAACAAGTTTAAGGCAGATTTTTTGATATGATATTTGACTATTTGATTCCTGAAAACAATCTCCATGCCAGAGCACGATTTTCACATATAAACTACTAGTTACAATAAATTTGCAGATGACACCAAGTTAGGCAGGTGTATTGATTTTCTTGGAGGTAGGGAGGCTCTACAGAGGGATCTGGACAGGCTGGATTGATGGGCTGAGGCCAGTGGGTTGAGATTCAACAAGTCCAAGTGATAGGTTCTGCACTTGGGTCACAACAAACCCCTGCAACGCTCCAGACTTGGAGAAGAGTGGTTGGAAACTGCCTGTCAGAAAAGGACCTGGGGATGTTGGTTGACAGCCAGCTGAAGATGGACCAGCACATGCCCAGGTGGCCATGGAGGCCATCAGCATCCCAGCTTGGATCAGCACCAGTGTGACCAGTGGGACAGGGGATTGTTCCCCTGTACTTGGCACTGGTGAGACCGCACCCCAAATCCTGGGTTCAGTTTTGGGCCCTTCACCCCAAGAAGAACACTGAGAGGCTGGAATATGTCCAGAGAGGGACAAAAAGGCTGGTGAAGGGTCTAGAGCACAAGTCTTGTGAGGAGTGGCTGAGGGACCTGGGGTTGTTTAGCCTGGAGAAAAGGAGGCTCAGGGGAGACGTTCTCAGCCTTGACAACTCCCTGAAAGGAGGTTGTAGTGAGGTGAGGGTTACTGCTAAGTAACAAGCCATAGGATAAGGGGAAAAGTCCTCAAGTTGTGCCAGGGTAGATTTAGGTTGGACATCAGGAAAAATATCTTCACCGAAAGGGTTGGCAAGCCCTGGAACAGGCTACCCAGGAAAATGGTGGAGTCCTCATCCCTGGAGGGATTTAAAAGCCACACAGATGTGGTGCTGAGGGTAACCTGGTAGTGCTGGGTTAATTGTTGGACTTGATGATCTTGATGGTTTCTTCCAACTGAAATGATTCTATGATTCTATGATTCTAGTTTTCTTCTGTAGTGTGTCACAGCTCCTCATGCAGCTCACAGTCATTTCTGTCCCCCAGGACTTGTCAAGGATTTAAATGTCACAACTTCTTTTGACCAATATTGCTATTCTCTGCTTTAAGATGTTCAAACTGAGGAATGGAGCTGTTAAGTGCATTACCTTACCCACAGAGGGGGAAAATATACCTTTGCAATTCAGAATGGCACTCAGTATTACGACAAGGTTTACTGCTGACCCGAATCATAATAAAGTACACAAAGAGAATAAATGAGGAAAGGAGAAAAGGGATTTGCACTCAAACACACATCATCATGAGAAAGAACGCAAACATAATAAACGAGGAAAAGAGAAAAGGGATCTGCACTCAAACACACAAAGGTGCAGCTTTTCCATTATTGGAAGCAGGTAAAGAGAGGAGAGAGCAGCATATCCTCCCGTTTTCAGGTCTGTTAATTTGAGATGTCATATGAGACATCCAAGTGCTGGATCCCACCTTCCCTTCCTGCAGTTATTGCTTTTAAACTCACATTGAGTGTGCTGTCATGTGAGTCCAGAAGATATGTTGACCATATTTGCCAGTCCTGGAATTTATATCGTACAGTTGTTTGTTAAAGCCCCACCTATCCCATGCAGCACTTCCCTTCTGATAATTGTTTCTGAGATACAGAGCTAAATAATGGAAAGGGGAGAAAACTCGCTAATTCTTTACGATTATCTTGAGAGCAGCCTGTTAAAACACGAACTCTCTGATATTTTCTTCCAAGCTCCTCCCCTGAGATATGCTTCTGATCATCCCTGGAATTTCCTTGCACTTGGACACTGCCCTGAATTGTCGTGGGAAAATGGTGAAAATGGAAAGGTGTCATTTGGTGTTGAAACTTCTCAGTTTTGTCAGGAATGAATGGAAACACAGAATGGTGAGCTGCAAAAAGGAAAAGTGATTAAGATTTTTTATGTCTTGTTGAGCTTATTTATTCATTGTAACAGTGAAGAGATTATAACTCCGAGACATCACGTTCTCCCATGAAGGCTACGTGGGGCATACTCACGTCCATCTGAGAGGGGAGAACGTTTCTTAGGGCAGGGACTAGTCCCTTTAGTGACATCAATGGCATAAAGCCGTTTTGGACCAGATTTCAAATCTCAGGCAAATGGCAGTGACCTCCACTGCAACCCTGGGATTGTGCTCTGGTTTGAATTAGAACAGAATTATTCTGTTCTATCATTTTGCTTTTCAGCTCAGTCACAGTAACTGCACTTTCTGAAGTTAACTGCAGATTTGCACAAACAGTGTCTTCTTCTAGTAGTGAAAATGCTCGGTGTTTAGAGTTACTACCAAGCACTGGTGTGCAAATCAAGGTCACTCCTAGATCTTGTGTATCGCGCTGGGGGATACAGAAAGTAAAAGGCTGCACCTATGGGGAGGAGCAGATAGGACAGGTCACCCTAAACTGACCAACAAGGGATTCCATCACATTTATGTCATACTCAGTATAACATTGAGGGATCACGAGGGTCAAGCCTCGTGGCCAGCATCTGAGGATGACTCTGTCTGTTCTGCCTTCGTTCCTGATCCACGTGTTCCTAAACCTAATTCCAGAATCCAGCTCCTGTATCCAGTTCCCTTCTGCTGCTGAGTCCAGTCTGGGACTTCCCTAGTGCCTGTTCCACATCATCAGTGGCAGCAATGAGGTAACTGCCATCATGGAGGTTGAGTTCGATACTAGTTTTGTATACGTTTGTATATATTCCTTTTTATTATTACTATTTTTCATTAAAACTGTTCTAGTTTCCTTTCTAACCTATAAATCTCTCTTCCGTATTCCCTTTCTCTTTTTCTTTGGGGAGGGAGAGGGGCTAACAGAGAGTGTAAACAGGTCTAGCAGGCTGCCCTGACTCTAAACCTTAACAGATTGCTGAAGTCACAAGTGCAAAACACCACCATAAATGCCAGACTTGCTCTTGCTTGGGCTATCAGAAACCTCAAGCTCAACATCATTGTGGCATGAAAGACATGGACTTGTTAAAGCACTTACAGAGAAGGCCACAAAAATGATGTGGGGGCTGGAATCCCTCTGCTGTGAGGCCAGGCTGTTCAGTCTGGTTCTGGGAAGACCTTCTTGTGACCTTTCAGTACTTACAGTACTTACAAGGGCCCTATATAAAAGATGGGGACAATCTCTTTATCAGGGCCTATTGCGACAGGATGAGGGGTGGTGGTTTTAAACTAAAAGAGGGGAGATTCAGACTAGTTAGAAGGAAGAAATTTTTTGTGCTGAGGGTGGTGAGACAATGGCCCAGGCTGCCCAGAGAGGTGGTTGATGCCCCATCCCTGGAAACATTCCAGGTCAGGTTGGTTGAAGTTCTTATCAACCTGCTCTAATTACAGATGTCCCTGCTCCCTGCATGGGGGTTGGACGAGATGATCTTCAAAGGTCTCTTCCAACCCAAGCCATGCTTTGATTTTATGATTCTATAATTCTGTGATTCTGTGAAAGGCAATCGTAGCAACCCACTGAAGCCATAGCTTCAACTTCAGTAATATACTGCTTAACCTCTAAGCCGGGTATCCTTTACATCATAAGAGCTATAGGATCAAAGTTGCTATAGTCTCCTGAACATCTATTTTGTGACTGTTCACCAGCTCTCAGTGTAAGCTGTCAGTCACTGAGGGCTGCTGAGGGCAATCCTGCACCCATAGCCAAAGGAAGCACTAAGCCCATAGACCTTGCTGTGAGCCAGCAGAAGACAACCATCTCTCCTCCAGAGGACACACAGTCACTGCTGTAATAATTTTATCCAGTCCTGGTCCCTGGACTGCACAGCTTAGGCACATTCTGACATGGTTTCCAATCTTGAGCCACCTCATATCTTGGTGTACAGGAGCTTGGAGTCAACATCTGCACTTGATGATACAGATTGTTCCTATGGCTTCCCTCCCATCATTCTCATGTCTGTCATTAGCACCTATCAAAACGTTTCCTTGCTCGGACACCCTGAACTCTACACGATGTCCCACCGCCCTTTGTGCTAGCCACGTAGTACTTTGATGGCATTGCTTCTCTTAAGTCTACAGTATTTGTAGTTGCATATGAGATCCAAGGAGAACAAACTCCCTGGAAACAAGCAAAGACACCATCAGGGAGATAAAGAGGAGATGAGAATTCAAATACACAAGTGCTCTGAAATAGGAGCAATGCTGGATAACAGCTAATGTCCTATTCCCATTCTGATACTTGAAAAAAGGGAGATAGCTGAGAGAGCTCTCACAGATTCTTATCTCTGTGTTAAACAGAAGATGTTATTAATCAGAAGTAAAAAAACCAAAACAATCCTGGGAACTAAAGTCACCAGCAGGTTTTGTCAGTTTGATTTCCACCTTGGTCTCTCCTGTTCACCGGGGACTGCAGCTCACCCAGCGCACTATGAGGTCAGCAGAGACATCTAGTGGCAAAAAGAACTTGAAAATACGCAGGGGAATATCCTGGAGTGCTTTGTTTCATCTTTCAGATAGCTCGATTATCACTGGCTTTCTACCACACATAAAATGGGCTGTTTGAGAGCTCGAGGCTGTATTTTTAACCGATCTGTTGAAAAACGTATTGGAATGATGCTTTCCTAAATCTCCCAAACCCCAGCTTTATGGAGATAAAACACCTCTATTACTACTGCGCTTCCTGCCTGCCCTCAACCTCCCAGGACGTTGTCCACCCTGACTTGTTCTTGGTTTTGGAGGAGTTGGCGGTACTGGTATTGTGTCTGCTTCTGGTTATGTCTTTTGGTCATGTGTGAAGGTTTCTGTATGCCATTGCTGCTGTGCTGATTGATGTGATCCTGTTATACAGCTCAGAGCAATTATTTTTCCATCTGTTCTTTAAAAATATGGTTTTTGTTAAGAGCTTTTCGGATTTTGGCTTTGATGGCACTGGGTTTTGTTTAAAGACTCACATTACCTATTATGTTGAACATCTTTGTGCAGCTGTTCCATTTAGTCCAAGTCTGCTCTTCACTGGATGCAAACCAGACACTCTTCAGCTTTGGCAGCTGTTTAAAACAAAACAAAACAACAACAACAAAAAAACACAAAACACCAGCCTTTAAGAATGTAACAAAAGAATGCCAAAATTAAATTTCTCAGTAGAGCAGGTAATACTGTCAAGTTACCTGCAGTTAAAATCTGGCTTATCTTCGTTAAAGCCTGTAGTCCTTACTCTGGATTTATTCTACACACACAGATAATAGATTAAAATATAATGGTGCAAATGAAAGACATGAACACAGAACTGACAGTCTAGGTAGAAATTTTTACTTTTATAATGACTTTGCAAGGTTTGTGTACATCTCACGAAAGATGTTTAGCCAACATCGGGAGATCATTACTGTGACAGCAAGACAGTTGCTCAAGGAAGAGAAGACTGTGGCCCAGATTTTAATAGGCATTTGCCAATGTTCAGTACTGCAACGTTTAAAGGACTTACAGGAACATTGAAGTGTGAGAACATGATCATGAGCAATCAAGAGCTAAAGTGAGCAACCTAGAAGCCCACTTAGCAAATCTCTTTTCATCACCTGGGCTGTGGTACTCAACTATGCATGTGGTCCTACCCTGACCCACTTGCAGCGTTTAATATTTTAGCTCATTGAAAGCCAGTAAGCTTCAGGCTCTTACATGAGTAAATCAATTTGGAAAAACTAAATTTAGGCTCTGAAGTCAATTAGGCATTGCAGAGTGACACACTGAAACACCTAATCACCTGCTGGTTGGGCCAAAGGGACAGTTAGGGATCTTTGAAGCAGTTGCATCAGATATTTGACGTGATTCCATACCAGCTGCAAAACATTAAAAAGTTTAGAATATTCAGTGGAAAACGAAAGCAACACAAGAGGTTTTATATAGCTATCCTTTCAATTTTATGGTAGCGATTTTTTGTTAGTGGCTTTTTTTTCTGTGCAGTGACACATTTTAAGTTGCACAGAAAATTACCACTTTTACCAGTAATGTCTACATCAAGTCCATTAAGCAAATAATGAAGACCGTTCTTAAATTGGTTGCAACCTTTCAGCTGTGCTCACAGGTGCTCTGTTGAATACCTTTGTTCCGTTACTGTCATTCCTCCCTCTTTCCCTTCGACTTGACACATCCAGTAGAAAAAGTCTCCTCCACCTCCAAGCATAACTAAAGAAGAGGAGACACAAAAAAAGTCTGTCAAATATTGACTGTGTGGGCAAAAGAGAACCCCTTTTATCACAGGGACAAGGCAGTATCACCCAAAATGAATGTGGGGAGGATGTTCACCTCTGGAAGGGGCTGTTGTTGTCCCCTCTCTTGACCTCCTGTGCAACACAGTCCACAAAGTCCCTGCACACAGAGCAGCAAACAGCACCCATTCTCTCCATGGTCTGTTAGCTTGCATCCATGAGGTAGGGTTATTGCTGGAGGAAGACACAGCCCCCTTGCCTCCACTAATACATCTGCATCCAAATGGAGCATCATCATACAGAAAAATATCTAATTTAATTCTGAAGCCTTCATGTGATGAAGAATCCACCCTACCTTTTAGTGACCTTCTTTACTGGTGATTACACACCCTGATGAAAATGACCTTCTTCCACTCTGAACATTGCTGCTTTTCCCATCAAGTCCTTGTCTCCAAACCTGCTGACTCAATCAGTCCTTCTCTTTAGGCAGGCAGTAACCCAAGAACGAGAGGACAACCAGTATCTCTGCAGTTGAGCCACATAAATATTAGTGATAACACCATTTCCTTCTAGCAAATAAGATATTTCAGGGATTTTTTTCTGGCCTGGAAGATAATTTGTATAGCACTGTCCCCATCCATACACCCAAATACTCATCAAAACACATGCTGCCTGCTGAGAGCAACCCAAGGCCTGTGTTCTCCCTAGAAATTGTTGGAGAGTGTGGCCAAAACCATGAAGGGAAACAAGTCCAACTACACAGCCTGGAGTATTTCAGGACAATAGATGGGTCCATGCCTTGGCCCTGGTTAGTTCCAGTACCTTTCTAAGGAAGTATTAGCTGTATAAGGATATGAACACTACCTAGAGCTGAAATCAGCTGTATTAAGTTTAAGGGAGGCTATGGCTTCGGGTATGTCTGAACCTTCAAGCTACTATGGAGAAGGAAGGGGCCAGGAGAAGGCCTTTGCTTCAGGCATCTTACCTTATAACACATCCTAAAGAGATTATTTTGCAGTTTTCCCTGTGATGTTGGGGCTAGTCAGTGTCTACAGCAAGATACTGTAGGATAGAGTGATACTGATACTGATACTGATACTGATACTGATACTGATACTGATACTGATACTGATACTGATAGAGAGGATGGCAATTTCAGTGATGCTGCAAACTAAGCACATCCATCATTTCCCAGAAGAAAAAATAACAATGGAGGAGTTGTCCAGTCTCTTCTCTTTTTGGAATGGGGAAGATATAAACTAAAAGTAATAAATTAATTCATGGAACTGGAAAGATTTTTTTTTCTCTCTACTATTGCTGTAATCTAGGAGTCAGCGAATGTGGCTCTTGTCACTTGATACTTCATTTCAGTGCAAGTCTGAAGAGCTCAAATCCACAACAGACTGAGCCCTAAATACCTCCTCAGGACAGATTTGGCTGCTGTTCCCAGAAACCTCTTCCTTCTCTTTTCTCATCATTATTGGACTTGCTCTCTCAGTGTCAACCCACGAAGTGGAGGGAAAAGCTTGGCTAGAGAGTGGACGACTCATAGGTTCTACAAGGCTCCTTGGCATCATTTCCAGCACCCAAATTACTGCTTTCCAGTATTTAAATAATACTAAAGTCAGGCCAAAAAGTCAGGCTATCTGCATGAGAGATTCAAGACAATCTCTGAACCTTCAAAATCAGGCAGTTTGTCTAAATATTTAGATATGAGCACCAAAGCATAAAATCACTTACTGAAAGGTGAATAAGCAAGAATTTTATTCTAATCCAACAGTCCCAATTATTTCAATCTTTAAGTCCCTTTGACGGTCTCTCAGTGTCACCATTTCTCAGAATGACTGCAGTACTGAGAAATTTGAAATTACATGAAAGAAGACATTTGAATAACAACTGATTTCAAAAGCACTGGCCATGAGCATACAGTTCAAAAGCCTTTCAGGTAGGATCTGCAAATGAACCAGCTTAAATCTGTGGCATCCACGATCACCAGTCTCATTAGAAAATCTGGACACATTTGCCAGTGACAGATGCTCTCCTTCCTGGCTTGCCTTGCACATCTCTACTGCTCCTGAGCGCATTTAGATTAATGCAAAGAAGGTGAATATATCTAAATGCAGGTGGCTCTCTGTGGTAGGCAGACAACTCCGTAGGGCCATGCTGAAGACTGCCAAGCAGGAATTAAGTGTTGTCTCTGTTTGCACAGAAGGACCTTAGTGACTTGGAAAGCACAGAAGAAGGAAATGTTTTCTCTATGACATACTATGGGCTGCCTACGATCAGCATCTTTCCTCGGCAGCTGGGCTTGATAAATGTTGTCAGCAGTCTGGGAGTCCTTTTGGGCTCCCAGTGTCAAGAACGAATCTGAAGCAATCTGACAGGGACAAACATCCCAACACCAGAATCGCTCTGGTCATGCCAAAGCAAGTCCTTATGTGACTGAGCTGGAAGATTGAATCCTTCAGAATCAATTAAATTTGAACTGCTTATTGGGAATAATCAAGTTTACTCCTCTAGACTTTGGTATGTTATGCAATGCTATTATACGTATCACATTTTAAAACAAAAAGAATGTTAATATATCTGGCTTTTCAATAGAAACAAAAATAAATTAATTGCTCTGTTCCTCTGCTAGAACATACTAAGTTGCCAAACGGCATGGTGTTAACAGTTTTACACGCTCTTACATATGCTGTTCTTTGACTTAATGTTGTTAGCTCAGTTTCTGAAAGAAAAATAAATTTTAAAAGCCTGTACCTGTGCTTGGGTATTTGTGTGAGCTTATCAAGCCTTCCACTAGTACCTTTAAACCAACTGGCTGATTTCATACAAATATGGGGAAGGAAGACAGGTCCTGCAGGGCTACAAGAGACAGTGACCCTTGAGTTCCCCTCACTGCAGGAAACAGCTGGATGTGGGCTCACCCCTTATTGGATATCAGAGAACCCACAAAGATGAGCTTCCCTTGGAAATACAAAGGTTCTTCGGCTCTGCTAATCCCCAAATAACTTCAATTCTTCTCTTCAACAGAGGGAGGCGATGTCGTGCCTTGTGTTTGTAGTTCTCGGAGAGCCAGAAAAAAAGTGACATCACACATTCCTTCTGCAATCCTTCCCATGACACATTTTTTTAAAATCTCCGCTCCATCACTGTGTTTCCAGCTTGACATTTGGGACGTTTGAAACAAATATGCCATTCAATACTAACGCATTCAGGTGACATAAAGTGGTAGCTCAGGGGTGCTGCAGGACACACAAGACTCTTTCCAATATTCCCACCATTTACAAATACTTGCTTAAGGGGGGATCTGAGCCTTCCTTTTGAACCAAAGCTTTAAAGCAGTTTGGTTTGGCTTCCTTTAGAGCTGCAGGCCAAGTGAACTACAGCCATTTGTTCTGAAACCATAAATCTCACAAGCTATAAAGTGGTTTCCTAATCCTTTTATTTTACAGGGCACACATTTTCTCAGTGAGCTGTGCCCCTTCTTAGCTGTGATTTGGAGAAATCTGCATGAGGAAACTATTCCAGTCTTTGGAGCCGGATTTCTCCAGCTGTTGTATTTTCCTTATTTTCTGGGCTGTCTGCTTGCGTAAATTAGGTGCTCCAACCTGTCACAACCACCCTGTAAAAGGAAAATAAAAGGACCAGCAGCAGTACCACAATAAAGTTGAACTTGCAGCCAAAAAAAACATGTTGTAGAAATTCACTAAACTAATCTTTCTCCTAAAAAAGAAACAACAAGTGAGGGGGCTTGTGCAAAATGAAAAAGGGGTACACACACCTGAGCAAACAGATTTTGAGATCTGTGGACCATCCTTCCACTGGGCAGGATCAAAGTAATTCTGTTGGAGTGCATTATGGAAAAAGTCACACATAAACTGGGATCCTGGTGGTCTAGGAAGCAAAAAAACCAAGGGAGTGCTCTGTGGAAGTTCCCTGTGATCATTCCTACTGTAACAAAATCCTGCACTTAAACATCTGACTGCTGTTGAGAAGGCAATGACAAAAAAAAACTAGGAGGAATAGCACAAACCGCATATGACATTCACTCCTTTCATGTCCTCCTGCTGTGGTGCATCCTCTCCCACATCAGCAGCACAGCACTGGGCCCACTCTCACACGCTGAGATGGTGCAGGCAGGTGACGGCACCCTGACAGACTGAGGGAAACCGCTTCCAGAAGACACCTCCTTTGGTGGCATCTTAGCAGCCATCACTCATGCTTTGCACATGCCTGAACACACCAGTCTCAGCCATATCCATCACAGGATGTCGTAAGTTCATGAGGTGTCTGGGTATGCATCTGAAGACAGGGGTTTCACTCATTTATGAGACCTCAAGGACCTCCTATAAGGGAAAGAGAGTTAAGAAGGATGGGACATGTCTCTGTAACAGTTCAAGGGAGCTGGTATCCCCTTGGCGAACCTCTCCTCCTCACCAGCACCATGCATGGGTGAAGGACATGGGAATGGATGTGTAGATTATGCCACATCTCTGCTTGCACAGGGAGAGGAAGTCAAGCCCTACAAGTTACTGGCAGCTCTCCAGGCAGCAGCTGAGGTCACATCAGCAGTTCCCATCTCCATTCTCATTTCCTGCACTGATCCTGTGTGATGACAGTGACACTTTGCAAAAAAATCAAGTGAATCATCAGTAATTTTTCATCGGTAAAGAGATATAAGCACTATTTATTCCTAAAAGTAAAAGCAAATAAAATAGAGAGCCAGAGCTGTCAAACAAAGTGCTGCTCTCTTAGGCCTTCAAAGTAGCATACTTGTCAGTGCCTGACATACTTCAGAGGTTGCTGCAAAATAGGTGTCCTTTTCAAACACCCATAGGGACAACTGCTCTTGAGCATTAAAATATCCTTTGCTACTCAGTGTATGTTTCATTTTAAGAATTCCTTACATTGCAATGTGAATTTGCATGCTCAGGAAAAGTGAGCCAAATGCTTGAGCTGAATTGTGTATTAAGAAGTACTATACTAAAAGAGGGGAGATTTGCATTAGATCTAAGGAAGAATTTTTTACAATGAGGATGGTGATACACTGGCCCAGGTTTCCTAGAGAGGTTTCCTAGAAAGGTGGTAGATGTCCTATCCCTGGAAACATTCCAGGTCAGGTTGGATGGGGTTCTGAGAAACCTGATCTAGTTGAAGATCATAGAATCATTCTGATTGGAAGAGACCTTCAGGATCAACAAGTCCAACTATTAATCAATACTGCAAGGTCACCACTAAATCATGTCCCTCAGCACCACACTTCCATATCTTCTAAATCCCCCCAGGGATGGAGACTCCACCACTGTCCCGGGCAGCCTGGGCAAAGGTTTGACAATCCTTTTGCAGAGAAATTTTTCCTAATGTCCAATCTAAACCTCCCCTGGAACAACTTGAGGCTGTTCCCTCTTGTTCTATCACTTGGTACTTGGGAGAAAATATCAACTTCCTCCTGGCTCCAACCTCCTTTCAGGGAATATTCGAGAGCAAGAAGGTCTCCCCTAAGCCTCCTCTTCTCCAGGCTAAACAGCCCCAGGTCCCTCAGCCGCTCCTCACAAGACTTGTGCTCTAGACCCTTCCTCAGCTTCATTGCCCTTTTCTGGACATGCTCCAGCGCCTCAGTGTCCTTCTTGGAGTGAGGGGCCCAAAACTGAACCCAGGATTTGGGGTATGGCCTCACCAGTGCCAAGTACAATGGGATGATCCCTGCCCTAGTCCTGCTGACCACACTGGTGCTGATCCAAGTCAGGATGCTGGTAGCCTTCCTGGCCGCCTGGGCACACGCTGACTCACCTGCTGCCTGTCGACCAGCATCCCCAGGTCCTTTTCTGACAGGCAGTTTCCAGCTGCTCTTCTCCAAGCCTAGAGTGTTGCAAGCGGTTGTCCTGACCCAAGTGCAGGGCCTGTCACTTGGACTTGTTGAATCTCAAACCATGTCCCTGCTCATGGTAGTGGGGGTGGACTAAATGACCTTTAAAGCTCCCTTCTAACCCAAAACACTCTATGACTCTAAGATTCCAAGTGGCAATGAAATAATACGACATAATGAGCATATGATGTCATTTTAACATATTAGATATAGGTACAGTGAAGTGCTGAAAGCACAGAAAAAGCCACAATTTCACACTTACTTCTGCTGAGCTTCTACCAAATCATAAATGTGAGATAAATTTCCAGAACAACATTTCAAGATTCAACAGCAGCATCTGGAAAGTCTGTTCTGAAACACACCGATCTCAAGGATTCCAGGAAATTTGCACATACACAATCATTCTGCATTTACCTCAAATCTCACCTCCGTGGAAACCAATGTTTATTTGCACACTTTGCATGCCTGGTGAGAAATGGTTACAGCCATCTTTTTTTCCCTAGTACCAGTTTTACTTCTTGTCTTTGCCATTTTTTTTTAATACAGGAAGCAAATGTAAGAATGTCAGGTCTGAAGTGACTGCTCTATAATACAGCACATACTTTTATTCCCCATGGAAAAGGAATACCAAGTTGTTTAAATACCAAAAAATGTTCTTGCCCTTACCCTTCTGCAGTAACACTTGCTACTTATCTATAAAAGTGAGAAAAAAAAGCCATCCACAAACAAAAGCTTTGCTCATTGCTCAGCGTTGCACTCACTCTAATTAGATGATCTATCTAATAAATTGAAAAGCAAAAAAAAAACCCCAAAAGAGAGATTTAATTTCTTTTTTTCTATTATGAAAATTAGTTGGATTGGGGTGGTACAAACACGACTTTATATAGTATTCATTCAAGTTTTTCAACTGAAACTTTCTGTGAACTGGGAAAATGATCTGTGAATTGCTTTTTTTCCTCCATGGTTCATTCAGGATGAATGAAATTCTGGTTTTAAGATGAAATATATTACTTTGATGTTATCTAACCACATAAGTTTTTCTTAACTTGTCATCATTTTAATCTTGAGAGAATTAAAAAATTATGAAATTATGTTTCACACCAGATCATGACTGTTTATTTAAAAGATATCTTATTATACAGAATTATTGTTGAATCAATAATACCAATTATTTTGTAGCTCTGCTTCCAAATTCTTCCTTAGCTGAAGAGAAGTAGTTACTGTGTAAAGGCTATGATATATTCAAATATCCCTAAAAAAGATTGTGAAACTACATACTCGTAACTCTTTATGCCTTTAGCACATTGAAATATCTACTGTGCAGCAGCTCTGGGACAATCAAGGAATGCAAGACATATTTTTATCTGACCTAGCACAACTCTTACATGTAATAAGATATTACCAAATTGTCTGTAAATTAAAATCCTAGTGGAGCTCTGCTCAGCTCAGGGAAAGTATCACAATACTTCAGGAAATACTGATTTGCTGGAAATAAAGAAATTACTATATTAACTTTTTGCAACTAGATAAACATGGGAGGTAGGCTTCTTAGTCAGCTGTGGAAATTTAATATTTCAAATGGATGTTACCCACTGACACTTCTTCCCTACACTCACAATCCTGTCTCCAACCTGTTCTCACCTTCTTTTCTGTAGAAGAGATGCCCAGTCTCGGGATGCAAGTGTCAATGTGAAAACACAGTGAAGTGGGATTGTTCATAAATTGCTGTCACTGCAAAAGGAATCATAGAAGAGTTGTGGTTGGAAAAGACCTTTAAGATCATTAGGTACAACCGTTAACCCATCACTGCCAGGTCACTACTAAACCATGTCCCTCAGCATTACATCTCCATGGCTTTTCAATCCCTCCAGGGATGGGCTCTCCATCACCTACTTGGGTAGCCTGTTCCAGGGCTTGACAACTGTTTCAGGGAAGAAATTTTTCTTCATATCCAACCTAAATCTGCCCTGGCGTAACTTGAGGCCATTTCCTCTTGTTCTATCACTTGTTCCTTTGGAGAAGAGACTGATGGTGCTGTTACAGGAGAAGAAGATGCCTAAATAACCAAAACCACATGGAATGAGTTTCTAAGATTCTTCCTCTGTCAGTGATCCTTCCTTGTACCCTGCTGACAAAGCATGAATCTAATGATGTTAGGAGGGGCTGTTTTCTTAGTTTTTATAAATAACATGGACTGTTTGTTCATATACCCCAAACTACATCATCCTTGCTACCCCTTCTCTTTAAATATTATTTGTCTTGTTTCTGCTGTCTCTCATCATGTCACATCTGGAAGTCTTCTGGACTAGAGACATTGTTTTATAGCACTAGAGAGGACTTTTGGACACTTTGATATAGTGTCTTGATTCACTGCAAATTTTTCATGTGACTAGATGGAGGCCATAATCACTTCAGATATCTGATAATTGGGCTTTATATCCCAGAGCTTTTATGAAAATAAATAGATCAATGACATAGAAAATATCCCAGAAATGGGGGTCATATGAATATCCACAATTATATCTACACGGTCTTTTTCACACAAAAGAAAGTGAGTCCACCTGTGTCCCAAGCCAACTAGGAATCCTGGAGCCATCTCCTCATCTTCGGGAGGGTATATTGGTCCTGCTTTCAACTGCAGGTTCTTCATTCCCAGTCTGGACGGAACACAGGATGAAGTTCGCCTGCAAAGACCAGACACCTGAAAAACAACAGAGCAGGCCATCATCAACAAGATTTACTATTCATGTAGAGCAGTAGGGAATGGAACATGATGACAAAAATCAACATTTTAAAAGCTGAAAATCAGCACACAGAAGATAAAGTGTAAACAGCAAAATGTGTAGATCCACATGACCAGATCCAACAGCACAGTATCGATCCATAATCTGGTATCTAACTCAACTCCTTGTTGCTAGAACATCTTCAGCTAAGCGTGCTCAGCAGTTGACTGATGTGTGACCATCACATCTCAAAACATTCTTGATCTGTGAGGAAATAAAAGGTAGAAATGCTGCAGCTTTTTAGCCATTCATGGTGGCTTGCTTTTTATTTAATTTAAACATAGGTAATGATTGTACCTACAAGAAGTTGGTCATCCCAAGAAATAAAAAGCTAAGTACATGTTTCAAGTGGATCCTAACTGTACTAGTTGCTATAGCCAGTGGGTAAATCATCCTTTGGGGGTTGTGCTATTTAGGATCACAGATTACTGGTTAATACACAGTAATGTAATAAGGGCTGTTTTCTGCACTCACACCCAAGGGGACACTCCAGCATAAAGCCTATAAACTTGCTTCATTAATTTAAGCTGATTTAAGCTCATCTTTTTCCACAAAGACTGTAGTTCCCTTGCCTAGGCTCCCTGAATAGCGAAGGTTACAGAAGGAAAGCACAAATCTTTCTTTAATATTTGCAGAATTTGAAGTATTTGAAGAAAAGTGAAGAGGAACTTGATGTTTTTCTACAATTGGGAACCATAAAAGCAGCATTTTAGGATGAGAGGAGAAACAGGAGACTAGGTGAGAAAATGGATGGGTTTGTATGTTTAGACAGTAAATCTAACCCAACACATCTGGCAAATATGTCCTGGTTATAACAGAAAAAAGTCTCCTGAAGATCAGAAGCAGTGACTAACATGTAAATGGGAATTGAGAAGAGACAAAAAAAAAGTGAAAGACTGTTGGACTAAATTGAAAAGAGGCAAGTAAATGGGGTAAAGGAAAAAAAAAAGAGCATGTGTAATATCTAATAGCAGAAATGAAATACAATGTTTTTTTTCTATTCTCCAAACCACAATTAAAATGAAAGAATGTATAAAAGGCAAATTTTAAATTTTTTCAGAAATATTTTGTTGTCACAGTATCTACTGAAAGCCATCTGGGGAATGCAATGTAATACCAAGGTAACTAAAGAAATACAGCCCCAGTGCTCTACTCAGATGCTGAATTTTGTTCCTAAATGGAGATTTTCAAAAACTGTGCTTTTTCCTGCCTTTAACTGTGCATGCACAGCTTGACACTGCTTTAAAGCTCCTTTCCACAGAGAGAAGTAACATTAAACACATTCTAAAACCCACAGCCTTTCCACGCATCTCCAACTGAGAAATGTAAAATACAGGCATCCAAGACCTTTGAAAAGCATGACCTTAGAGGACAGTAATCTAGGCACAAAACTTTAGGCCATACAGGGGCAGAAAAATAGCATCCAGCCCTGGAAAGACCTGTCCTCCTTGCAGCTCTTTGCATATCAATGCTAGGCGAAGAGTGGTGAAACCTGAAGGACCACGAGACAGCAGCAAACCTTGTAATGGGTCTAGAGCACAAGTCTTGTGAGGAGCAGCTGAGGGACCTGGGGCTGTTCAGCCTGGAGAAAAGGAGGCTCAGGAGAGACCTTCTCTCCCTCAACAATTCCCTGTAGGGAGGTTGGAGTCAGGTGAGGATCAGTCTCTTCTCCCAAGGAAAAAGCGTCAGGACAAGAGGAAATGGCCTCAAGTTGTTCCAGTGGACGTTTAGGTTGGACATTAGGAAAAATTACTTCACTGAAAGGGTTGTCAAGCCCTGGAACAGGCTACCCAAGAAAGTGGTAGAGTTGCCATCCCTGAAGGGATTGAAAAGACATAGAGATGTGGTGCTGAGGGACATGGTTTAGAAGTGACCTGGCAGTGCTGGGTTAATGGTAGGACTTGGTGGTCTTAAAGGTCTTTTTCAACCTGAACATTCCTATGATTCTAAGGTGTTCAGTACTATAAGCACAACTTTGAGAAGAAAATAGTGCAAAAAATAGCTCTGTTAGCATTTTCAGTATTTTTTTTTTGTCTTGAAGAGTTTCCCAGGAGCACTGGTGTGCTCTCAGATGGGAAATCGTGTCCAGGCTCTAGCTGTATTGTACTGCCTGAAAGGTGCAAAGAATCAGGATTAGAGTTGAGAATCTGTTCCATTATCCCCGTTATTAAAATTGGAATGCGAAATAGTCTGGAAAATACAGGCATACCTGATTCCAAATTGTATGTATTAGAAGTTCTTTCCAAATCCAGTTTTTACAATAACACAGAAGGGTGCCTTGATGTACACCAAAACCCACACTGAAGCCACAGGTTTCTCGATAAACACATCTTCTGCAATGACGATATGCTTACGGGATTAAAGTTTATAAGAATGTCTAAACGGAGAGGGGTCTGCTCACCTGCCAAGCAGTAATTCTTTCAAGCTTTCTGCCGTCTCTGCAGACATTGAACAGAGCATTCTGCCTTATGCACAACACCGATTTGGAAGGTGGATTTTCGTACGGTGAACCTGAGGTCTTAAAGTCAATGCTCAGCTGCATACTTTCACTTAAATCTTTCCAGAGCTGAGTGGAAACTAATAATTAACATGTGTTTAGGCTTATGTCTTTTGCTAATTTAACAGTTGTGAGCTTGGATCTTAGGTTACAGAGTTCACAAGGAGCTGTGTACGGTGTGGACAAAGTCTCCCAGGAATCACCGTGGGTGTGCTTCTTCTTAATCAAAGCATTGCTCAGCAAAGTTGACATCTGCAAGACAAACGAGTAACTTCACCTGGCTTTGCGTAATATCTATACATATATATATACATCAAAAATGAACCAAAAAGTAACTTAGAAGTGCGTATTCATTAGGCAAAGAGAAGTTCTCCAGGGTCCAAAGACTCTTTTCTCAGTGAGGTTCCTGGCACTCACAGCTTTCCATTACTTTTTTATTATTAAAAATGGAATTAAAACCATATTTTTTCTCAACTCAGTAAGTACCTTCATCATGTCCGAACAACTCCAACAATGATATCATCTATGCCTTTGCTCCAGGGAGGAATTCAGGCCAGACCATGATATTCCTGCTTATGCCTGGAGAAGAGAGCCTCTCACCAAGGCGAAGGCAGCAAGCCTCCCTCCTTGGCGGGGGGAGGGGCAGGGAAATGCACACTCATAGCACTGTCCACTTTATACTGTATCACCCTCAGATCTCTCCCCCTTCTTGAGAGCTGTTCCACATTATAAATTAAGAGTTCAGGCCTGAATCCTACTAGACCTGAACTCTGCAGGCAGATATACATGGCTGTTCTTCAGCAGGACGTACTCACCAGTAAGAATCTGCCCATATGGATCTGATTTCTCCACGTATACTCTTTTCAAGATACGTACAATGTGGTAGAATTGGGCCGCAGTCCTTGAAGTGGCCTCTGATTTAATAAAATAGATGATTCACCTTCAACTTAACTCCCCCAGCTTAGGAAGGAGGTCAAGTGCGCCTTTATTTGGCTGCCTGCGTGATGGTGTACCCGCAAGGACAGACACAGGTTCAATCTCCCCAACACTGTCAGCCTTTTTGCAGCCACCTCTCCTCCATGCTTTGTGTGAGGCAACCCTTCAGTCAGCAGCACAAAGTCCTCCAGCCCATGTCTGCTTAGCCTGATATTGCTGCAGGCTGGCAGATAGGGATATAGAAGACCAGGACGCCCTATGGGCTTATCACAGAATCATAATGTTTTGGGTTGGAAGGGACCTTTAAAGGTCATCTAGTCCAACCGCCCTGCAGTGGGCAGGGACATCTGCAACTAGAGAATATTGCTGAAAGCCCCATCCAACCTGACCTGGAATGTTTCCTGGGACGGGGCATCGACTATCTCTATGGGAAATCTGGGCCACTCTCAGCGTAAAAAAATTCTTCCTTGTATTCAGTCCAAATCTCTCCTCTTTTTGCTGAAATCCATCACCCCTTGTCCTGTCACAACAGGCCCTGCTAAAAAGATTGTCCTCATCTTTCCTATAGGCCCCTTGTAAGTAATGCAAGGCCACATTAAGGTCTCCCCAGAGCCTTCTCTTCTCCAGGCTGAACAACCCCAACTCTCTCAGCCTGGCCTCACACCAGAGGGGTTCCAGCCCTCAGATCATTTTTTTTGTGGCCTCCTCTGGACCCACTCCAACAGGTCCATGTTTTATTTTGCTGAGGACTCCAGAGTTGGACATAGTGCTCATATAGCAAACCGGCTTGGAGCATCACACTGACAACAAACTGGAGACCTTGACTAGCTCTCTCATGTATTCCCCACCCCTCTCCTGCTTCCCTCATGACTCAAACAGCTTGTAAGGATATTTCCTTTACCAAGTTGCACTTAAAGCACTGCTACAGGTTGCCCAGAGAAGCTGCGGAAGCCCCATTCCTGGAAGCGTTCAAGGCCAGGTTGGATAGGGCTTTCAGCAACCTGGTCTAGTGGAAGATGCCTCTGCCTACAGCAGGGAGGTTGGAACTGCATCATCTTTAAGGTCCTTTTGAAGCCAAACTATTCTATGGTTCTAGGTTAGCAAGTGATAACTGCACAGAACTTCCCTGCTGTTTTACCAGGAAACACCCATGAAGCTTGAAGTTTCTCTGCTCTAGGAGTTGGAGAAAACAAAACCAAGGCATTCTTATCATCAAACACCGTGTCCTGTCAACAGCAGATGGTGAAGTCTCCTGGTTGACAGAATTTACCTGCTAGAAAAATCCCTGAAGGCTTGTGGGCAACGCCCAAAATATTGTCTTGCTGAGTATACCTTCTCCAGGTTCTTCAAGGAGTAAGGAAAGACAGTCCTTTCCCCAGATCCTCAGACATTTGCTGACTGAAGAGGCAACAGAAGTTGAATTTTCAAGCTCTAGCATCTGTGGGTGTAGTTCCAGCTCTGACTGTGGACCATCACAGATGATCAGGGAGTCAGTAGTCACCTCTCAGTGAAAAATACCATGAGAAACCTGAAACTATTGGCAGATGTGCTTAACTGCCTCCAGCCCTGGCTTCTACAGGGATCCCAGCTTTTAAGAGCAAATCAGCATTGCTCAGCATCTTTCAGTAGAGATAGAGCTGTCACAGACCTCTCTCCTCTAGCTGCAACAAGAGACACCTACGCTCTTCTCTGGACTCCTCCATATGGCAGGCTCAGATCATGGAAGATCCTCTGCTGTCCACACAAATGGGTTGTTGCTGGTGGAACAACATGGTCGTGAATGCCTAAGGGTTTGTGGGAGGTCTATAGATAGCAATGATGGCTGTGAGAGGTGGTAAAACCCATCCTTTAGTCTGTACCCCCAGTTCTACAACTAACTTATTCCTAAAGAGTACTGATGTCAATCAGCATAGGTGTGTGTGGGGTCATTGGGAACCTTATGCAAAACACTTATGCAGTAGCCACTGCCACACAAGAGCATCATCACCAGCAAGAGCACACAAGCAGTCACACTGACAGTTACTCACCGATGTATTCAACTTTGGGACACTACAAAACAGAGAAACAGGGGAATACAGGAGCATCTGTTCTGTCACTGCTGCTCCTCAACCTCACCAAACAAACTTTACTAGTACCTTAAAAGATGCTCCCCAGGATAACTGTTGCCACCTAAAACAGGACACGATGGCATAGTTTTAAGAAAAAAAAGAAACCTTGCTACATGAAAAGAAATAAATAGAAACATTGGACAACTATGGCCATAATGAACAATTATTGCATTATGGAACATGCACTTTGAATTCATGGAATCATTATGGTTGGAAGAGACCTTTAAGATCGCCAAAGCCTGGAACTAGATGATCTTTAAGGTCTTTTCCAACCCAAATCGTTCAATTATTCTTATTCCAACCATTACCCCAGCACTGCCAAGCCCACCATCAAACCACGTGCTTCAGCAACCACATCTCCATGGCTTTTAAATCCCTCCAGGGATGGGAAGTCCCCCACTGCCCTAGACCAGGCCTTGACAGCTCTTGTGGGGAAGAAATTGTCCCTGATGTCCAACCTAAACCTGCCCTGGCAAAACTCGAGCCAATTTCCTTTTGTCCTACCACTAATTCTATTTGATTAAGTGCTATTTTTGTAAAGAACAGAAAACTTATAATGAACATGCACATATTTTGAAAGCACTGTAGATCTGTCTAAAACTTCCAACACTTTATTTTTTTTTCTGCTGATGTGTCACTACTTATACATAGGCAAAATCTGGGGAGACAGCTATTCTTTGTAAGAACTATTTTCCTTAGGGAAGGTAGGGAGCATTAAAGGTCTGGAAAATATTGAATGTAAAGCCTACTTTGGGATAACACCTATTGTAATTCTAGGTTAGCAGTTTTTTCTTGGAACAGATCCAGTGAAGAGATTTATTTCCTTCATCTCAGAGTAATTGGAATGTTTCTGGCACCTCTGAGATTTGCAGCGTTGTGCAGACACAGAGTGTGGGGCTGGGGGAACGGGAGAGCTGCACCCAGAATCATTAAGTGGTTCTGGTTCTTTGCTTCTTTACAGCAGAGCCTTGGCAGCCAAATGAGCAGTTACAGGATTTCTGCAGCCAGGGAGAGAAATAACACCGCGGGAGATAGGAAGCGACATGCTCCTTTTTGGAAAAGCAATAGCGATTTCTAACAGGAACTGTGTGCCTAGGGAAAGGGAATAAGAGCTTGTGTATTAAGACAAGCGTTGCTGTCACAAAGTACCATCAGCTGAGCAGCTCAGGAAAATCCACTTTTACTACAGTCATTGATATCTGCGCAGTGATACTTCAAATAAATTAAACAGATGTATTACTTCATTACATAGAATGCGCCAAAAAGCCAGGTCAAAGCAAGGTAACTACCTCATGCACCTTAGACATACACATTGCCCTGAATTGACAGGATATTTAAGATAATTCCCTCTGGTCAAAGATTGTGTTAAAAAAAAATAAAATAAAAAGAATCAAAGTTTATCTTCAGTGATGGCGTGTTCCATTTTCAGACCCTTTTTTGCGAGTCTGTGACTTGCTCTAGCAATAGTGTTCTCTTTAAAATTGTATTACTGGATTCCACTTCAGTCACAGAATCACAGAATGGTGAAAGCTGGAAGAGACCTCTGGAGATCATCTCGTCCAACCTCCCTGCTCCAGCAGGGTCACCCAGAGCAGGCTGCTCAGGATTGCATCCAGGCTGGTTTGGAATCTCTCCAGAGGAGACTCCACAACATCTCTGAGCAACATGGGCCAGGGTCTGCCACCCTCACAGGAAAGAAGTTTTTCCTCCAGTTCAGATGGAAGCTCCTGTGTTCCAGTTTGTGCCAGCCACCCCTTGTGCCATTGCTGGGCACCACTGAAAAGAGTCTTGCCCCATCCTCTTGACCTCTATCCTTTAGCTATTGAGAAGCATTAAGATCCCCTGCCAGTCTTCTCATCCTTCACCCAAACCTCTGAAGTTAAGAGTACCTGCCATGTGATTCTGCTGTTCCTTTGCTCCTCCACATCCCACCAACTCTCGCTGTTCAGACTACCTGCTACAGGCTCCTAAGTGATACGCCGAAGTGCCTAAAAAATGAAGCATTCTGCACCAACAGGACAATTCAAATAGGCCAAATAAGGAGCTTCTGGTTGATTACAGACAAAGAAATGCCTCAGTGAAAGGCAGCACAGCAACAGAGAACAAGAGATCAAGGCTCTTGGAGCCAGCTAATTAGCAACACTCGGCACGACTGTATGTCTCCGCTGAGCTCCAGAAGACACTTCAGTAGCTAAAGGAGTGTTTTACTGCATTTCCCTTCTTCAATTCATCTCGGTATGTGGGTCAAAAAGGTCTCATTTACACACTTGGAAAGTAATCTTCAGCTCTTTTTGACCAGTTATGTGATGCTGGGTATCAATTTTTCTTCTCTGTAAGCCTGGGCTCATCTAACCTGGCTTTGCCAATACAGAGCTTACCATCTCTGAGGTCATGATCACCTTGCATTGCGGCTTTTAGCTGTGGAACTCACAGACCTTCCCAGGTTGGGGAAAAGTGTTTTAAAATAATTTTATTTAAATTATTGAGATTTTTTTTTTTAAAAAAAGACAATTTTCTATATGATTTCTAATTTTAAAAAATGCCTGTTTTTTCCCTTAATAGCATTAACATAATCTGGGCTATGTTCATCTATTCAGAGGAATAGGGCAATAGCTAAAACATTTTTTACTGACTGAGGCAACAATTGCATTAACATGAAAACATGCCAGAAAGCACATAAAAAGTAGCAGTGGAAAGAAAAGATAATACTTTAAGGGGAATTTTTACTACTCCAGTGTAAATAAAAGCTTCTGAAAGCATTTCTTAAGATGCACAAAGCCACTTCAGTATCTAAGCTCGCTTAGTAAATGCTAGTTTTTTCCAAATTTATTCTTATTATTTGTCTGCATTAAGGACTGTATTTGTCACGGTCTTTGCAATCATTCAATTTCTATTGCTGGGGGTCTTTCCCACTGGAACTGGAAAGTACGTAAAATGAGAACGATAAGTAAGTTCTAAAACTGTCATGCATCAGGATAGCTGCAAAGCTTAACTTTTCAACCATCTCAGATTTAAACTATTTCTGCTAGTTTCAGTTGGACAGAATCAAAAGCACTGTATGTACTGCTATCTCAAAATACTTTAAAAGAACTTCAGCAGAACATACGTATCAGAACTATTACACACAACTTCCTGTGTCTTAAGACAATGCCACTCACAAGTGCAAAGAGAAAAAAACTGCCAAAACTAAAAGGCACCTTACAAAAGAATACACAAAGAGGCACAGCTTTACTAAAAAATTCAATACTATGTAAAAAGCAATTCACATTTTATTTTAAATTGCAATAAACTGTACAAAAATGTTTCATTCTTGCCAAAAATAAACAGCAATATTTTCAATCTTACTTCTAGACAAACAACAAACTCTCATTTTAATCTTTCCTGGGTGAGTTTACAAATAAACAGACAAGAAGATTCATGGATTTGTGTCAGTCAGGATAGAATGAACAGATTCAAATGCCTCTGGAACAAATTTTAAGTTTTTAGTGTCTTTTAGGAATTTCAGTACTCCTGCCATGCCTGTTAAAAGCCTAAGAGAAGGGAAAAA
>VWZK01020666.1:87911-98767 GCA_013396935.1 Baryphthengus martii | reverse complement strand
AAAAAAAAAAAAAAAAAAGAGTTTGTGTCTCACACAAAGGAATGTAAACAGTCATCGAGCGATTAAAGAGGTTGACTCATTGAACGTACCTCTATAGCACTAACATCCACTTTACACCAAGAACAGTCCACAGCACGGGCATCGTGCAATAGCTCAGTCCACTCTCCAAAATGCCAGTTAAATATACATCAAAAGACTTCTCTTTAAAGTTTTCAAAAAGAATAAAATTCCTAAGTAACAAAACTGAAATGGATTATACTCTTCAACATTTTAATATTTTCCTTATCCTAACTCATGAGTGAATATGTAACAGCCCCATCAGATCTACAATCACAACGTACTTTTTTCCAAGATGCAAGGAAGTAAACAAGCACCTAATTAAGTCGATCATGTGTAGAAAGCACCTCTGCCAAGAGCATGGGCTTATTTTCAGGCTGATTTTGTTCGCCTAACACATTTAATGCAGACTAACAGAACATAATTTGGGTCACTGACCACAGCTTCTTCAGTCTGAGACTTAAATGGAAACATAATTGCAGTCATTTTTTTTTAATTTTTTTTTTTTATTTCACAGTTTTGATTTTCCTCAGCATTGAAACTTCATTCTGGAAAAGCTGTTTCAACTGACTGGTTAGATCCTAAAAAAATAAAAACAACCTTAAGCATCTTCTGTTACTTCGGCGTTGTTTGAAGGAATAAAGTCTTCTTGAAATTCCACTTTCTCTGGATAGAGTTTAATGTAGGTGTCCACCATTAAATCTAAGTCATGTTTTATATCAAAGTTGATGTTCAACAACGCTAGGTTGCTTGACCTTTGTTCTGTCAAGGTGTTTTTCAGGTACGCCTTTAAGCGCTTTCGTCCTATTTCGTACTTTTCTTTCTCCACCTTCATCACTGGAAGTATGCACAAGACTTTCAGCAATGCGTAAACATTAGGGAAAAACTTGATGTCAGGCAGGTGAAGCGCTTCATAAATAGTAGCTGGAAGCTCAATGTCTTTTCCTCTGTGCTTCCACTTGATTCTCCAACAATGAAGCTCCGCAGAAAGCGTGTCTGGATTAGGCAAGTCATTTTTGTACATGTCAGCGTGATGCTCCTCGGACGTATTGAATTTGAGCTGCCCCATGACCGAGGGCACTAATGATAAACACTTAAGAGCTTTTAAATGTTGCTCTGAAAATATATCTTTTAATTCTTGAACAATATGCTCCACCGTGGGGATGCTAAGAACGTCTTTGTAGTAACTTTCTGACGTTACATCAGGGTCAAAGTTCCCCTGTTGTTCCCTGCGAAATTTTCCTGGGAGCTTAATTTGTACATCCAGTTTTGTAGCCAAATTTGTTGCTTCCTCGAACCAAAATTCATGGTAAACTTCAATATTCTCCATCACTTCGTTCAGAGAATGCAACACTGCTGTTAAGCTGCTAGCTGCAAAGAACACATCCAGTGTTTGTCCTTGGAGATTTTTTCCAAATGCTCTTGTGAAAGACAAAACATTTTTCAGAATGACAATAGTGACGATGAAGTCAAAATCTGTTAGCGCCCTTGAAAGTATAAATGCTTGGCCGACGATGAAGTTGTTCCACCTGACAGAGGGGTCACTGCTTATCGCATCCAAGCACAGTACCAATGCTTGCATGAGGTCCACTAAAACCTCAAATGTGTCATGCCTGCCTGTCCACTGAGAACGGCAGATCTCCTTCAGCTCGTTACCCTTCTCCTTATTGTTCTGAAAAAGAACAGAAATTATGTTGTCCAGCTCTACTAGTAATTGCGGAGACTGATTAAAAAGGCAGCAAACTTCTTCAATTGTTCCCAGTGCAACAGAAACACCAATAACAGGAATGGATTTTGCTAGCCAAACATTTAAGGCACACGAGGAACATAGTGTACACACAGCTTGCGGATACTTTTCCAACAGTCTTGTAGCCACCACTTTCATTTTAGAAGCAAACCCACTAGAGACAATGTAGGCTTGACCTCGACAGTACTCCATGTTTAGACCCCACTTTTCAGTAATAGTGGTGTGGAACTTAACAGCTAACATTTCAGGATCAGCCTCATACGGTAAAAACCCTATGAATTCTTCTCTTAGATTATGAGAATCATCAACAAATCTCACCAACACTGGCAAATGTTCTTCTCCTGCTATGTCTACTACTTCATCGGTGACAATTGAAAAGAAGTGCGAGTCTCTTACTTCCTTCAGTGTCTCCTCTCTAACACAGCTTTCACAGATCTCAAGCATTTGTTTCTGCTGAGTTTTTGAACAATACTCAAGATTGACTGCAGTCATCTCAAACCGTTTCCTCAGAACTTCATCTCCAGCATTTATCCTATATTCCAGTAGAGCCTGAAAGTTATCCGAAGTAAAAATACCTTCCGGAAGCTCATCAACACTATGGCCATCCAAAGGAATATTTTGTTTACCCATTAGGATCAAAATTTCAAACAAAGTTTTAAGGTAATCTTTGTTTTCTCTTTCTTCCAGTGTTAAGGGGACAGCTTCTTCCTCCTGTTCTTCCCCTCCTTCCTCCGAGACAGTATTTTGTTCATTGCTTTCGTTCAATTCTTGAGTTGTCTGTTCCCGTTCAAAAGCTTCTTCAACTACAAAGTGCAAAATACTGTGTCAAGATAACACAAATAAAACATAACATTTGCTTTCCCTTACTATCCCCATTACTTTTAAGACATTGATATATGTAGAGAAGAAAGCTTTCGGTTTAAAATGAGTATTTCGGAAAGAGTTTAGACTGGCTGTTTGAATCAAGCAGGAACTCAATTATTCTCCTGATGTACATAAACTTATGTATCTTGCATTACTTTGTCAGCCTAAGCGATCAAAAGCATTTAAGAACTCATTTGCTCACTTACTCTTTTGTTGCTTCAGCGTTCTTATTTCATCTTCACTCTTTAAAAAAAACAAACAATAGAAAAAAGTTAAATTGATAATGTCTAGCATATGACCTTAACATATTAAAACACATCAGGATCAGATACAAATATTATAGATTAAACCATTTTAAGAGTGTTAATATTTACCAAACAGTGCCAGAAGGTCCAAGAGATAGAGGCTTCTTCAGGTAGTTTATTGATGCCACAACACATACCTACTAACTACATGAGAACAGTTCGCTACTACTGCTAGAGGTTCCCATACTTAGAAGTTTGTTCAAAACGCATTTTATAATTCTTAGTAAATAGATTCCATTAAAGAACTCTTTTTCAACACAAACATGCTCTGTCAGTAGACAGAGCTGTCCTTAATGCTGTTTTCAGTCAATAAACAGATTCAAACTCAATAAATATTTAGAAATTGTCTGTAATATTCCAACATATAAGCAGAGTTTAGGAGCAGAATTCCTCTTAATTGTCAGTATACTAAGAACCACAGAGACATGAAGACACTTCTACAAATGACACAAAAGAGGTATAGGCACGACACAATCCACAAAAATCTCCTTGATCTTGGTTTGATACATGGATGACCTTTTCAGAACAATAAACTACACCAAGCACGTCTGAAGTGGCGTAGACTTCAGAAGCTCAATGTGAACTGAAGATCACAATATGTAGCAAGAATTTCAGGGTACCACGCACAGGCTGTACTCAGTTGGCACTGCAGTAACAAGCAAAGGAAGTTATGCACTTTCTTTGGAAGACAAAATCAGCTCTGGATCAACACATTTAATCTTCCAGATCATTTCATTAAACCTTCCTTAACAGATAATATTTACATCAGCATAATATTTGGGCATTTAACTTGTAGTCCACAAAATGGTACTACAATAGGCAGTACAGAAAATTCAAACGCGGAAGTGCTAAATACTACTTGATACTTTTATACAGGAGTTTCACATGAACTTCTTGCCTTATTGTTTTTATAATATAAACCCAAAACAACTTACATGAAAAACTTACCAGCTCTTTTATCCTTTTCCTATGTCTGCTGTGGGGATTGTTCAGGTGACTTGTAAGGTCAAATATAGTTGGCACAGCATTATCCCGTAAAACCGTTCTGTAAGGGCTCTGTAGGAAGACAGATGTCTAAATTAGGGATTTCTTTGGGAAATTCTGACTGTGTGTGCACATAAAACCCCCTGAATTTCAGATACTGTGCTTTTTCTTTCTTCTTTTTTTTTTAAAAAATATTTTCACTTTCTGATGTTCCAAAGCAAACAGCAGGCATATATGCAATTCATATTTCACAGATAACAAGAGAATGCTCAAAGTGAGAAGAAAGATACTAAAGAAAACCTGAACTCAAACCACAAATACTTTTTCCTCCCCATTATCTTCACAACAAAGACCCCAGATCAAATAAGTTTAATTTACTGCAATATTATGACTTTTTTAAAAAAATAAAAATATTCTGGATAAAAGGATATTTATGCATCAGAAATGAAACATTTTGTTGCTATTGTATTTTGGTTTTTATCACTTATTTCACAGTTCTAGAAATATTCACAGAAACATTTTCATTGGGATATGTTTGGCTGCTTTATGTTGACTTATGAATTCCACAAAACACAACCATGACAGACAGTAGTGTTTGTTTTATAGGAAAATTTACCTGTTAAATGAGCAGGAGGAAGAAAAAACTTCTAGATGGTCACATAAATGTTTCTAGCAATAAATAATAATTTTTAAGTAAAATTTTCTATTTGGATACATTGTAAACTTGTGCCGTCTAAACTGGCTAATTTCCAGTAAGTACCAAGTTTTAACTAATGTTGTTTACACCTGTCATTAGACTAAAACATGTTTTAAACAAACTGAGTTTCATAAAGCTTCATTTCAGATTCAGAATTATTTCCAGTATTCATTTACTTGGTTCTGGGGTGTTGGCTAAACAGAGGCCCTGTCATGTATAATACTGCCAGGAGCTCAGAGTCTGACCTGTGTATTTTAACTGTCCTTCGTAACTCAAGGACTGATTTTGTCTACGTATCAGAGTGAAATTCAGCCTAGAAATTAAAATTCAATACAAAGCCCCGAGTCTACTATTTCCTAGCGTTATGTAAGCTGTTAGAATAGAATCAACATTATCTTCTAAACAAGAAGAATTGAAAGCTACTATTTCATTAACAGGAACCAGTGACATGATTTTAGCTGGATAAAATGTAACGGCAACCAAAAGCTTGACAGATGCAAAGAATGTTTAAGTCTCTTGGCCACAACAGAGCATAATTTAACCGAATCACAGCATGTACACATTTCATTAACAGGACTTTAACGATTTTAATTAGAGGTAAGCAAACTTGCATACTTACACCAAATAAATTTATACAGTGTTGTCATATCTGGCAACAATAAACAAAATGAGCAATGCTTTGCATGAGGAAAGAACCGCAGCGAAGAGGAGGGCTCCACAAACATACTAAAGCAGCAGGAGCAGCAGCTCTGCTTTTCTCTTGCCCAACTGCTCATTTCCACCTCGCTGTTTGTGCTGACATCTGCGAGTCTGTGCAGTGCCCTGGACCGTGACAATGATCTTAATTAAGACTAAGAGATTAATTTTCCCAGGGACCAGTTACCCAGGAGATTAAGAAGCAGCGTTCCGATGAAAACTGTTAGTCACATTTTGCAAGATGCAACAAACAAATACTTGGTTTTACTCACACTTCTACATATCATAGAAGTCTCAAAGTGTTTAGCACACAATCTGTAATGCTTGTTGAGTTGATCTGGAGTTTTATCTTCTAAATCTGCCCTTCGACAGTTCTCTACCCATCTTTGACACCTGCATGGAAGAAAAAGAATTAGCTTGTTTTAAGATAAAAAAAATCCCCTCTGATTTCAAACTATAATCAAAATTGGAGTGCAGTGAGCCCTGCCCTTTATGTGAGGCCAAGGCAAGTTCGGTTACACCTTCCATTGTAACATACCATTAAATTGTTTTTTAAATTTGGCTGTCTCCTTTTGCTCACCACTTAACGCTGCCCCAGCAAATTCAGGAATCTTTACCCTTATTTTATATATTCTTGCCTTTGTCTCACACACACAGACTGACACAGTCGCTCATGAAAGTTGATCATTTAATTCTTAAAGAATTTAATCTTAAAAAAAAGAGTTAAAAAAGAAAGAGATATGCTTGTAGACTGAAGTTGTAAAGTTTCTGAACACAGCTATTAAAAGAGCTGTCTTCTTTGCTTACCTCCAAAATACAGCATTTTTCTCATTTATTGTGGTCATTGGGGAGTTTAGAGTAGAATTTTGAGAAGGGAAATAATAAAATTAAAACCCCAAACATTCTAAAACCAGTGCTCACACACCTGAAATAAGAATTCACTGGGTGCATATTTTTACATTTATTTCTGCTTTGGGTTAGTTCTCTGAGACATAACACAAAGCTAGAGAAACGTTTTCCCTACTAATAGGGCTCGTTTTAGATATGCAAGATACTATTTTCTCTGGTGAGTAAAATGCAGTAATTGATGCGAATGCATTAGTCAATTTATATTCCCCCCAAAAGGGCTCTACGCAATCATGTTCTTTCTTGGATTTTTGAGCAACAACATGCCTCCACCGATTCTGGACAGATAGTTCAGTAATACTCATCTGCCATTTTATTTGTGTAGTACATATATAAATTAACAAGCCTCTAGCAGCTACTGACAGCTCTGTATTTAAAAATTTTCTAAAAAGAAAACCCCAATCCTAACTTATTTCCTTCCTGCAAAAGCAATCCTCTAAAGCAGCAATATTTGAATGCACTTGCTTATGACTTGTGCCATCACAGAGCCACCAATTTACAACGTTAAGTAAACAGACAGTTGAAAACATGCAATAGAGAGGACCGAAAACCTTCAAATGAACACAACTGACCATTTGTTCATTATTCTAACTGTGCACAGAGGTTACACAAGCTCCCATTCCTCTGAGGGCAAACTCCTCCCCAGAAAACCTGAAGAACGCCAGACAAAGAATCATGGCATTATCACAATAGCTCTACAATAATAAGGAGAAGAGACTGCCACTACAGTCTCAGTGACCTACTACACTTTGAGACCAACACTGTGCTACAGACTTTTCAACATATACTCAAATTTTAAACTGTTGTGTTGGGTTTTTTTTTATTTAATTGTTATATGTTGGCAATGTCCACCAAGTTCCAGAACCCTACACAGAAAAGTTACATGAAGAAGCTACTATTTCAGGAGGGCAAAGTGGGGGAGATCTCCCCACACTCACTCATTGCTGAAATTCATGAAAGTGAAAAAATTACTTGGTCCACTTAAAACCAAAAGGCTTTAAGTAGTCTTTTTCACTCCTAAATTAAAAAGAAGATGAGTCCTGACCCAAGAAAGAGCTAGAAGTTAACAAAAAAGTAATTTTACTAATATTTTTGACCGTACACAGAATTACCACTCATAGAAGCAAGGGGGGAGAAAAATAATTAGCAATTTTTTATCAATTCAGGGATGAAGGCTGTCTTCCCAGATGTTTTGGTGGGCAGCCTAAATGAGGAAACTCACAGCTCTGAGTGGATTCACCATCACCTCTACTTTAACTGAACACAGAGAAGATCAACTGTGAAGACAGGAGAAGGGAATCTTGGATTCTGATCTTGGCTGGCTGAACCGTGTGTCTTAATTCTTTAATTAATCACCCCAACAAGAGAACAGAAGAGCGTTCTTCATTTAGCCAAACCGTATAAACACCACTTTTTCACATGGGAGACTGTTAGCATGTAAATGATATTGAATGTGGCACTCACACTTTCTGAGTGGGTGCCCATTACTAGATAATTCATTAAAGGTGACCACATTGGGCTGTCACAAAGGCTCATGATCCTCCCTCTGGCCAGTGGGCAGGTTTTCAGTCCAGAGGGGTATTCAGAAGAAGACTAGACTACAATGGCCTTTCCTGCCCCTCTCAGTGACTCAGGGAAGCTGAGGAAGACTGTCAGGAGAAATCAGAGCTCCTCACATTACAGTGACTTTGCTGAATTGTCTCCTGTCAACTACCCAGGGACAAACCAGTGGCAGTGATGGTGTCTCTACAACTGCCACACAATTGTAAAGGACAGACAAAAATTCAGCCTGAATCCCTTCACCGCCAATGTTGCTGCCAACTAGAGAACAAGTTAAGTACATAGCAGCGATAGATACCTAGGGACCAGATCACACTAAGGAGCGAGGGCAAAAGGTACCATGAGCTCTCCAAAGGGGCTTCCTTGGGCAACAAGTCTCACAAGGATTAAATTAACCACACAACAGCCCTCTCCCTTTCCACCCTCTTCTACAGTCACATAAAAGTGGCTGTGGCCACTGCCTTTTGTGATGAAGTCAACAACTGTCCAAACACATCATCCAAAACCCACCCTTGGTGTGCACGGACCCAGTTGCTGATCCTGCTCAGACACAGATGCCAAGCTCCCCACCCCACCAGAGCAGCAGATGGGCAATCAGAGCTCTAGACATTCAGGAATCTCTACTGGCAAAGGCTGGCGAGTTGATATTCTCTCAAGCAGCAACAGGAAGATGGTGGAGGTTATGTGACTGGACTCAAACACAAAAACTCCATCCGAATCTCAATCGGGACCTTCAGTCTCACTATGGGTTTGTCTCCAAGAGGAATACTCTCCAATCAATGGAAGAACAAAGACAAAAGGAGGTCAGACCCCCGAAATCACCCAGCACAGCTCTGCCCAGTATTATCCAAACGGCAATTAAGAATCACAGAATCATAGTATCATAGAATGGTAGGGGCTGGAAGGGACCTCTAGAGACCGAGTCCAAACCCCTGCCAGAGAAGATTTTGGGGTAGTATTATCTATAAAACTTTCACCAGTTTTTTAGTATTCAACTACATGCACACTGCTGCATGGTATTTGGCACAAATTAAAAGCCATTTTAATGCAACATATTGCACCACTGCTTAGGTATTGCCCGTTAACTTTTAAGAAAGTTTTCTTCGGTCACAAACTTTACATTTTCAGAGATCTGGTGACATCTCATGGAAACTCAAATGGCATTTTACTGAGGTGCAGACAACGTGTAACCCATTTACATTACCTCAGTACTGGTGAACTGCAGTAGAATAGCATTTCTCTGCTTAACAAGTATATATAACTTAAAAGTGTGTCATCTTTGCATGTTTTTTAAGAGCACGGCAAAGATGCTAGAAACAGTTGAGACACAGCTTATCCTTCTTTTGGACAGTGGAAAGGTCCAGATGACCCTTCAGGGTCAATTTCAACTCTGTTTTCTAAAATTCTGTTATGGGAACATTAATTGTATCAGCATGAACTATTTCAAGGGCATTTTGAAGTAGTCATGCACTCAGAAAGCATGTTTACTCACACACTGGAGAAATGTAAGCCAGGACATGCCTCTTAAGACTATGTCTGGGATCCACTTCAACGTTTGTAAAAGAAACATCCACAAACCGATATTGTTCCAACTTATCGTAGCTGACACACATTGTTTTTTTCCAAAAGGTTTTAAATTCTAAATGTGCACAAATGGTGGTTAAAAGAGAAGCAGTCTAATTCCAAAATACAGCTAAAAAAACCCCAAAATCTTCTGGCTGTGTAGAAACCTGCAGCTATCACAGGACAGAGGGTAGAAAGAGACAACGCCAGCAGTGAATCCAACAAATGAAAGGTTAAGAGCAGGAAATCAACTATTTTGATTTCAGTTTTCATTTAAAGCATATGCGCACCTAACATGGATCGTACTACAAAACCTCGTATGTACAGGCATCAGATCATCTGGTCATCCCAGCTTTCATGTGAGGCATTGCATTCACCCAGGAGAGCTTGACAACGTAGTGAAAAACACAGCTCTAAGCAGCAGTTACTATCTATATGAGTTTTTTGTACCTTCTTTTTAAATTGCTTGCAGGGGACTGTCTTCTTAGAAAAAACTACATGCCTCAAATTCCCGTGAGTTTTGAAGCAGCTTCAAGGAATAAAGTGAGTATGAAATATAAACTGTATAAAATTTCACCTTTAATTGCCTACTGCTAGGAGAGAGACAACTGGTATTGCTCTAGTGCCTCTGCACCCTTCAAAATTATCACAAGCAAGTCAAATGATTCTAAGAGAGTCATCTAGATTTAAGGGTGAGCTTCTATATGGAGGTTTCCATGTCTAAATATATGACTTTTTTTGGTAGTATTTTCTCTCACTCACACACTTCTTGTCCTACCAGCAAAATATCGCTGATTTTCACCCAGTGGGAACTTAAATATCCTTTCACTTCTGATGTTGCTCACAATACTTCACCATCAGCCATCATTCCTGCAATCCAGTGACAGCTGCTTGCCACACTGGTGTCCCATTTGTCACACACGCACCTCACCATCCAGTAGCACATAACCTCAGCACACAGAGTATGACTGACAGACTTTCACCTCCTGAACCAGTGCTGACCCTGCACAAAGTCCCCAAGATGCATGGGCTCCCCTGCCTCACTTCATTGTTGCTGTAGCACTTCGGCAGCCCCGCATCTCTGACAGCCACACGGCCCATCTCTGCCCTACACCCCTAACAGATGTGTACCACTTCATGGCCAGGCAGCCCCTTAGTTGTCATAGTCACCCACCACCATCACTCCTCACAGCCAGGCAGATACTCAGCTCCCCGACTTTGCTCACACCCAGACAATCCCTCAGTCCCTCCCACTCCTCTCACACACAGAAAGCCCTTCACACCCTCAGAGCCCATCCACTCTCATCACAGCCAGGCAGCTCCCTGCTCCCCTCACTATCAGGAAGCTCCTCACACCCTCAGCATTCCCACTCCCTTCACAGCCAGGCAGCCTCTTGTACCCTCCCATTCCCCTACATCCCCTCACTCCCTCAGCTCCCCATTTCCCTCGCAGCCCTTCAGTCCCGCGCCCCCCCCA